>JAVSCE010014065.1:0-234631 GCA_032199065.1 Smutsia gigantea | reverse complement strand
CACAGCTAATTCAGAGTACATATATAGACTGTCTTTTTAAAATCAGTGTGCATTTGTATAATTATATATATAGATAATATCTGAAAGGAAATAAAACAATTGTTATTGGTATGTCAGGATGGAAAGAATGCTGTATTATTTTTCTCTCTTTTTTAAAATAATTTATTTTGGTATCATTAATCTACAATTATATGGGCAACATTATGGTTATTAAACTACCCCCTTCATCAGGTCCCACCCACCAACACCACTGCAGTCACTGTCCATCAGCGTAGTGAGATGCCACAGAATCACTACTTGTCTTCTCTGAGTGGTACAGCCTTCCCGATGCCCCCCCCCCAACATTACATCTGCTAATCGTAATGCCCCTTTTTCCGCCTTACCGCTCCCTTCCCACCCATCTTCCCCAGTCCCTTTCCCTTTGGTAACTATTAGTCCGTTCTTGGGTTCTGTGAGTCTGCTACTATTTTGTTCCTACAGATTTTCTCTTTGTTCTTATACTCCACAGATGAGTGAAATCATTTGATACTTGTCTTTTTCGGCTTGGCTTACTTCACTGAGCATAATACCCTCTAGCTCCATCCATGTTGTTGCAAATAGTAGGATTTGTTTTCTTCTTATGGCTGAATAATATTCCATTGTGTATATGTACCACATCATCTCTATCCATTCATCTACTGATGGACACTTAGGTTGCTTCCATTTCTTGGCTATTGTAAATAGTGCTGTGAAAAACATAGGGGTGCATCTGTCTTTTTCAAACTGGGCTGCTGCATTCTTAGGGTAAATTCCTAGGACTGGGATTCCTGGGTCAAATGGTATTTCTATTTTGAGTTTTTTGAGGAACCTCCATACTGCTTTCCACAACAGTTGAACTAATTTGCATTCCCAAGAGCAGTGTAGGAGGGTTCCCTTTCCTCTACATCCTCACCAACATTTGTTGTTGTTTGTGTTTTGGATGTTGGCCATCCTCATTGGTGTGAGGTGATATCTCATTGTGGATTTAATCTGCATTTCTCTGATGATTAGCGATGTGGAGCATCTTTTCATGTGCCTGTTGGCCATCTGAATTTCTTCTTTGGAGAAGTGTCTATTCATGTCCTCTGCCCATTTCTTAATTGGATTATTTGCTCTACGTTTGTTGAGGTGTGTGAGTTCTTTATACATTTTGGATGTCAACCACTTATCAGATACGTCATTTATGAATATATTCTCCTGTACTGTAGGATGTCTTCTTGTTCTACTGATGGTGTCCTTTGCTGTACAGAAGCTTTTCAGCTTGATATAGTTCCACTTGTTCATTTTTGCTTTTGTTTCCCTTGTCTGGGGAGATATGTTCATGAAGAAGTTGCTCATGTTTATATTCAAGAGATTTTTGCCTATGTTTTTTTCTAAGAGTTTTATGGTTTCATGACTTACATTCAGGTCTTTGATCCACCTTGAGTTTACCTTTGTGTATGGGGTCAGACAGTAGTCCAGTTTCATTCTCTTACATGTCGCTGTCCAGTTTTTCCAACACCAGCAACTGAAGAGGCTGTCATCTCCCCATTGTATATCCAAGGCTCCTTTATTAAATATTAATTGACTGTATATGTTGGGTTAATGTTTGGATTTTCTATTCTGTTCCACTGGTCTGTGGGTCTGTTTTTCTGCCAATACTAAATTGTCTTGATTACTGTGGCTTTGTAGTAGAGCTTGAAGTCAGGGAGTGTAATTCCCCCTGTTTTATTCCTCCTTCTCAGGATTGCTTTGGCTATTCGGGGTCTTCTGTGGTTCCATATGAATTTTAGAATTATTTGTTCCAGTTCATTGAAGAAAGCTATTGGTATTTTGGTAGGGATTGCATTGAATCTGTAGATTGGTTTAGGTAGTGTAGCCATTTTGACAATATTTATTCTACGTAGCCAAGAGCATGGGATGAATTTCCATTTGTTAGTGTCCTCTTTAATTTCTCTTAGGAGTGTCTTGTACTTTTCAGAGTATAGGTCTTTCACTTCCTTTGATAGGTTTATTCCTAGGTATTTTATTCTTTTTGATGCAATTGTGAATGGAATTGTTTTTCTGATTTCTCTTTCTGTTAGTTCATCATTAGTGTATAGGAAAGCAACAGATTTCTGTGTGTTAATTTTGTATCATGCAACTTTGCTGAGTTCAGATATTAGTTCTAGTAGTTTTGGAGTGGAGTCTTTAGGGTTTTTTATGTACAATATCATGTCATCTGCAAATAGTGACAATTTGACTTCTTCTTTACCAACCTGGATGCCTTGTATTTCTTTGTTTTTCTGATTGCCATGGCTAGGACCTCCAGGACTATGTTGAATAACAGTGGAGAGAGTGGGCATCCTGTCTTGTTCCCGATCTTAGATGAAAACCTTTCAGCTTCTCGCTGTTAAGTATGATGTTAGCTGTGGGTTTGTCATATATGGCCTTTATGATGTTGAGGTACTTTCCCTCAATACCCATTTTGTTGAGAGTTTTAATCATGAATGGATGCTGAATTTTGGCAAATGCTTTTCCAGCATCTATGGAGATGATCATGTGGTTTCTGTTCTTCTTGTTGATGCGGTGGATAATATATTTTTAAAATAATTTATTTTGGTATCATTAATCTACAATTACATGTACAATATTATGTTGATTAAACTACACCTTCATCAGGTCCCCTCCACCAACCCCAATAGAGTCACTGTCCATCAGCGTAGTGAAATGCTATAGAATCACTACTTGTCTTCTCTGAGTTGTACAGACCTCCCTGTGCCCCCCGAACATTACATCTGCTAATCGTAATGCCCCTTTTCCCCCTTAACCCTCCCTTCCCACCCATGTTCCCCAGTCCCTTTCCCTTTGGTAACTAGTAGTCCGTTTTTGGGTTCTGTGAGTCTGCTTCTGTTTTGTTCCTTCAGTTTTTTTCTTTGATCTTATACTCCACAAATGAGTGAAGTCACTTGATACTTGCCTTTTTTGGCTTGGCTTACTTCACTGAGCATAATACCCTCTAGCTCAATCCATGCTGTTGCAAATGGAAGGATTTGTTTTCTTCTTATGGCTGAATAATATTCCATTGTGTATATGTACCACATCTTCTCTATCCATTCATCTACTGATGGACACTTAGGTTGCTTCCATTTCTTGGCTATGGTAAATAGTGCTGCGATAAACATAGGGTTGCATCTGTCTTTTTCAAACTTGGCTGCTGGATTCTTAGGGTAAATTCCTAGGAGTGGGATTCCTGGGTCAAATGGTATTTCTATTTTGAGTTTTTTGAGGAAACTCCATACTGCTTTCCACAATGGTTGAACTAATTTGCATTCCCACCAGCAGTGTAGGAGGGTTCCCTTTTCTATTGTGGTGGATGATCTCGATGGATTTTTGTATGTTGTACCATCCTTGTGTCCCTGGGATGAATCCCACTTGATCATGGTGTATGACCCTCTTCACGTATTTTTGAATTTGGTTTGCTAATATTTTGTTGAGTATTTTTGCATCTGCGTTCATCAGGGATATTGGTCTGTAATTTTCTTTTTTGGGGAGGTCTTTGCCCGGTTTTGGTATTAGAGTGATGCTGGCTTCATAGAATGAGTTTGGAAGTATTCCCTCCTCTTCTATTTTTTGGAATACTTTAAGGAAAATGGGTGTTATTTCTTCTCTATATGTCTGGTAGAATTCGGAGGTGAATCCATGTGGTCCGGGGGTTTTGTCCTTGGGTAGTTTTTTGATTACCGATTCAATTTCGTTGCTGGCGATTGGTCTGTTTAGTTTTTCTGTTTCTTCTTTGGTCAGTCTTGGAAGGTAACATTTTTCTAAGAAGTTGTCCATTTCTTCTAGGTTTTCCAGCTTGTTAGCATACAGATTCTCATAGTATTCTCTTATAATTCTTTGTATTTCTGTGGGATCCGTCGTGATTTTCTTTTCTCATTTCTGATTCTGTTTTTGTGTGCAGATTCTCTTTTTCTCTTAATGAATCTGGCTAGGGGTTTATCTATTTTGTTTATTTTTTCAAAGAATCAGCTCTTGGTTTCACTGATTTTTTTCTATTGTTTTATTCTTCTCAATTTTATTTATTTCTTCTCTGATCTTTATTATGTCCTTCCTTCTGGTGACTTTGGGTCTCATTTGTTCTTCTTTTTCCAATTTCAGTAATTGTGTCTTTACAGTATTCATTTGGGAATGTTCTTCCTTCTTTAAATAGGCGTGGATTGCAATATACTTTCCTCTTAGAACTGCCATTGCTGCATCCCACAGAAGTTGTGGCTTTGTGTTTTTATCATTAGTCTCCATATATTCTTTGATTTCTGTTTTGATTTGGTTGTTAACTCATTGATTAATTAGGAAAATGGTGTTAATTCTCCATCTGTGAGCCTTTTTGTTTTCTTTCTAAAGTTTATCTCTAGTTTTATACCTTTGTTATCTGAGAAGTTGGTTGGTAGAACTTAAATATTTTTTAATTTACTGAGGTTCTTTTTGTGGCCTAGTATGTGGTCTGTTCTGAAAAATGTTCCATGTGCACTTGAGAAGAATGTGTATCCTGTTGCTTTTAGGTGAAGAGTTCTGTAGATGTCTGTTAGGTCCATCTGTTCTAGTGTGTTGTTTAGTGCCTTGTGTCTTTACTTATTTTCTGTCTGGTTGATCTGTCCTTTAGAGTGAGTGGTGAGTTGAAGTCTCCTAAAATGAATGCATTGCTTTCTATTTACTCCTTTAATTCTGTTAGTATTTGTTTCATGTATGCCGGTGCTCCTGTGTTGTGTGCATATGTATTTATAATAGTTAAATCCTCTTGTTGGACTGACACTTTTATCATTATGCAATGTCCTTCTTTATCTCTTGCTATTTTCTTCGTTTTGAAGTCTATTTTGTATGATACAAGTACTGCAACACCTGCTTTTTTCTCCTTGTTTGCATGAAATATCTTTTTCCATCCCTTCACTTTTAGTCTGTGTATATCTTTGGGTTTGAGGTGAGTCCCTTGTAAGCAGCATGTAGATGGGTCTTGCTTTTTATTCCATTCTATTACTCTGTGTCTTTTGACTGGTGCATTCAGTTCATTTACATTTAGGGTGATTATCAATAGATATGTACTTATTGCCATTGCTGGCTTTAGATTCGAGGTTACCAAATGTTCAAGGGTTGCTTCTTTACTATCTGACAATCTAACTTAACTTTCTTGTTAAGTTATTGTAAACACAGTCTGATGTTTCTTTATTTCTCTCCCTTCTTATTCTTTCTCCTCCATTATATACTAGGTGTTTTATTCTTTGTCTTTAGTTAGTATTTGGATGGTCTGCTTTCTTTGCTGTGATTTTATTTTCTCTGTTGACATCTTTGTAGCCTTAGGAGTGCTTCCCTCTAGAGCAGTCCATTTAAGATATTGTGTAGAGGTGGTTTATGTGAGGCAAACTCTCTCAGCTTTCGGTTGTCTGGAAATTGTTTAATACCTCTGTCATATTTAAATGATAATCATGCTGGATACAATATTCTTGGTTCAAGGCCCTTCCTTTTCATTATGTTAAATATATAATGCCATTCTCTGGCCTGTAAGGTTTCTGTTGAGAAGTCTGATGGGTTTTCCTTTGTAGGTGATCTTTTTTCTTTCTCTAGCTGGTTTTAATACTCTGTCCTTATCTTTGATCTTTGCCATTTTAATTATTATGTGTGTTGGCGTTGTCTTCCTTGGGTCCCTTGTGTTGGGAGATCTGTGGGTTTCCGTGGACTGCGAGACTATTTCCTTCCCCAGCATGGGGAAGTTTTCAGCAATCATTTCTTCAAAGACACTTTCTATCCCTTTTTCTCTCTCTTCTTCCTCTGGTACTCCTATAATGTGAATATTGTTCTGTTTTGATTGGTCACACAGTTCTATCAATATTCTTTCATTCCTAGAAATCCTTTTATCTCTCTCTGCCTCAGCTTCTCTGTATTCTTGTTCTCTGATTTCTATTCCACTAACAGTCTCTTGCATCTCATCCAGTCTGCTTCTAAGCCCGTCGATTGCTTGTCTCATTTCTGCACTGTCTTTCCTCACTTACCTCCCTTCCTCTCATTTCTTGCATATATCTCTGTAGATCCATCAGTATGGTTATGACTTTTATTCTGAATTCTTCTTCAGGAAGATTGCGCATTTCCATTCCTTCAGGCTCCCTCTCTCTGGGTCTGGATAAGCTTTGTTTGTACCATATTCCTCTGTCTTTTCATGGCGATAGAAGTGGTTGCTGGTAGGTGCCACGTATGTCAGCTGGGCTCTTTAAGACATTTTAAAAAAATGGAGAAAAAAAAGAGAAAGAAAAGAAAAGAGAGAACCCCACCCCCAAGAACAAAAAACAAAAACTAAAAATGCCCACTGGGAGTAGATTCTGTGAGGATGCTGTAGGTGGCGCTATTGCTCTACTATTCTGCAGCCGAGGCCACACCCCTCCGCAGGGCCCTTTGTAGCTCTGGCTATGGTGGGAACGAATTGGAGGCTGCTGATCTCTGTAGGAAGTCTCAGTGTGGCTACTTTTTCCCAGTCACCAGCCACGTAGTCCAAAATTCCCTAGGACTTGCAGCCTGCTGGGCTGAGTGTGCTGGGATGATCCTGCTCCTCCCTTGGGCCGCTATCCCTTTAAGACCACTAAAAAAAGATTGCACTTTTCTTTTGTCCTAGGGAGCTGGCTGTGAGGACCTAGTGCGTTTCCCGGCTCAGATCCTGCACCCTCTATCTGGCCAATCTCTGATACACCGCTCGATGTGTGTCAGTGCTCCTGGCGCAGATCACCAGGGCTGGTTATTTCACAGGCCTGTACTTCCACTCCCTCCCGGCTCTGAATCCTCTCCTCCCACCGGTGCGCTGGGGTGGGGGAGTGCTTGGGTCCTGCGAGGACGTGGCTCCATTTCTTTCCCGCCTTGCAGGGTGCCAAGTCCTCTCAGGTGTAGATGCCAGCTGGGTGCTGTCTTGTATCTTCTGGTCTCTTTTTAAGGAATAATTGTATTTGTTGTATTTTCATAAATACATATGGTTTTGGGAGGAGATTTCCTCCACCCTGCTCGCGCCGCCATCTGCCCAGAACTTCTATTTTTCTCTTTTTGAATGCCTTAATTTATAATGTTTCTATGATAAACATCGATTACTTATGTAAAACATGTATTAAAAATGCCTTTATTTGACAATTACACACACAAAATACAAATTTTCATTTTAACAATTATAAAGCAAATACCCATGTAACTAGTCAACAAATAGAACAGTGCCCATTCCAGAAGCACCCACCATACCTGCTCTTTATTCCCTGCTTCATTTAACAGTTATCTTTCTTTATGGAAATTATACTTTATTTATTCTTTACGAACTATGTAGTTATCCTTAAACAATAGGATTTAATCCTCGTTATTAATGACCTTTCAATAAATGGAATCATACATTTGTATGGTGCATTCTTCTGCATATTATGTATGCTGTGCGTTAATTTTAATAGATACTCTTTAAAAGTGAAAGAAATTCTCTTATTTCTAGTTTTCTAAGATCTCCTTTGTTTAAAGATTTTATCAAATGCTTCTCTTAATTTATTAAACAACCATATGATTCTTAAAATCTCTGTCAATCTGTTGATATAGTGAATTAAAATTGTTCACTTTTAATCTTAGACACATCTTGCATTCTTTCCCTGGATCTGCATTGTTTGTGTTGGAATTATTTTGCTAATATTTTGCTTAGGGTACTTGCATGTTTTTATGAGTGAGATATTCCTTTATTTTTCATATCTTACAGTTCCCTGTCAAATTTTGGTATCAAATTTAGGATCATCTCATGAGAAAAGTTGGAAATTGGACCCCTTTGGACTAGTCTTTGGAAGATTTAATGGATCACTAAGAATATTCCTTTGATAGCTGCCCAGAGATGCCCATTTTCTAATCCCTAAGCCTATGAATACATTATCTTAAAAGGCAGAAAGGACTGTAGGTGTGATTGAGAGCACGATGGTGAGAATATCCTGGGTTATCTGGGTGAGCTCAACCTAATCACATGAATCCAAAACATGTGTGATCAGAGAAAGCCATGTGATTACAGAATCAGGGTCAGAGGGATGCTGCATCGTTAGCATTGAAAATGAAGAAAGAGGGTCACAAGTCAAGGAATGAAGGCAGCCTCTAGAAACTAGGAAAGAAAAGGGAAAAAATTCTCCCCTAGGAATGAAGTTCTTCCACCATCTTGATGTTAGCCTAGTGTTATCTTTGCTGGATTTTGACCTACTCTGTATTGTAAAATTCTAAATATGTGTTGTTTTAAGCCTCTACGCTTGTGTCAATTTGTTACAGCAGCAATATGGAACTACTACACTTTCTTTAATGAATTATTGGAATTGGTTTTGAAACTATATGGCTTCTAGTAATATTTAGGGAAGATATTTGAATACTGATTTAACATGGTTAATTTTTATGAGTTACTTTGTTTTCATTTTTTATCATCCAAATAACATTTTAGAAATGATTTTTGAAGGACTCACTTATGTTTTCCTAAAACTCAAAAATTACATACATTGCTCATAGTATATTTTATAATCTTTTAAAAATTAATGGTAAAATCACATAAGATGGGTTCTATCATCTTAGCAATTTTTTAAATGTATAATTCAATACTGTTAACTATAAGCACATTGTTGATCTGTAGAGCTGTTGTCCTGCACTACACTTTGCCTTTGTGATTTCCTATTCAGATCTCTAGAGCTTTTTATTCTTGCTTGACTGAAACTCTATACCCATTGAACGGCAACTTCCCATTTCTCTGTCGCCCAATTCCCTGGCTACCACCATTCTACTTTCTGTTTCTCTTACTTTGAATATCTTTGACTGTTTGACTACTTTGAATACCTTATGAAATCAAGCAGTATTTCTTCTGTGACTGGGTTATTTCACTTAGCATAATGTCCTCAGGATTCATCTACACTGTAGCATTAAAACAGGACTCCTTCTTTTTAAGGTAGGAAATTATTCTATTGTACGTAATCACCATATTTTCTTTAATGTTTTCATCAGTCTATGGACATTTAGGTTTTTTCACCTATTGACCATTGTGAGCAATGCTGCAATGAATGGGAGTGTAAATATCTCTTTGAGATCATGATTTCATATCTTTTTAATTTGCATTTCCCTGATGATAAATAATGTTGAGCATCTTTTCATACACTTATTGGCCATTTGTATGTCTTCTTTCAAAAAACATTTATTCAAGTCCTTTGTGCATTTTTAATTGGGTTAGCTGTTTTTTGCTATTGTGTCGGAGGAGTTCCTTATGTATTTTAAATATTAATCTCTTACAGTATTACAATATTCTGTATTTGTCTATACATATACCTTTAACAGTGAGCTTTACAATTTTATATGCTTTTTTGTTGCTGTTTAGCATCTTTTTGTTTTAACTTCAAGGACTCCTTTTAGCATTTCTGTAAGGTAGGTCCAGTGGTGATGAGCACCCTGAGCAATCCTCCAAACAACCAGAGCATTTGGTGCACCCTCTAGTCTTTCCTTTCCCCTTGGGGAAGAAGTCAAAAGCTGGATGTTCTCTTATGGCACTGAGTTGTGCTGGCTTGGCGAAAGAGCTGGTGTAGATAAAGTGAAACTGCTCTTCCTATCCATTTCAATGCAGCTTTTCTCAAATCACAAGCTTTGTGCTTGCCTGAGGTACTGAAACTTCTTAACTGGATTCTGAGACTCTCATAAAGATATTTTGGTCTGTACAGCATTGTTAAATCATTTTTTCTGTTGAGGAACAAGTTCTGAGACTTCCTATTTCATCATCTTGCTGATGAAAGTTCTGTTATCTCTTAAATATCTACATGTCTCTCAGTGACTTAGTTTTTAATCCATGTTATAGTTATCCTTGCCTTTTCTCATTTCTTTTCCATGATTGATTTCATTAGAGGATTAGAAAATCAATTAGTAACTTCAAAGAATTTACTTCTGGCATTAGTGATTCTATTTCATATTTTTAGGGTTTTATTTTAGTTCATTAAATTCTTCCAGTTTCTTTTTTATTTCCTATAAATAGTACCTCAGTGGATCACACATTTTGTATTTATGGACTAATTTCATATGCCTATTTAAAATAATCTCTAATTTTCATTCTTTCTTTTTTGGCCCCTGTTTTATGTAGAAGTATATCTTATAATTACCAAACATATATTTAGTTATATTATTGCATTCTAAATTAATTCACTGTCATCAGACACCATAGTCTGCATGCTTTTGATCCTTTGAAACTTTTTTTTGAAGAATTGCTGTATGTTTTAATGCGGTCATTAAAAAAAATCCTTGTTATTCTGTAAAATAGTATGTATTGTTCAGATATTGGATATGCTTTCTGTAGTTACTTGTTAGGCCAAATTTGCTTAACATGTTGTACTTATGAATTAGACCTTTACGGATATTCTTTTGTCTGCTTGTTTTGTCAGTTACAGGAAAAAAATTTAAAATGCCCCAGTATGAGGATTTTTCTATTTCTTGCAGTTTAGTCAATTTTTATTTTACATATCATTTATGTTATTAGGTACCTATGAAAATGAAATACTTCCATATTCCTGATGAAGTGCAAACAATTACCACTGTTAAGTAATTTTCTTTAATTCTATTTTAATTTAAAGTTGATTTCTCTAGATAATACTGTAGCTTTTTAAGGCATTTTTCATGAAATATTTTTCCATTATTTTACTTTCTAGATTTTTATTTTCATAATTTATGTGTATTACCTCTAAGGATCATGATATTGGGCTCTGAATATGGTTTCTTTTACTAGAGCATTCAGTTCATTTATAATTAATACAATTGTTGAGATATTTGGTTTAAATCCACTATCTTGTTTTGTGTTATCTATTTTCTGAAGAAATGAAGATGAAAGAAATAAAAACCGTATGGGAAAATAAATTATCGTTTATATTCATAATAATAATAATAATATATATGATGTTAAAGGAAAACAAGATAAGATTATTGTCATATATTTTGAATCTATCGACACACAATATCAATAGTATGGATTGATATACTCTTTTCTTAAAATTTCCCCATGCAACAATCACTTTCTTTAATCTTCATTTTTCTTGCTTCTTAGACCTTACATTTGGGACCAACTGCCTTTTGGCTTTAATGGATTATTTAGAATTTCCTTTAGTGTGGTTGTGTGGATGACAAATTTTCTTAGTTTTTGATTGTGAAGAAATGTCACTTTTTTCACCTTCCATTGAAATTTCCTTTAAAATATGTTTCCATTTGGCATGAAATTCAGAGTTGGCAGTTGTTTATATATTTATTTTAGCACAGTGAAAGTATATTTCCACTACCTCCTGGTTCCTATTTTTGCTGCTGAGAATTTAGCTATCCCTGTATTTCTCTGTAAAATGTACCACCATTTTCTTTCAGCATTGAAAGTATTGTCTTTGCATCTTGTTTTTAAATTATAATGTGTCTATGTGGAATATTTTTGGATATCACTTGTTTTTCATTAGTTATAGAACAGCCATTTATCATCTTCTAAAGTAATGTCACTGCCGTATCTTCAGTCTTCTTTCATTCTGGGACTCATTGAATATATGAGAGGTTTATTCTCTCAATTATACAAGCACTATATGTAACTGTATTATATATATGTCTATATATAAATATATATAGTGCCTCTTTTATGTTATTTTATCTGTACTCTCGACAATTTCTTTTCATCTATTATTCAGTTAACTAATTTTCTCCTTTGCTTTGTTTGATAGTCTTTTGGTTATCAAATGTTTTCATTTCCATAACATCTACATTTCCTTTCCAAATTTGCACTGATCCTCTGTGTAGTGTTTTTCCCTTGTAGATATATCGTCAAGCTTGCTGTTTAAAAATTTTTTTAACACAGTTATTTATAATGTGTTTGTTATCTAATAGTTGAATTTTTGATGATTTGTTTCTGTTTGTTTTTTTAAATTTCCTCCACAGTTCTTATTCATGGTGTCTTTGTTTTTTCTTCTGTGTCTGATTATCATTGGACATCAGTCTTGACATATTTTCTACAGCAACTGAAGTTTCCTTTCCTTCAAAATGTATAGGCACTTGTTTTAGCCAAGAATCTTTAAAGAACACTGACCTTGAAGCAGCTTAAACCAGTTTCATGGCTTAAGCTTTCCTAAACTGTCCAAGCAGAATTCTGTGAGAAGACAGCCCTCCGTTTTTCAATCTCATTCTGAGGGTGCTCTTTGAGATTCCAGCATATTGTGGGAAAGGCAAATTTCTTGGACTCACTGCTTTCATTTGTCCTATGCTTTGAATTCAATCAGTTTACTCAGTGGAAAGTTCAAATTTCCTAAAATCTGCATATGTCCTCAGGGAAAAAGTAGATTTAGAATTAATTTATTTCTCTGGATTTCATTTTCCTTGAGATATTTCTTCACTCTTTTGTAGTTCTTGATAGTCTTACAAAACTTTTAATAACATGTATCTTCTTAACATTATTCCTTTCCTCCAAGAAAGATGTAGTCCAAATATGGGCTGCTATGACCAGCAACAGAAAATCAGAAGTGAAATTTCAATCTATAACAGACTATAACACTCAATTTTAATGGGTTTTTATAATCAGAAAGTTTATTATATTCTTTCTTTGTCTTGACAGGTATGATGATAATTTAAAAGTATATATGTTTTGATTATAAATGTCATTTTTTAAAGATGTACAATGTGATGATTTAATATATGTATAGACTGAAATATTTACTACAGTCAAGTTAATTATCCATCAACTCTCATAATTTTTTTGTGATGGAACACTTAAGATTTACACTCTTGGCAAATTTCAGGTTTACAATACAGTATTATTAACTATAACCATATGCTATAGATTAGATTACTGGAATTTATTCATTTTATAACTGAACATTTGTATCCTTTGACCAACATCTTCCCATTTCCCCCACTCCCTAGCTTCTGGCAACCACTATATACTTTCTATTCTATGAGTTTGACTTTTTTAGATTAAACATTTAAGTGAGATCATATCATATTTTTCTTCCAATGTCTAGCTTATCTTACTTAGAATAGTATATTATTTAATATAAGCTATATAATAAAAATACTATTTTTCTGAAATAATGGTTATTTTAACACAATTACAAGAACATTCAATTGGTAAAATGGTAGAAAACACAAGTTTTATCCCCCTCTTCATTAATGACTTAAATTTTTATGTTTGAAATAGACAGGCATATACTGTACAAGCAGAACACCATCTGTGAAAAAAGACTTTAAAATAAGAAAGCATTTTATTCTAAAAAAATAAAATCCCCAAAATGTCATAGTGTTTACTGAGCTCATCCACTGATTTAATCTAAACAATTGCCTGGATTCTTGATAGTTTAGGGAGAGTTAAGGGAGACAAAAACCTTCTAGTTCTACTTTTTAAAGAAAACATTATAGCTCTCGTGTTCTTTTAAAAATCAAGATTAAAATGGACCTGTGGTAAATTAAAAATCTTCTACATTCCACTTTTACTCAGAGGATTTGACAGTTAGATATTAAGAGTTCCAGAGCATGCATACAAGTTCCATAATCAAGAACGCTTTGCTCCCACATGTGACAACTTGTCAAGGAGAAGGCGGTTTTCTGTATACTTGTCACATGGCTGATCATAGTTGTAAAGTTTTGCATTGCTGATTTCTATAACTACACTATAATATTTTTTACTCTTTATTTTAATAGAGTAGTGCATGCAAACATTAAGAAAGTCAGTATAAGATAACTTGCAGTTGAATATAATTCTATATTTAATAACCACTTTTTTTTGTCATGGTGCTTTGCATATCTAAATACTGATTTTTTTCCTTTTCCCTTTGTTTTCGACAATGAAACAACTTTTTTAGCCCCAAAATATATAGTGCATATATTAGTCATTTAACAGAGGTCTGTTCCTTTGGGTAACCTGAATTTGATCAACAAATATCCTTTGTGACTGAGGGCAAATGATTTATTTACTTTCCCTAAGGCAGTAAATATTAATACAATATCATTTGGCAAGTTTGGTGGGCAAAATTCTAAGATTTCTACTTCACGGTGTATAGCCTTGAATAATATCTTCCTTTGAATGTTGCAAAACCTATGAATAAAACTGGATATATCTCCTACGATTGTGTTACATTTTATGGCAAAGGGCTTTTGCTAATGTTATTAAGGTTCCTCATCAGTTCACTTGGAGATAATCAAAAGGGAGATTGTCCTGAGTGTGCCAGATTTTATCACTCAGATGCATTAAAGAATTATGAAGCAGCAGCACAGATTCTCCTGTGGGTACTGAAGGAGCAAACTGAAAGTGGCGGATAGGGCCATGTGACAGGAAATGACTGTTGGCCTCTAATAGCTGAGAACAGGTGATGACAAGTAAGAAAGCAGGAATCTCAGTCCTGCAATCACAGGAAACTGAATTCTGCTAAAAACTTGGAGCTTGGAGGAGCTTCTTGAGTTGCAGGTAAGATTGCAGCACTGACTAACACCTTGATTTCAGGCTGGTGACAAGGTGAGAAGAGAGGACTCCACAAAAAAATGGCAGATTCCTTTCCTACAGAAATGGGAAGATAATACATGTGCGTTGTTTTAAGCCACTAAAATTTTGGTAATTTGCTGCACGGCAATTAGAACACTAATAGAGTGAGTCTAAAGAACAGCTGGAGACACAATTTTGTAATTTCTACTGCTCATTGTTCATCTGTGGTAAACATTTTACAGTGGATAAATTTGTCTTGGGAAAAATTCAATATCAGGTTATCTTGAAAATGTTAACTTGAAATTATAAAATTAACAATTTAATTCTAGTTAAAAATTTGGGGTCACTTTCCCCATGATTATTTCTCAAAATAATAGCATTGCCATCTATCCAAGATAATTTCAGATAGGAAAATAGGATCTTTCTCCTGGTGTCTTCCAGCATTATGAGTCTATAATTTTAGTGGTATGGATTAAACAAAGTTACTTAAATATTCCATACCTCAGTTTCCTCATCTATAAAATTCAGTTGGATTATATTCCTGAAAAGTGTCTTTTGTATCAAAAGTTCAACAGTGCTCTCCTATTTTGGTGAAAATGTTGCTAACGTATTTGAGGGAAGAATCCAATTTTATCCCTATTAAATAAAAAATAAAAAAAATCAGTAGTGAAAAAACTCACTACAGGGAAAATCAAATTTTTCTAATGGGAATCAAGAGCTAGTCTTGTAATTCCCCTTTTAAGAAAAATCAAACTGTGCATAAACTCATAACAATGGTGAAAAGCATTTGTGTGTATGTTGAGGAATTAAAAGAGTACTTAGATATTTTCTCCTAACACTGAGTTTCTTTTTTTTCTCTGTTACAAGGCTTGTGAAAGCTCAAGAAACAAAGTAGAGATGAGGATGAATTCCATTCCGATTCAATTCTGTAAATATTCCATAATAAATAGATTAATGTGAACACGGAAGTCGAATGAAGTCAATACCATTAAGTTATGGAAAGCATAATTATAATCAGGTAATTCTCACACAGGGGTATCATTCATTTCACCACATAAAAGCAATGTACGACAATTAACAGTTTCCAAATTAGCTTGATGGGAGAAAACGTACAATAGAACAATCCATTACTTACTAATGAAGTTACATTACATAAAGGAGTTCCTCCAAGGAATTTCCTTTTGAAATAATATTTATGTACAGTTTAGCAGAGGTGATCATTGATTGCTTATCTCAGATGCAAATTTAGCAAGTTCCCTAGAGGAAAAAGCACAGATTGTTTGACTGAATTGTGGGTGGTTTAAAATTAGGATGAAAGGCAATATAAAAATAGAAATCATGTGGGTTTCTTTATTTTGCTTGAAGGGAATGTTACTAATTTATTTTTCCTATAAAAATTCAATGAAATTAAAATTTACATTTTGCTTTCAAATTGGCAATAACAGAGAGAGAATTAAATTACCAATTTGTTATATTTATTAGTTCTATATTGTTTATTTTAGCCCAGACACTGAACACGGGTGCTGACTCCATGGCAGAAAATATCAGATAGGAAGAAATGTGAGAAAATTTCATGTAAAACAGTGTGGGTTGTTAACTCTATGAATGAATGTGAATTTAAAACAGTTGATAATATTTAGTTCCACTGTATATAGCACAGCCAATGCCTTGTAGAAGTACAAAGAAACATATAATATCATCTCTGACTTTAGACACTTACAATAATGTTGGCTGTTTATAAACATATGGGTTATTTCAAACCTTTAATAGTCTGTCATTCACTCATCTGTACAGTAAATAAATTCTAGTAGATAACTGATGCTGATAAAAAGACATAATTCCTGCCATCATGGAATTTACTGTTTAATATTAAGGACAGAAAACACATATGCAAACAAACAACTTTAAAATTACAAATTTTTTCTCTAAAGAAATTGAAAAGTTCAATGATTGAGAAAAATAGACAAGGGGGACAGCTGATTAGACCGGAGGGAGGACAAGATATGCCTTTTGGAATAAGTGCCCTTTAAGATGAGACATGAAGTTTAAGTAGCAGACAACTCTGTAATGTACCCAAGTTAGGCTTTTCCAGCAGTGCCAACGGTTTGTGCTGGGATAGGAAAGGGCTTGGTATATTTAAAGGATGTACATAGTTCAGTGTGATTGGAGCATAGAGAACTAGAATAAGAATTGTTTAAAACATGGTTGGAAAAGATACATAAGTTCTCTAAGTCAGTGTATGACTTTAGATTATATTCAAACTTCCAATAGAAGCTGGTAGAAGAATTTTATGAGATACAACATGTTGTAATTTATGGCTTTAAAACAGGATGACCTGTGCTGTTTTGTGTTTTAAAAATAATTGGCCATTGAGAGTGTGAAGGACGAGAGTGGACTCAGGAGACCAGTAGGAGACTATGGCAACAGTTCAGCCAAGATGTGGCCTGAATTATAACAGTAGCCCTGAACAGGAAGATCAGGCAAATGTTAGATTTAGTTTGTTGGTGGCATTGACATTTGTCAATATTTGGGCTAGTAGGGGATGGAGGAGAGGGACAAATGAAAACCCCTGGAATTTTTGCTTGAGAAACTGTATGAATGATTGTGTCATTTACTGAGATGAGAAACACTTCCAGATTTCATAAGGAGAAATTATCATGTCCACTGTGGATATGCTACTTTTGAGATTTGTAAATAAAACAAGAAAATTGGCTTAAAAAGTAGGCAATAAAGAGATCCGAGGAGAAATTTAGGAGTCATCAGCAGTCAAAGGAACAGACTGCAGACAGAAAAGAGCACAGGACTGAGGAATAAGCCCTGGAGACTCCAACATGACATGATCAGACAGGCTACTGGAAAGGTTGTTAGAAAAACAGGAAAAGATCAATGTCCTTGATGCTAAGAGAGGACCTGGTTTTCAGCAGAAGGGGACACTCAGCTGTGATAAAGACTGGAGAAGTAAAATTAGGACACAAATGATCACTCCATTTGGCAAAAGTGAAGTTTCCAGAAGTCTTGACAAAAGACATATCAGTGTAATAATGGAGAAACAAGCTCAATTGTAGGAGTGAATGGAAAGTGAGAAAGTGGAGTCTGTACCTATAGCTAGTTCTTTCTAAAAGTTTATCTATGTAAGTAAGCCTAGACATGGAGTAGTCACTGGAAAGAATTGTGAGGAAAAAGGATGTTTTTTCTAGGAAGCAATACAACAACTTTGTACGTTGATTTAAATATTCTACCAGAGAGGGAGAGAATAGTGGTTTAGGAAACTGGAGGAATAGTGACTAATGGGAGAAATTTCATAATTTCTTAAGATTGTTAAAGAAAATGGAGCTGCAGTAAATTTTACAGAGTAAGAAGTAGGGATAAACTTTGAATTTATCACAAGGGAAGATGAGCAAAAAAGATGCACATACAAATATTTTAACAATTAAGTAGGAATCTGAGGGAATTCTAAGCTGATAATTTCTGTATTCTCCATGAATTGGAACCAAGAGAGTCATCTGAATGTGATTACGCAGCTGGGATGGTTGAGGAGTACGAAGAAGTTAGAGAACAGGTAATATATGAAATTATTCTTTTAGGATAGAAATATAGGCTTTCCCCAGAAATGCTTTGGCTTGCTGGAGATGTTGAGAGTCCACTTAATATCAGATATCATACATTTAACTTAACACTTAACTTTAAGTCAAACTAACTGGTTGTGTGACTTTCATTTTCATCTGTCCCCACTTGCTTTGGAATAAGTTTGCTGCTGAGTCCTTATAATGTTGATATTCTTGCTGTTGAACTGGGAAGAAGATGAGTGGAATGGAAGTTACATATTTTTGCAAAGGAACATTTATTTTTATGGATCATGAAATCTAAGTTGGACATAATATAAGACAGAAAAGTGTTGCTAAATAGGAAGAGAATGGTGGGTTTAATATATTGGAGAGCATGATGTGGATCTACCAGAAAAGGTGACCTGGAAGCAGAAAAAACTGGGTCAAGTGAGTGGGATTTGAATTTTTTTTATTAGGTATTTTGGAAATGAGAAGCTTGGGAGGACAAAGAGGCAGAGGAAACAAAGGTCAGTGGAGATAAGGGTAAAGAAACAGGCAAGTCAGCTTATTTTGGGAATAATAATAGGAAAGGAGCTCCAGAGCTGAAGTCTTCTGTTAGCATGGGGAAATGATGAGAATGCTGACAAATAATTAACAATATTGGGCATTCTTAGTGTTAGACCTCAGGTAATCAAGTAGTTCTAATAATATGCTTGAATTGCCACTTATTTCATTTATTTTAGAAATAGGTATATTTGGCTTGCTGTTAGGATGGAAGGTGGATGTTGTTTTTCTCAGCTACAGTAAATGTTGCTTGCATCTTCTTCCTCTCAATCTCCAAAAAGTTTTCTCTTAGGTTTTTGTTCCACTGATATACAGGGCACAGCCTGAAGAGTCATTAAATGTTGAAACACACCTGTAAGTCAGTAAAACAGCCACTTCCCAGGGCCACTGCGTGCCCTCTGCTGCCTCTCCCACACTTCTCCAATGGCAGAGGGGCTATCATAACCCTGCTCTAGCACTAACTGGCTGGTGGGTGCATTTGGATTGGTCTGATCAGCTGTAAAAGTTTACATATCATGTAAATGTCACCCCTGGTTATATACCTAAGTTCCTTGACAGGTGACTGTCACAGTATCAAATGACATATTTAAATGTTATTTTTCATGCCATCTATTATACACGTAACTCCTGATCTTTGCTCTTAAAATTACACACGAGTGCCCCCTTTACCTTGCATTATGTCCTGTCACATGTCAGCCTTACTTCACTAAAATCTTACTTCAATAAGATATCTTTAACAACAAAAAAGATGTCTATATTATATTCTGCATATACAATTAAATGATAGTAATAGAAAACCATTATCTGGTAATTTCTGTGCGCCACACAATCTCATATCATGGAAATGATTGGAAAATTCTCTATAATTACTTTTTTTCCACATCTTTTGGCTAACCAAGTAAAGGGAATTTGTCTAACTGACTAGTTCTCTATACCATATTGTTCTCTAGCTGACACTTGCAAATAGTTTGGTGAGCTATTTATCGCAAAGGTAACAATTCACATTTTTGAGTTGTACACAGGTAGTAATTGAGTAAACAATGGTCAACAACTGGTAAGAAGATATTCCAATTTTTTTGAAACCCTTTACTTCCTATTCAAATGTGGCCTTTTCTTGGTGGTAGTTGTATTCAGTACTTGAATAATAACATTCTGGTGCAATTTTTTTCACTCCTCATTCTGTTTTTTCATCATTTCATCAGATTTTTCTAAACTCCCAATAATAATACCATTCCTAATAATACTAGTCCTTGGGATTTGCTCCTTTCCCAAAGGATAACACTCTAGAAGCATTATTTAAAGTTGTATGAATAATGATATAGAGACTAACAAATTTCTACAATCAGCTTAAGAAATAAAGTGTCCAAATAGATTTGTGTACTTCTGGGTATCATTTGTGCACTTTCTGGATATCAACCCTATGCTCTCCTTGGCCATCAGTCTGAGCGAATGACCATTCTCAATTTGTGGTTTATTATTTCCCTGAATTTCTGACATAAATATAGCACTACACACACATGTATCATTAAATACCATATAATGTTTTTATGTGCTATAAGCTTATTTAAATGTTACCATACTGTACATACCATTCACTAGTTTGCTTTTTCATTCATATTATGCTTTGTGTATTCATGTTATTACATCTAGTTTTAGATCATTCATTTCCACATCTGTTTAGTACTTTACTCCATGAACTTACCATGTTATTTACTATTCTGAAGTTGATGAATGTTTAAGATTTTTTTTCTCTTTATAAGCAGTTCTCCAGAGGACACTTATATACATGTGTATTTGTGAGCTTCAGGAAGGATACACTCAGGGATGTATGTGTATATGTAATTATTACATATATATAGTATGTATACATATATACACATACACATATATATTATTATATGCATATATATGTAATTATTGGATCATAGGCATATGCCTATATCTTCAGCTTTACTAGATATAGCAAATTATTTACTAAATTGCTTTCAACAATTTATATGCTCACCAAATGACTTATTATTGCTCCACTTATTTCCAAAGGCTGATGCTATCAGACACGAAAAATCTTTAGAAACTATAGAGTTCTAACTACTTTTTTGTTGCATAATAATTGCATGTTGTTGATTACCAGTATTACTTGTTTTTTTTTCTACAAATGTCTTTATATATATTTGGTCATTTTATCTAGTGAGTATAGTCTTTTTTTCTGATTGATTTGTTAAAAATAAATAAATAAGGAATATATATTTACCCAATTTTTACACATTTTCAGTACATGGCTTCATTTTCACTTATTTAAAACAGAATTTTGATTTTTAAACATAGTTTTAAATATTTAATGCAGTTTTCCTAAGGGGTTTGGTGCTCTTTTTTGTTTGTTTCCTATTTAAGAAATCTTCCCCTATTTTGAGGACATGAAGTATTTTTCTCCATTTTCTTCTAAAAGTTGCACAGTTTTTCTCCTGACATTTAATCCAACTGAATAGACTTTTGTGTAGGAGTAAAGACCCCATTTTGTTTGCTTTCGGAAGACTTAACAACTTAGTTCCCTGATCACCATTCACCCCAACACTGTGAACTTCACTATTGCCTCTCTCCTTTAGTACAAACCAGACCTGTGGCTTTCTTCATCTGCAGCACTGTGAATGTTATTCTTCTGAGTTATATCCATATTTTGCTAGATAGAATCCAGTAATTTCCTAAGAAAGTGCATGTACGAATTAAAATGTTTTATTCTTAATAATTCATATACTAATCATATGTGATATATATGATTTATAAGTCAAATAAATCATATGATCAAATCATATCATCGAGGCTGATACCTCCAGCAGAAGAGGGTGGTGGAGAACTTAGATTCTAAAGGCAGATTACTGGGATTTGTGTCCTGGCTCTTTCACTTACTACCTATGAGATGATGAAGCCAGTTTTCAAACTGGGTATGTGCACTCCTTGGGGGTACATGAGACCTTAGAAGAGGTAAAAGGGTATACAGCAGATAATTCAAAGGAATGGATTTCCATATCCTGACACTCTGTGTATACATACTTTACCCAAAATGATCTGACAGTGAAGGCACCTTGTTTAACTGAGGTTTCATTTTTCTTTCCTGCCTACCTTTTCACAATCACCTTTCTACGATTTTACCAAGAAAGGCATATTTCCCACTCCTCCTAAATCTTAGTATAATTTATTGTTTGTAGGTAAAATCCTAGGGCAACTAACAGGCAATTTAAAATGTTTCTGTAAGTGATTCTAACAACTGTGCAGCAAATACTTTTGCAAAACAGGTGCTAAACATTTTGTATCTGTCAATTGAAAAATTTGCTTTTAACAAATGTGTAAGATGATCTGATCCAGTTGTCAGCTGAAGTATCATTAAACATAACCTTTGATGATAGATCAGCCTGCGATATTTAACATATAACTCAGTGAGGAGTCTGGCTCCTCATTAAAAACCTATGTGTGGTATTTTCAGGCCTGACCGTAGGCAATCACAAAGGCCTTACTGGAGAGGCCTCATGGGGAAAGCGGTCCTCCCCGCACCAGACTTGGTGCAGAGCCCATGTACTGCAGGTTCTGCTGGGACTGCAGTCCAGGACTCAGGCACCCTGGCCAATCATGCTCTGTGCATATTTTCATTCCTAGTCGCTAAGCCTTCACTCCTAGGTCTTTACCTGAGACCTTGGGCAGAGGTCTTCTTCTGGCTCCTCTAGGTGAGGAGAGGCCTTCTTATAGGGGGAGAAGGAGGAAAATTTAAAGACACTTTTTCCCACTCTGATTCAGTACTAGCCCTCTACTCTGCCCTCCCCCTGCACTCTCTGCTCCATCTCCTCTCCTCCTACCTCTCTACCCATAACACTGCCAGCATCTTTTCAGAGCTCCCTCAACAATATGGCAACTCAAGTCTGTACTGATCCACCTGGCCCTTGGCCTGTGCACCATTCTATGTGGGAGAAGGGAGAATCCATGCTTTCCCAGTTTCAGACTCTTCCTGGTACCATCTCAGTAAGCAATTATAGGCTTAACCCTTTCAGTTTTGACTTCTTTATTTAATGGCTACTCCTGCCCTTGGTAGCTCTGCTCTCTTCCCCAGCTCAGCCAACCTTCTGACCCTTAGGAGTCAAGTCAGAAAATTGAGTGACACTGATATAACAAAGCTCTTATTCTCATTAATTCTTTACTTGAACACTTTTCTGTGTTTAAGTCTCCAAAAACAAAACAAAAAGGGGATAGGATTCTCCTTCTAGCAACAATAATCATATATAGATATAAAAATCATTTGAACAAAGGAACCACATTTATTCCACTAAGAAATGTGTAGATTAGACATTTTTACTTTTTATGCTTATGATATGTTAAAATTTTAGTATATTTTTATGGATTTTCAATTTGAAATCCAAACCAAGAGAAAAAATTTTAAACATATAGAACTTATGTTACAAGAAAGTAAATTCAATGTTAATTTTTACATATGTATATTTTTTCATCAGTAAAGTATGAAAGGGAATCAATGAAATACTTTTAAGAATAAAAATATATTACATTAAGTACAATTTTATATACTCTGTGGGAAATGAAATCAAGATATGACTACAAGGAGATAAGAAAATGATATAAAATTCCCATTTATGAAGAGCTTTTTCATGAATATTTAAATTGAATGATGATATCAAATTTCTATAGTATTCTGATACCATTGGGCATATATGATTTAATGATGGGACAGTATATCTATGTTTACAATGCATAGAAATAACAGCTATATTTAAAATTTGGACAGATTATTTTAGATGTTAAGTTAAAAATTTGTGATGAGGTACATTGCTTTTAAAATTATTTTAAGGTTACATGATGAACAATATTTGATTAACACTTATCTAAGAGATCATGATGTTCTGTGACACATGAAAAATAACACGGAAAACTTCCCTCCTGGCTGGGTACATCCTCTGTGGGAAGATGAGGCTTACCAAAATAACACAAAATCTGTGTCTCATACACAGATATCCAGGAAGAGTTGCAAAATCATACTGACCACCTTGACAGGTCAAAAACTCTAGACACTGAGAGATCTTTGAAATAAAAGGGTTTATTGACCTTTACAGATGATAGCCAGAATAAGTACAAACTCCTGGGACAGGAAGTTTCTGCTTCATCTGCATCAGGACCAGTTAACAGAAACAACTTGTCTGCCAGACTCGAGAAACAGGGCACGTCCATGAGGGTCTTAAGGAAAGAAACTTGTCTAAATTCACACTGGCAACAGACTGGAAGCTGGGCTAAAGTGAAGAAGAGTAAGTCCGGGGATGGGTGGAGAGTCCACAGAGAAGACCTGTATGGTGTCTTTTCACTTTTTAATGGTATACTTTAAATTATGAAAGTTTTTAATTTTGATGTAGTCCAATTTATCTGTTTTTTTTTTCTTTTGTTGCTTGTGCTTTGTGATATGTAAGAAAGTATTGCCTACTTCATGGTATAAAGATTTACACATTAGTGCTTTTGGGGCATTCTATAAGTTTGCTCTTACATTTAGGTCGTCGGTATATTTTGTGTCAATTTTTGTACATGATTTGAGGGGTGAGGGTGTCCAGATTCCCTTGTCTCAGCATTATTTGTTGAAAACTATTCTTTCCCTATTTAACTGTCTTGGCATGCTTATTGAAAATCAATTGGCCATAAACATAACATCTTATATTTGGACTCTAAATTCACAGATGTCAGCTAAGCCTAATTGTTTAATAGTGTCCTTCAAGTCTTTGGTTTCCTTCTTGATCTTTTGCCTAAATGTTCTATTATCAAAATGGAGTACTGAAGTCTCCAACTGTTATTGAATTTTCTATTTCATCTCTTCCTTCAATTCTGACAGTTTTGGGGTTATGTATTTGGATACACTGTTGTTAAAAATATTTTCTATCTCAAACTCTATACTTTCTGAAATTGGTATAAACATTGAAGATCTTGTTTGGTTACTGTTTGTTTGATATATTTCTTTCCATCATTTAATTTTCAACTTCTTTGTGTCTTTGAATCTAAAGTTTCTTTCTTGAAGACAGTATATAGTTGGATATTATTTTTTTGTTAATCTATTCTGCTACTCTAAGTTGTTTCCTAATCCATTTTGCCAAACTCTGTTTATAGTTGAAATCTTTATTCTGTTTTCATGTAATTACTAACAATGTAAGATGTCTGCCATTTTTATTATTTGTATTCTATATGTCTTATGTCTTCTTTATTCTTCTAAACCCCTTTTCTTCCATTAAGTAATTCTGTTAAGTCTGCATTCTTTGTCATGTTTGGCTACTCTCTGTGCTGTGGTCAATTAACAGTTAGCCTAGTGATCAACTAATGATTAAACAGGGATTTACTTAAAAAACTTGAGCTAGTAAGTCTCCCAGCCTTTGCCAAGAGACTTTTCTGTATATTGGGCTGGCAATCCTTAGGCAAGCAGGGAGTTTATGACTCTGTCTTAGCTTTAACTTCTTATACAAAGCTTCATGATCCCCCAAAAGTGAGATTTCAGGGCCTGCTCAAGTCTTTCCTAGGTATGTGCACAGCTGTACATATGTGTATCACTTTTGGTATTTCCACACACATGTCAAAGCTTTTCAAAGCCCCTAAGGATGTCTTTTTTCCCAGCTCCTTTTGACTTTTTTGGTCAGATCCTTATTTGCCCCAACTGTTATCACTTCAGACAGCTGCAGTGTTAAGCAATGGCTATTGGTTGTTTTATACAAATGCCCAGAGGAAAAGACTCTTTGCACACAACAGTTTCAGAGTTAGGTTAAATAAACACAACTTCTGGGAGCTGAGGTTTCTAGAGAACTACCAAGCAGGTCAAATAATGACAATTCCCTGGGAATGGGGATATGGAGAGTTCCCAATCTGTCTTCTCTTTATGGGGCAGCTACACTGCTGGCCATCACTATAACTATGGAACTCTTAGTTTTCAAGGCTGCCTTGGAGTTGGAGAAGGAGGGATGAAAATAGTTAACATGGGGCAAGTTAAAATACCCCAAATCTCACTGTGTTTTTGAACATGATTCAGCAGTTTTTCTTGAGTGAGCACAATTTTGCAAGCCTTTGACAAATTTCAAGAATTCCGAAGAAGTTAATATTGATTTTTTTTCCAGTTGAGTTCAGTTGTGATATAGACAGCTATATATAAATGGATAGAGATATTTATGTATGTATTTATAAAATACAATGCCCACAGAATCTCCCCCAGTCTGACAATTCTTGAAGTTATAAGTAGAAATAGTGTTTATGTATGTACTGTAACTTCAGCACCACTACGAAGGCCCCTACACCCTCCGTGATACCTCTTGTTGATATCTGAAATGCTGGCATTCATGACTTACTCATTTGTTTAGGATTCTGTTACAGTTAAAATTGGTAATGAAATACAGTATTTTAAACCATTGTAGTGTAGTGTTAAAGTACTTTTATAGTAGATTTTGCCTGTGATAGGCAGCAATAATGAGAAAACTAGTCATCTGGTGGAATGGAAGAGGACCCTGACAGTAGGACAGAGAGAATAACATGCAAGAATGTGAGATGAATGGTAATAGACAACAGATTTTTATCTGTGAAACAGTTTTCTCCAGAATCAATTCTTGTTGGGGCAATGAGTAAAATGGTGACACTTTGAAATCCATGAATTGACAAGTACTGTCAAGTGTATTATTACTGCAAGTCTAACACTGGAGGATATTCACTCCCAGGCGTCAACTAATCTTTGCTTAAATGTACCATGGTCAATTCTGTCAGTATGCAAAAGAGTATGAAGAAACACAGGAAATGGTCTCAGTAAATTAAACTGAATTTTCATCCACACTTAGCCTCTGCCATGGTATCATGATTCATATTGTCATGGCAACTAATATTGGAAAGAGAGCAAGGATCAAAACAGATATTCTTCTTTGGTGTGATTAACTGAGAGACATTTTGGAGAAAGAAAAAGTGGATTTTGATATAGCTTGTACAGTGATCTTCAATTTTAACAATTCATTTTCTAAGAGATTTGCATTTTAATGAAGTAAATACTACTTGCATTTATCCACAAACAACCTAAGAATTATTTTTATTTTAATGAATATTTGCTATATACTAACCATTCTCCCAGAATATGTGTTAAGTTTTGGAGACACAAAGATGAAGCAGATGAAGTTCCTGACCTCAAGAAACTCACTCTCCAATGTGGACAAAAATTATATTTAATGTTCAGGTAATTATAATGCAGTGCATATGATATTGCCTACAGACAAATACTTAAGAAAATGAATAGGGAGAATCATTAATTCTGCTTGAGAAGCCAGACACAGTCTTAAAGGAGAGCTGAGATTTAAACTGGAATTTTAAGAATAAACATATACTTTATTTCAATCTGGGGAAATAGCTTACCCATGCCTAGGGTTTGATAAGGATCCCAGCTAGTGCCAGCCACACAACTGGGCAATATTATTATTTGCTAAAGGAAAGAAACTGTGCATACTAATGTTTCTATAGCACAGAATATGTTGAAATGTTGAGTAAGTACTGGTTTGGGAAGAATGGCAAATTAGGCAGAAATAATAAAATGTAACTCCTAGATTCTCCTTTGTAAACCCATCTATCAGCCTTTTCAACATTTATCAAAGTATGCTTTATAAACATCATGTAGAAAACAATTCTCATTATTGGATACCACTGGGACATAAATATGGGGTGGCAACCAGGTCTTATAACTTAGGTAAATACATAATAAAGGATTTATTGATATTTTATTGTAATACATGAAAAAACGATTTTATCTTTGTTTCAGACTTTATGGCCATGCTCTTGAACAGTAAAAGAGAGATCATTCAAAGAAGGAACACACTAGCCTGGATCAGCTCTCTCTGTAATATATTGAAGACAGAGTAGTATATGAATTTAGTGAATTCAATTAAGATTGTTGAAAGCATTCTATTTGATCAAGTTGTGTGTAATACTTCAGCAGTAACTGTTTCAGCCCCAGATGCATCTAATGTATCTTCAAAAACCAATAGGCAGAGGAAAGCAGAAAGAATAACAGAAATGTGCCTTTGAGATTATTGTATAACAGAATTACTGAATGGGACATAAATTCATTAGCATCACTAAAGGCATGCACCAGCATATAAAAATAGCTCACATTTGTACACACTTGGCAAATTAATTTGACACCTATTTTTACATTTGTTCCTCTTAAAGTCTTATGTAGTAGAATGTGCAGGAAACTTTGTTTATTGTGTAAATGCGAAGACAGAGTTATTAAGAGGCTGGATGGCTTGCTGCATTAATGAGAAGCCCCAGAAATGCAAGTCCGTACACAATGTCAGGTACATCAGCATAAGTAAACTAAACAGAGAAGTCTGTATCATTAAGTTTTCAAATGTAAAAATTCATCAGTTGTGTATTTGTTTCCATTATAACCAATGTCTTGCCAATGGGCTCAAGCCCTGGGCAAGTTCTCTCTAGATTTGGTGAGACCTAAAAATACAGTGGAACATTCTTGGGGTGAAAGAGCTTATACCCAACTCTGCTCCCACTGTAGCAGGTCAATCACTAGAATCCCATCCACTCAGAGCGAGCCTGCATGCAGCAAGCCGGTCTCTGCCTCTGGGCCTCTCTACCCGCGCAGCCGTCTCAGTCTCTGTCCTTGGTGCTGCCACCAGCTTCTGCTCTCCTGCAGCCCTGCAGCAGCCCAGAGCCCTGGGTGGAGCTCTTTATATAGAGTCAGTAACAACGTATTGCCCACAAGAGTGTAGTGAGTAAGCCGACCAGGGTCAGGTGAGAATCCTGGCCACAAGAACTTCTATTTTCTCCACACCAGACTTTGAAGTTAATTACCTTGAACCAAAAATGGGGATCCAATTTACACTATCATACCTTCATTTTTTTCCCTATCTTGAAGAAATAATAAAAGTCGGAGGTTTTCTGTAAAGAACTTTCAATCTCATTGACTATGTTTTACTAAGATTATCAATTCCAAAAATTAATCATGTACTTTTGGAGAGAAGATATATACAAATATAAGTAAGGTGAGCCAGTCAGTGATAAAGTTGATGAATGCTTCAGTCATTGTAAGAGTTATTTTCAGTATCTGTAGTCAACCAAGGGTTCATAAGTGACAGAGAATTTGAGTTGTACCTGTACTATTGGATAGGTGAGACAAATGTGAAATAGAGAGCAGGAAAAGTGAATTTATTATCAGATCAAGGAGTAAATGATTTTTGACTGGTGTGGAATATTTATGAGGTTAAAAAGATAGGTTGTGCTGCGATTCTGGGTGGATTTGAGGAGAGCAACTTTACTTGACAAAATCTGTAGATGGGAAATGCTAATATAGTTTCTGTGGGCAAAATAGATTGGAAAAGACAATTTTTGCAAGAATCCACATAAAAAAGCCCACAATATGGGCTGACAAGTGACAAGGAAAAGGAAAATCAGATGCCAGAGACTGCAGTGAGTAAAGATGAGAATGCAGCCAGACAGTTTCTGGGATCTCAACACTTTGTTACCAAGAGAACCATCTTAAAGAACTCTTACTTAGAGCTCATATCTTCTAAGGTATTTTCTAAAGGGCTTTTTGGAATTCATATAGAAAGAAGTCTGGAGGGCAAAGAGAGATGATTGCAAATAAGGTGTTTCCCCACAGGTTTCTTCAATGATCAACTGCTCATTTGAAAACGAGACTTCCCCACATGCAAACCTCTACAACTGGAAAAAAGGCCACCAGACTTCAGCATATCACACAGCAGTTCAGTAAGAACTGACAGACTGCTTTCACTCCAGCATTTCAAAAGGATTATTTTTTCCATTCAGTGATTCCTCTCAACATCTTTCAGGATTTTTTTCTTCATAGCAGTTCTTTTATATTTTTTTCCTGGCAGGATAAACAACCTTTTAGTTAGGAAACATTACATGCTTCCTCTGCATAAAGCATATGTCTTACTTCTCCATTTCCACCGAGAGTTCTGTGACTGTTTTTCTTAACTAAGTCCAGGACAGTGTTTCATGCATTTCTCTCCCTTTGCCCTTCTTAAATTGAGAGGCATACAATGGTTATTCATTTTTAAAATTTCCTTCAACACATATACTTTCCCCCCACACATATGCAAATCGCATTTTCATCTTGGTTGTTAGAGTTCTTGCCAATTACTTGATGCGTTCTGATGACAGTGCAAAAAGTCTGCTGTTTGGCATATTGTTTCTTTTTGAGGCACATAAGCAAAGTTTATTTGGATGCTCAGAGTGCATAGAAGTTGTTGTTGAGACCAATAAATTTCCCAAGTCAGTGTAGTGAGATGGTTGTACTTGATTTAATTCTAAAAGCTACACGAAGAGAGGCTTTCTAAGTCTTATTGTGCTGAAACACCTCTTTCCATGCCACCAATTTTACAGTATTTGCGGCCCTTGCTAAATTTCGCAGACACCACAAAAAACTGTAGTGAATTTCTGTAAATATAACACCAATAATTATTTCAAGTACAGTACACACGTCATCATATTCATTTGCCATTTTCCTGGTGGCTTGTCCTTTCTACATTTTATTATTCATTTATGATAGCTATTATAGGCCTTTCAGATTCTATCTTGCTCTCCTGAGGAATATTTATGGCTATTATAGGGCTCTTATGAGAAGACCCAACGATAGTTATTGCAGAAACCCTGTGAAATGCTACATTAGTACAGGAATCTGCTGGCAGTAAAAGATCTCAAGTTGTTTCAGAGTTCCCCTTGATGAAGATAAAGAGGCAAGTCACTCCTGGTGAGGTTTTCTTTTCACCCAAGAGAACCAAGTTATTTTTGACATGGAGGTAAGAATGCATAAATTAACACAGTTCTGCAAATAAGAGCTGTTTTGGAAAGGTCATCAGGATGAAAGCAAGAAAGGATTTAAGATGTGTTTGCAAGCAGATTTGTGAATGCAGTTTACAACTATTGCACATTATCTCCCAGAGTGTACTAATGGGGAGGTAGGAGGTGCATGAGAAAGAAATGACCATGTGTTAGCGTAAAGTACAGACTGCATCTCTCATCTTAATAGCACTGTCATAGGTCTTAGAATGTAAGCTCTTCCAGGGAAGGGCACTGCGATATTTCATTCACTCTGTATCCTAAGCAGCAAGAATAGTGCTTGGCACATTAACAGGCATTCAGTTGACATTTGATGAATGAATAGATGAACTTCTACCATATCTGCTAAATGTGTTTACATCTATAATTTATTATTACCCTGATATGGACAGCATTTTTTATTTTCATTTGTTTTTGTTTTTGATTAAGAAAGTTGATTTGCCATAAAAGAATGACATAAATTTTAGTCCATGGTAAGAAGCTGATCAGTCAAAATACCTTCTGGTCTCTTAATTTGTTGTGTCCTGTTTTAGTCCCAAAAGCTATTGTTTTCTTTGAAAACAATATACTCTTTTCATTACTTTCTCTAAACCCCCGTAACTGACCATAGGACATAAACATTAAGAAATATTTAATTCTTTCATTTTTTGCAAAGTCCTTGATGTTAAATATAATGTTCCACATTCTACTACTCAAATAATTCCAATTTTGATCAAAGGAATCCAGAGGGACAAAAGAAAATAATCAAGATATATCTCTATTTTCACTTAAGTGAAGAAAATTTTTCCTAGTTTTCTTATTTACCATTTTCTTTTGAGCAGTTACAAAGGTAAGAGAGGGTTGGACATGGAGATTTAATTCTTATACTACATATAATGTGATGTCATATTGTAACAGGTGTCACATTACTGCCTAAATAATATCAACTGTAGTCACTCTTTTAACTTTATTAAAAACAACTCACAAATTATTGGCATGGCTACTAAAAAGAAAAGTAAAAAAGCTATCGCAGATTTTGAAAAAAGATGGATATTTGCTTGAATTCAGTTTAGCTACTTACTAGCTCTATAATCTTATATTCTTATCTAGTCTAATGTTCCTCAGGTGATACATGGCAATTTAATAAAGCCTGTAATTCACAGACATGTGAGAATAAAGTGAAATAAATATTTTGGATAGAAAGGAAGGATGATAACATTTAGATTTTGTCTAAAGTAGTTAGAAATATTCTGGATTCATAGATATTTATCACTTTTGTCAGAAACCTTTAGCAGACACCTGCAGCAAAAGCTGTGTGATCTGTGTGCAAAAGCAAGGTGCATATGCCTGGTGACCTCATCCTCTGCTTATCAGTCAGGTCATCCTGACATACCACTTCTGTTGTTTAATCTCCGATCTCTTATTTTACAAAATACTGATTTGTGTTCCCCTCACCCTACTGAATTCTTATAAGGATACCATTAAATGGGATATTTTAAAGACATTTTAACATTATGTAACTTCTATACACACATAAAACACTGTTACAACCAAGCAATACTTATGTCCATGATTCTTCTTTATAGCTTAATATTCCCTTGTGACATTAAAAACATGAAGTTTAATCTTGCATTAGTCCTTGTATCCTCATATTTCTGGCCATTTCTTGCTTTCCCAGGATTTTTAGCCATCTGATCACTGATATATTACAATGTCCTCAAGGCCTATAAAGAAACAAATAGAATTGTCCCCTCAAGGATCAAGTTACTGAATTTTAAAAGAGAAAAAGGAAGATCCAAAACTGACATAGAAATGAATTTTCTATGATGATGCTAATATCTACCCAATTTATCCCTTTCTCCTCTACCGTGTTTGTGTGAGTGCTTACTCTCACATTTGATTACTGTTAGACTATTGACCAAGAAGGTCATCTAGACTCAAAGATACAGGAACCTCTTAACATGCTCTGGATAGCTAAGCTTTAGCTTTCTTCTATGTGCAACTTGTGGATAATACAAGACACAGTCAATGCTTTGGATTTCATTTTAGCTCAGCACAAAACTCTCTAAAGGACCATGCTCGTTCTGATGATGTATTCATTGCCCAGGTACCCAACAGCTTGTGCCAGTCATCTCAGTTGTTTTAGCTATCTGTATATGCAGCTCCCAGAAAGATGAAATGACCTGGGACCAATTAATTGAAAATGAAAAAAAATGTAGTAAATGCTGTTGGGAGTGATTAACAAAACTATGATGCAGTTATGCATCAACTGCAGATGGCCAAAGACACCGTGTGCCAAACAGAGTTGGCTACATACAAAGGAGAACATATTGTTCAAGCAGCAGGACTTGTGAAGGATGTAGAAATTCCAACAAAATGGGCATGACAGATGCAACATTACCTAGATGTGACAAATGTGCAATGACCTTTATTGCTTAGTTGATGTTAGTTCAAATAAGATATATGTTATGGGACAGGTACATTAAACTTCAAAAGTGATTTCCTAAAGTCATGAAACCTAGAGCCCCATAGTTCTCTTGGCTACTAAACATCTGGAAAAGTTATTTGCTTGGGACTTAAGAGTTAAATTTTCTGTGTATGCTTTAATTCAATAAGAATTTTCCTAATTACAGTCATTCTCATTTTAAACGATCATTCTCTGTTAATAATAAGCCTTTTTGCTTAATCAAAGATAAATCAGAGTCGTGGCCTGAGAAAGCTGCTTTCCATTCTTAAATAACTCTTTTCCAATTTGAAGGATCTGAATCAATCAAACTTTAGTCTTCATATTAAGTTATGGATTTAAGAAGTCTAGAAATTCCCTTAATGGGGATACTTTCTAATGCTTCTATAGGACATACATAGGCCAAGATAATGACCTTTCACTTGGCTCTACAAACATATTTTTTTCAAAGCACTTTGACAATTTTTTTGCCTTTAGATAATCCTGATGTGAGAGATTTCTCAAGAGTGGCGTAGTGATCACATCGAATCTGTAACTGAACATTCAATTTAGTAAAACCTCTAAGAAGTGGAGCAAACTGGGCTGCAGGTAATTTTTGAATAGCAAATGAAATGATTATGTACTACTATTCATTCATTTTTACCACTTAGAACCTGACTACAGTCTCCCAAGGCTATTTGCTAATTAGATCTCAGCCGCAAATTCTACTGTTCATCACAGTTGCCAAATAGCTTCTATTACTCAGTGATCATTTCATTTTAAGCCAGTGCCTTGTAATATCATCAACTCTAATATTTTCCAAAATAATTGTCTCTAAGCTAGCCAGTATTCCTCCAGTGACTCTAAGATTAGAAAATGGCATGGGAATATTAGTTCTCAGTTTGGCTGGGTTATACTTTCTGAAACTTACATGAATGATATCAAAAGACATTTTATATTATTGCAAAAGGATTTCTGGGAAAATTCATCAAGTGCTTGGTCCTTTCAACCTGATGTTTGAGACATTCACTAGCTACTGGTTGGTTGAGAGTGGCATTCAGAAAGATTGTACTGAATTGAAAATTGTCATTCATGACTCATTTTTCACTATGGTACAGTGTCCCTTGACTATCTAATCTAATGGACAAATGACACATGCATACTTATCAACACAAAGGAATTCGATTTACTCTCTTGAGTTCCAAAACACAAGGCAACTGAATGTGATTCTCTCAGGACTAAGAAAGAATCCTTTCATATTCTTTGAAAGGAATCTGCCTTTGGTGGGTTGACATGAAAAAGAGGATAGGTCTTAAGCTTGTTTAAATCCAAAGAGCATCACAACATATGCATGTAAAAAATTAAACTTTGCTACCTGTAACCTGGTCTATTACTCTTAAAATTCCATCCCACTGCACTAGTGGGAAAATCAATCTCAAATTTTTTTTAGTGTTTCCCATCCATCAACATGTGTCATGTTTGTAGAGCACTAAACTGTTCCAAAGTTCTTTGGTAAATGCTCCCAGTCTTTGGTCATCTGTCCATGGATATTTCTAGAGACATCTCTGACCCTATTAATTCTAATATTTGCTGTCCAGCATCTCTCTGTGTTTCTCCTGTACCCCTGGGATACCAAAACCTTTTTAAGAGTAAAATGTACCTTATAGCCATGCTGTCAAGGTTTCCTTTGTTCTGGTTATCTCACAAATTTCTGTGTGGCTTTATTGCCTCTAAGCACCCTGAAGAAATGGAGACAAACCTCTCTCTTTTGGCATCTTTTCTTTTTTGCCAGGACTGGGAGATTGCCTTCAAATCTCTTTTGGGAGGTTAAGAATTGGGTAGATGCACAATTTTCTCTAATGCTTCTGAGCAAGGTACTTTTCCAATACATGCAAATGCTATTCCAGCTCTGAAATAAAATATTTTTAGGTTGTATCTTATTTCTACCATGACACATTAATGGCAATGTAGTAACAGCAAGATCCTGAAGGAGAATCACAATGAGTACTTATGTATTCAAAAACAATAGGCTCATTATAACATTGATGCTAATGTGCAGGACATATTTGAATGCTCAGCCTTTAAAACAGTTTCTTCCCAGGTCCAAGTCAGAGGTCATAATATGAAACAGCCTTCAAAAACCTAAGTGTCAAGTTCAATTTGAAACTTTTCTGGATTCTCAGAGGCCACCATGAAAACAACTGTGATCTAAAATCACCATAGCTTTCTAAGTGTGCTCAAAAAGTGTTTTTTATTTTGGACACTACGTAGTGAAGCTGTAAAGATAACTTGGGAAGTCAAATCCCTCAGCCAGTGCAATTTTAGAAATATATGCAGTGCTTCCTGTAACTTTTGTGAGTTAAAGACCTCCTTTAAAGGGCAAAAGGAGATGACATTTTACAAAAGGGTTCCTGAAACAGTCCAGGGAAACATAAGTTTTGGTTATGAAGAACTGAAAGTAATCTCCTGGATCACTATTCTAAAATTAACCTGCACCCGACTATGAGGAAGTCTGCACCAATTTGTGGAAGGAATGGAAGAAGTGACAATGAAATTATTTGCAAGGGAAACTAAGGAGAATAAAAATGCCCACATGTACCAACCAAAATAAAACCAAATGAATGACTTTTTCCCCAATTGACAATGATAGAAATATCTGTCCAGATAGTCTGGCAGCTCATCCCTTCTTTGAGGAAGATGAATAATTTTCAGTTTGTTTTACAAATAACCTGATACAGTTTAAGAGCATAAGTTAGTGTTTTTCAGTTAGTGATGAATATTTGCAGTCACTTTCTATTATGTCCCTTTGAAATAAAATGTGCTGAAATAGCGTGCTTGAAAGAACATGGGAAGATTTCATGAATGATTTTGAGTTATATTTTATGACAGACAAAATAGCACATGTCATGTAACAAACATATCATGTACCCAGTATGTTGCCAGACAGTAGAAATACAGGCATGAATAAACCATGGACTACACTTTCAAGAGGTTTACAATAGAGTGAGGAAATAGTGAAGTAAATAGAAAAGTTCAATACAGTATTTGTGCTCAAGCGTGGATGAAAACTCAGAGGAGAACAACTAACTCATCACTGGAAAATAAAATTTAAATTCCCCAATGGAAATGGCATTTGAGATGTATCATGAAGGATGAGTACTGGCTCTTTAGAGAACAAGTAATGGAATGAAAATCTACATTGAGGGAAAAGAACATGAAAATGCAGAGTGTCAAAAAAAAGTCACGATGAGGTCTGTGGAAACTTCTGTGGATTTATATTGTCTGTTTAGATTATGAAGGAGCCAGATATTAGAATATGAAAATAGAATTCAAATAGTTCCATTGAACCACATGCTTTTTACTCTGATAGAGCTGCAGTGCACTCATGAATATGGTGACAGTAATAGTATTAATAATGATCACCTCTGCCACACTTTCATTAAATGGTTACTAAGTGTTAGCTATTTGAATCCTCATAATCTTCCTTCATTTATAGCTGAGAGAATCTTGGCTCAAAGACATTAAATAATGTGCTCAACAGCTGGTAGTAAGTTGTAGAGAAAACACTTAAAGCTAAGTTCTCTTCGTAGCTCCATCACTGAGCTGAGAATAAGCAAATGAATTTTTTGGTCTCACTAATTCTCTTCATATCTATATTGGCAATTATAATAAAATCTAAGTCCTAAGGTTACTGGGATCAGATAAAAAGAGATAAAAGAAAGGGTTTTGTAAGTAGCAATGTGTAGAAGCACTATTACTCATAGAAATAAAGGATATTCTAGAGATTTAAGCTATTTTAATATTCAATGTGATGAGATTATGTACATTCAGACAGACTAACTTTGTATTCTTAGAGCAGTTTATTCATGGCAGAGACAGTGTTTTCCAGAATACATCATCTAGAATATAATGTCAACACATTATGAATACGTTTAATTGTGGGAAAAGTGTTACACATTTAGAAAAGACTGAACTAAACAAATTTGAACTATTTTTTTAGATTTTAGGACCTCTTAGAGCCTTTAATATATGTTTGATAAATCTCCAAGATCAAAAAAAATTCTAAAGGATTTACCAAATTTACTCAAGCTCAGAAAATTATTTTCTTTGAAATTATTATGGAACTAGGATGTTACGGAACACATTTTAAAGATCCTGATTGTGAGACATGATTTTAACCTTCGTGTGTATGTATTAACATTAGCGTAGAAATAAATTTTAAAATTGTTTTAATGCTTGGGGAATACTTGAATTAGTATTACTTCACAGTTTCCTAGAAATACTAATGAAGAAATGAGCTTAAGTCTCAGTGAAATGGACTGTTAATATGCCACATTTAGTACTGTGTCAGACTATTGATGATCAAATACTGCAAGTTCAGATGGGCCTTTTCCAACATATTCTCCCATACCTTCCTCCCAGTACTTTTCTCTCAGATACACTTTGTTTTCCTCAACTTACTTTGCAGCTGGAATTCAATTCAATTCTGGGTAATTAGTATTATGTCATACAGGCCTAGGGATGTCTTGTGGAATATTTTTGTCCTGAACAAGAGAGAGGCACGTGAGATGAATGATTGTCTTTCACAACCTTTTGTCTCATTTCCTGTCTTTGAACACAGTGTGCTTGGATTGGATGTTTTGGCCAAAGCAGTGAGTTTGCAGTCCTGACGATGAAAGAAGACGTATTGGGGCTCCGAGCAGGTCAGGAAAGGCCAGGGTCCTTGAGGACACTGTTGAGCTATCTAAAAACTCAGAGGACAGCTTATCTTCAACTTCTTTTTACAATCACTTGCTTTTTACAATCAATATGATTTAAACTCCAGTTAATTTCAATTTCCTCTTATTTATAGCCCAACACCCCCTACTTGGTAGAAGACATTCTACAGATGGGCTCCTTTATGTGGGCTCTAGAGAAATTGGGATGACTGAATGTTGCTTGGTAGCATATCCCAAAAAAACATTTATACCGTATATGTCGTTATCTCTTTCTTGTCGTATTCTAACTTTGTACGGAATACAATGGAAATGTAATGTTTAACGAAAATTAGTTTAGAACAGTGAGATAAAAAACAGGGTTTTTTTTCCCTCTCACCAGCATTATAATAAAAAGTTTTTTTTTTAATCAACATATTTTTCTGCTACTGAGAAGATGGAGAAGAGATACCTGTTTTTACTCTACCTGCTAAGTAGAATTAAAAATCCTGGACATTACATGTAATACAAACAAAAGTTTGAAAGCTGGAGAGAAGTAGGCACACTGGCTCAGGCCCTTGGAACACAAGGCTTGGCGATCTGGTGAGTTTCTGGAGTGTTTTTTTTTTTTGCTTTATCCAAACTTGGAGGTGAAGAAGCTGGCAGCATGGATTAAAAAGACAAGTCCTAACTCTGTGTTGTCTATAAGAAACTCACCTTGAATACAATGATATAGGTAGGTTCAAAATAAAAGGATATAAAAAGACATACCATGTGTATATCAGTAAAATCAATGTGTGAGTGGCTAGACTAGTGTCACTAAGATGGGCTTTGGAGCAAGGAATCAGATCACTGATATATTGCTGCTGGGAACATAAAATAGTACAGTCATTCTAGGAAACAATTTAAGAGTTTCTTATAAAATTAAAAATTTCTTATAAAATAAAAAATGCAACTACTGTATGACCCAACAATGCACTCTTGAGCTATTATCCCTGAGGAGTGAAAACTTAAGTCCATACAAAAGCTTGTACATAAATGTTTAAAATGTTTTTATTCCCAATAGACTCAAATTGGAAATAATCCATATGTTCTTATATGACTGAATAATTAAACAAACTGTAGTAAATTCATACTATGGATGGAGTATCATTCAGTAGTTAAAAGGAATAAACTTTTGATGTATCTTGATGAATCTCCAGAGAATCATGCCAAGTAAAACAGCTAGTCCCCAAAGTTTACATACTTTATGATTGTATGACTCCCTTCAGGTAACATTCTTGACCTGTAAAAATTATAGAAATGGAGAAGAGATTTTGGGTTTCCAGGGGATAGGGAATAAATGGGGTAAGGTGGCAGGGGTGTGTCACTATGAAATGGCAACACGTAGAATGCTGTAGTGATGAAAATATTCTTGGCAGCAACAATGTCAAAATCCTGATTGTGACCTTGTCCTGTCATTTTGCAACGTGTTACTATTGTGGGAAATTGGGTAAGAGGTAAATGGGATTTCTCTGTGTTATTTCTTACAACTGCATGTCAACCTGCAATTACCTTAAAATAAAAAGGTTTATTTAAATAATATACTATGAACAGACACCTTCAATTGATGAGTTAAGACAAAATAAAGATGGATTTGTTTGCCTCAACTGTAATCCTGTGTCTCGAGTGGCTGTAGGCTGTTCCTTTGCCTTACGTGTTTTCCAAGAATGCCCATGGCTGGCTTTTCCAACCTAAATGAGTTCTAAGTTAGGTGAAGCAAAGGCAAGCACCTTGCCAAGAAGGGTGCCGTGATAAGGATAAAGAAAAAAGCAAGGAGATTAGTCACCAAAGAAACATTTCACCACTTAGATAAGGTGGTAATTGAGTCTCTCGCATATTTTCATGCTAATGACAGTGAAGAACCATAATCTTAGTTGGGGAACTGGTGGAAGAGGAGCACATGGTGAGATATTTCTTTGCTATTTAGTCCTTAACCAGGCATTTACATTAAATAAAACTCTTTTAATCTTTGGCCTTTTTCCTGTAGATTAGAGTCTATTTAATATGCACATACATTTCAGGAATTTCCTGTGATTTTTATGTACATTGTACTTTCAATATTGACAAACCTTGTTGGAAATGTGAATATGTCCATCTTATCGAACCAGAAGGAGATTAGTCAAAAGTCTCAAAGTAAAAAAATGGCAGGGTGCAGATTCAAATCTGAAGCTTCTGATTCATTCAGGGTCTCCTTCCAACATTTAAGTGATACTCTTTATAGAAATGGTTTAGATTATTTTTTTGAATGCTAAGTTTGAATTGTATCAGTTTTTAATGGATGTGTACATTTCTCATGTGAATTTTGGAACAACTAGGTCAGTGATGCAAATAAAATCAGAACACAAGCAATGAAGTCTCTGCTATGACAGGGTCTTGCCTGAGTCAGTTATGTTCCCAGATTACTTTGTTCTTGTTGAGATGCTTAGTCTTTAATGGTGCATCAAATCACAAAGCGGTGCATCCCCCATTTCACGTATTTTTATTGCTCAGCACCTTCCAAAGTGCAGTCAGGGAAGGGCTATTCTTAAATTACTATTAAAGTACAGTAAAAGAATTAAGGGTTTATGATAAGGAAATAATTTCTAGAAATCCTGTCAGATCATTGATGTATATGCATTGCTGTGAGGGATAATTAGTTCACATTTCTTTTAATTTCTTTTTCCTGCCTATTACTTAATGACATAAAACATCAGTGTTTCCCAAATATTTAGACTACCTCCTTTAGAATATAAAGTATATGCATCTATAGCGAAGATTGGAAGCAACCTAAGTGTCCATCAACACAATAATGGATAAAGAAGAGGTAGTACATATACACAATAGAATATTATTCAGCCATAAGAAGAAACAAATCCTACCACTTGCAAAGCATGGATGGAGCTAGAGTGTATTATGCTTAGTGAAATAAGCCAGGAGGAGAAAGACAAGTATCAAATAATTTCACTTATTTGTGGAGTATAAAAACAAAGCAAAACAGAAGGAACAAAATAGCAGTAGACTCACAGACACAGAGAAGGGACTAGTGGTTATCAAGGGGGAGGGATTGGGATGGGTGCAGAGGGGGAGAGGGATGGGGATTAAGGGGCACAGTAATTCACAATCACAATATAGGCTGGTCATGAGGACAGTAGTATAGCACAGACAATACAGTTAATGATTCTGTAATGTCAGTTACTATGTTGATGGACAGTGACTGTACAGGAGGTGGGGGTGAGGACTTGAAAATATGGGCAGATGTTGAACCACAGTGTTGTGTACTTGAAACCAACATAAGACTGTATTATTAAAAATAAATAAAATAAATGCATCTAATGGGCATACAATGACTCCTGATGAAACATATCTTATGTAGTATATACTTACTTCCCCTTCAAAAATAAACTCTAATTTAAATGTGAATTTCTACTTAAGGCAATTGAGGACAGTACTCTTGCCATAGGCATGGGAGATAAATATGTTATATGCAAAGTATATTTTATTATTATGGAACAACATTTATTTCAATATTTTTTCCAAATGATTTCAATACTCCTCATTTTGTTTGCTCTGGCAAACAGTATCCAAAATTTTGTTGGCAGTAATAACCCTATATAGCAAGCATACTGGTCAGCTGTCTGGGGTTAATCATCCTGGCAGGCCCACTTGGGAGCCAATCAAAATCAAACATTTTACAGAAGCTTTGTTAAGCTTTTTCTATGACATGATGATAATACACTATATCAGTAAATTCAAAATTTTCTCTCTCTGACTTTCAGATCTAAATGTATCTACTTCGTTTTATAAAACTTATTAATGGAAGACTCATGGTGAGGTGCGTGCTTGTATTATGGATAAAGCTTCACAAAAAAACAAATCCTAATTTACCAGTGTTCACGAGGACTATTTAAAGGATAAGTGGGAATAGCTAGAATCTTATTAATAGTTAAACTAATGCCTGATATTTTATAATTTATTAAATATATTAGGTTATAACTCAAAGATATATAAAAACATAGGATGTATATTTGGGGAGCAGTCAGATTGGTCAATTAACCACAAAAGTTCTAGGCTTATTTTATTTTTTTCATGGTTTTAGCATTGTTTTAAGCTTCTAAATAATTGCTCCATTAGAAAAGTACTTAAAGTTTATTAAGTAAAAGTATAGAATTTCCATCAAGGATATATGAGAAGTTTGAATTTTAAAATTCTCAACCTCTACTTAAGCAAATCTGAAATCCCTAGGTAAGTACAACATGGTAGGAAAATATAACGTTCATGTACAATTTAAATGAAGTGTCTCATATAATGATTTAATTTAAATTTAATAAGCCAGTTATTGCAGGTTAATTAAATGGCACTTGATGATTAAAAGCATATTTAGATTAACAGCTATTAAATGATCATATCACACCTTTTATGGTTAATTTTAACTATATTTTAAATTATTTAAAAATTCATCTTGTGCCCACTTCTGTTTGAAATAGTACCAGTACCTATAAAACTTTAAGATGAAAATCTGTTCCTTTTTTTAAAGTATCTTCCATGATTTGAAAGCTAATTTGTTCTTATTAAACAAACAGATCATTTGCAAACTATTATTAAATAAACATTTACTATGAAGTAAAATAGCATGAAGACACTTAAAAAAGGATCAACAAACTACTTACTGAAATAGAGGTAAGCAGATTAATTTTTCAGTGGAGTACTCTCCCAATTAATATTTTCAATTATAAAATTTCAAATGTTACAATCTGGCACATTTTATTATTAATAACAAACATTTATTAAGAAGGTCCAGCAAATTTTTAAGAGTGTTGCTGTAAAAAAACACTCTTTTCATCTTCAAAACAATCCAGTGAGGTAAGTATTATCTTTATTTTTTATATAAGGAAACTTAGGAACAAGGAGATTAAACTTTTCAATGAGAAAGAACTAAGTATTGACAAACCTAAGGCAGTCTGGCACCAACTTCTGTGCCTTTAACTACTAGTTACCCCCATCTATGGTCAAAGTGATCTTTCTGAGACAATCTGATGGCAGTAAGATACCAACTGCCACCAGGGACCTACAGCAAGGAATGACCAGGAACAATGACCTTCAACTTCCAGAAATCAGAATTTGAAATCAGCTCCTCACTGAAGAAATGTGTACTTGAGGGAGAAACTACAGGAAGGAGTTTATACTAATGGAATTTGGAAACTTGTTAAGGAACTTCATGGTGTTAAGGAGAACCTCTTTTTTATCTAAGAAAGAGGTTATCAAGATCATGGCGGATTTGAACAAAGATTGGTTAAGAAAAATCAGCTTCACTTATTCTTTTATTTGTGGTAGCTTAGAAAATGCTGAAAATGTTATCAAAAAAGAAATCCTGAAAGACCTCAGCCTCTTTGATAACTGGAAAATTGCTTCCCAAAGCTGAAAACTTGGAAACTAAGAGTTGGATGGAAACTTCACTGATCAGGTAAAGCAGGGGATGACTGTGCAAGGGGATGTGATGAAGAGAAAGATGTTCATAAATGAGTAAGAGTTTCTGTGGATCATGAAAAAGGTAAGTCTTAGCTCATATTTTTCCTCCTTTGCATGCACAGGTAAATAGGTGGGTGGCTATGCAGGTCTGTTTGGTTCCATTTTGTGAAATTGCGCTCTACATAGAAAACAGAGGACATTGTCTTTTCACTTCCTTGACCTATCTAGATAACTCTTTTCAATTCAGTTCACAGTGTGTTGGTTTTAAATCATGGATACCATCACTGCATTGTTTGAGTTCACTTCTAGCTCTGCCATTTATCAGTTACATGGCTTCTTGCAATTTATACTCTGGTCTCAGTTTGCTTATCTGTAAATTGGGTTAGCAATATTACCTCCTTTGTGGAGATTGTATGAGGCTAGAAAATTTTACAATTTTTAAAGCATGTTAATGATTTTAAAAGTGGTTATTAAGTAGGTTTTAGTATTTTAAGTGATTTTAACTTGATGGTTTCAGGTATAACTGCTTGTTCATTGTTTTTTGATAAAAGCAGATTTATTGTACATTATATTGGCAAGAGTATATTCACTCAAATCATCCACCAATATCAAGAAATACCATACTGAATTCATCACAATCAATACATATTTCTTTGGTGGTAATGACTTATGCTGCTTCTTGAAAAATAGGCCCGTAAATGTGACCAGTTACCCAGGCATCCCATTAGCCAACTTAAACTATAATCAATTTCTTTGACATATTCTTGGGCCTAGAAAAAACAAACATCTCTGAAGACTAGACTGTCTTTGGATTAGAGTGCAATGTACAGTTTAAAGGGTTCTCTGGCTTCAGAACATATAGAATATATAGTAAAATATTACAAAGATGACAAAGAATCCTTGGTCATCTAGGTGTGGTGTATTTACCTCTTGGAATATTCTAACAGGTTTTACTGGGACCACCTTTGTCCCCTACCCTGTTTGCATACAGACACTGTAATAAAAACAAATTTAACATGTGTCTAATGAGTATAATTAAGCTAACCAGTATACTTTAACAGTATTTTAAAGTCTAAGCATTCAGTAATTTTGATAAAAGTAAAAACAAAAACATAGCATTTAAACTTACACCCTCTTTGGAGAGCCCTGATAATAATAGTTCAATTATTAATAACATTGTAATGCAAACTAGTCATTTTTATTACGGCTTTGCCAGAAGTCAGGATTTATTGCTAGTTCAAGAACACTTAATGTCCTAGTTCTTGCTCCTCCATCCCTGCTCTGCTCCCTGTGCCTTGCCCCCCGCCTTAGGTTGACTCTAAAGAATATTCTGCATATAAAGAGCTTTCTCTCTATTTTATAAATCCCAGTGAACTCACTCACTTAGTTTGTATGTGTGCTAATGCTATTTGTTTTCTGTGTTGTAAATAAAGTCCTGTTCTGGGGAAAAAAATAGAAGCAATTGATTGTTGTATTTGGCTTATGAATAAATACACTGAAAAAAATTTTGTGGTTGAATTACTTGGCTTTTAGTATCTAAGTGAACAAATGCAATGGAATGTGCCCCTTCTCTCCTGAGTTTAATTTTCCTCTACATAACATCTCCACCTTCCCTCCCATTTTTTCACCTAAATGAACAGTATTGTGTAATCCAAAGATGTTTTTCTACTTTGGTATCATTGGAGCACAGTACTGATAGAAGGGTATTAAAGATAAGTCTGTGTGGGAATGTGATCTGTTGGCAGATTATCAGTAGGCTGCGCCTATGAACCTGACTTGGAAAGAACCACATGAGCCTGTTTTTGCATAGCCACCCCAGATAGAAGGGTTATTTTGATAGAGTAGGGAAATAAAGAGAAATTTGTTCCCATGTTAAGCCACTAACACTCACACCCCTACTCTCATATAACTTTTTTATTCCTGGCCAAAGTCTCTGTTAGTGGTGGTGCTAAAGCAGCCTCTCTATATAGCAGTTCTTAGGGTATTAAAAAAAATCAGTATTGACACAATAATTCACTATTTTTAAGTGGGATTTCAACAACAGTTTGAGAGCCCTTCAACAAATATGAGGAACCTGATATTTAAATTATTCTTCCCTGGTAGATATTATTTTACCAACTTACACACAGACCTTGGGACACAAGAAAGTTTAGGGGCTCATCTACAAGTGGACATGAGTTTGTAAGTATATGAAGACAAAACTTGAATGTTCCAGAAAGGTTAAATTAGCTTTTATAAATATGATTCAGTTTTTTTTCTCTAAAGACGCAATCACAATTTTATTTCTACATTTTATTTTCTGTTTTAGAAGGACATATGTACCATTTTCTTCAGTGCTGTCAAAGAGTATTTGACATTGTTTATTGGACTTACTAAGAAAAATGTATGTGAAGAACAGAACCCCTAATAAATATTAAGGCATGATAAATCATATCACTAAACCCCAGTGGACCTTCAAAATATACTTTAACAAAAAACAATAATAGTATACAAAAGTCAAATATAGAAGGAAACTGAGAAGAAATGTACTAAAAAGGCATTATTCAACTATGACAGCAGAACATATAGAATATATAGTAAAATATTACAACATGTATAGAATGTCTAAAAATATTAAATACAGCATTATTTGTGGGGTAATAATTTGACTGTAATATTTGTATCTATCCTGGGGCATGCGGGGCGGGAAGGGAAGAAAAACAGAAGTGGTGAATGGACCCAGTGGACAACAATTCAACCATCTTAAGAAATGGAGAGAATGTATGTATATCTATGTGAATTAGTAGTCTTTAGCACATGTGACTGAGTGAAAGAAAGGAAGAAAAGGAATGCAATATATAGAACATCATTATTTTAAACATATAGAACAATATTACACAGGATACCTACAAACAAAATTAGATGCACTAAATATACAAGGATGTCTGCTGTCTATCAGGAGTGGGACATGGAAATGAGGGTAAAAGGAACTAATGATAAGTTGCCAGGAACTGAACTCCTCCTCCCCCAACACAAAATAAAATCTACAAAAATTGTTGAGAAATAAGAGAAGACAATGAAAAGGAGACATACAATGAGAAGATTATTTATAAAGATATTGACTCACCAAGTGCAATTCTACTAGAGAAAGGAATAATGGAATAAAAGGACAATAAAGTTCAAGAGACTAAGAGGAGCTGGTAAGAATAGCAAAGAATATTTTAAAATAAAGACTAATTGTGATTTGCTCAAAAACAAGTACATTCAAAAATTATCTGTTGAGCTTCTATTTTGCCAGGAACAGGAGACAAAAATTAACCTAAAGACAAAAATACTCAATATATTCAAGTAAAATTAAGTTCCAAATTGTAACACTTATGAAGAAAAAATACTCTGTAGAGAAAAATATTAGAAAATATAAAAAATAATATTTTAAGTTTTGATAATTCTAATTTTCTTTTTAAGAGATTTTTGTTATATTTGAAAAATAAACATTTATTAATTTGAAATCAGGAAAACGAAATAAAACATTAAGTACAGACAGAAAAAAACTAAAACTATTAAGTACAAAAATAAGGACCTAATAAAAATAAGCTTTACTTCACATTACATTAAGTATCAAATATTTAAAAGTAGTATTTTAAATGTGTACAATGATTTGCCACCTTCAAAGACTGGTTTTAAGTGCATCTCATTTTATATTCATTAGAGAGGAGGATTAACATAGGCTCTGAGTTCAAATACTGGTTTTGTCACTTATTAGCTGTGTAAATTTGGTAAATCACTTATCCTTTCTGTGCCTCAATTTGGTCATTTGTAATGTAGGGATTATAACAGTACCTACTTTCACAGGTGATCAAAAATTTTAGATAATAAGATACGTAAACACTTAAAATGATACTTCACACTAGTGAACCCTCAATAAGTGACAGCTATTACTACCTTATAGAATCTTCTGTAGGAGGGAATAGAATATATTTGAATGATTTATATAGCAAAGTTGGGAATATTCTATTCATAAAATTTTAAGTCAATATATTTCCAAACTGGGGAAATATTAATTTTATGATCTTAATTTAGTGTGAAAATTTTACGGTATTTTATTATGTGATTTACATTTAAATCTAGTAACATTTGTTATTGTCTCTATTGGGCTGTTTGGCATTACAAAATATAATATTTTGTTCCTTTCAAGGAGTCTTTGTTTCTCCTTGCCAACATGTTATTAAACCCTGTCACTAGATTGTTAGACAATTTATTTGGGTACGTAAAATTTTTGCTAACTGCTAATTTGATGATTGTTATAGTTTTGTTTAATTGCCAAAGATTCTGATATTTTTATAAGGGTATTTTCATTTCTTTGTTCTTAATCTGTTCATTCCCTAAAAGAAATATTTGGAGAAGGGAACATGTTGCCCGATTGTATTCGTTGACTGTGGACAGTTCTTTTGGATCTGAGACACTCTTAAGTAATAGATCAGTTATAAATGTGTTATAAATGTGGGTCCATGCTATTTGCCTCAAAAAAGAATTCATACCTTCTTGAAGCAGTAGAAATTCTGATTCCTGGAACAGCAGTAATGGCTGAGACTTGTAATATCTATTATTGTTCAATGAACTTATAAGTAGATGATATTGAGAAGGATTTGGATATGAAAGGAGTTAAGAGACAAAAATGAGAAACAGAACCAGGCAAGATAAATATTAAAAGACCTAAACCTTATGGGTCAGAAATTTTAACATTACTCTATTAGAGGAACCATAAGACTGGAGTGTTTAATATATTCTTAAAGTATTTAGGGATGAGGATTCTTAAGAAAACGGCTTTGATTCAAATCCTGTGACCTGCAATTTTCTAACTGTATGACCTTAAGTGGGAAAATTATTTAACCTATCTATAACTCATTTTTCTCAACTGTAACATGTTACCTGTGTGAGAGTTCCTGAGCTTTAGTGTGTTAATATATACAAAGGCTATAGAAAAGTAAGTGCTACATTGTAAGTACTATGTCAGCACTGGATATTTGTACTGTCATTCTTGTTCTGCATACAGAGACTGATTCTTTTGAACTATAGGATCCTTTGTAAACTGGGTCTCATGGGTTAAGGCACTGTTGTTTTTCAGACTGCCGAGTTACCTGTCTTCTTGACTTAATCTATGTAGATAACATCTGCCTCTTGATATAATTCTAGAAGAGGATTTTCAGGTCCAGAAGTTATAATGATTTCTGTATTTTAATACACAATCTGTTTTGTTTTCGCAGTTTATGTCTTATCTTCAGGTCATATCCAAAAGCCACAGGACAGCTGGTGTAAGTAATGACCTATGATAAACTAATGGATCCATATGAAAATCATGTCTATGAGTATTAATGAGAAAAGGAATACAAACAGTTTTATTAGAAAACTTTTGTTTTTGTATTGGGAGTTGAGAAAAAGAGAGAGAGAGAGTGAAGCAATTGCACCCTAAGTTAAAATGAAAAGGCTGAGTCAGACCCTTGAAGTTCCATTCCTAACCCATGGAGGCTGGAAGTCTGAGTAAGTAAGATATGGATGATACAGCTGAAAGCAGATCAAAGTCACATTTATAAAAGAAGTTAACCTTAGCCATACTAATGCTGTGTGATCCTTTGAACAAAGAAGAGCACTTGAAAGAGACATTTGCTAGGCTTTGGAAATTTTCCTTTAGTAAAGGTGAGATAAGGATAATAAAAACTACTTACCCTATTTAATCTCCACAACTTCTAAGAAAAAATCCAAGTCCTCTTGATCACATTAGTGAGACTAGCTATGTAGAGAGGTGATTCAAGTGGCAACTACAGGAAACAGAATTCCATTCATTCTCTTTCTCTGTCCTGTCTCTGTGTTTTTCTTTCTGTTTCTCTCACACACATACTCAATTACTAGCTCTCTTTTTCTTAAAGGTAAAAAAGAAACCAATGAGAAATCCAATGCCCAGAGGTTTGCATAATGAGAATCTCAGATAATTGTCTAGAATGCAACAATGCAAATCACCAGGCATATGTTCTTTTTACTACACAAAACTGTATGCTTTTTTTAACAACACTTTTGTGTGATATTAAACTAATATTTGCAAAGTATAATTCAAGCAAGTGTATGTACATTTAAAAATAATTAAATAATTTTAAATATAATTGCTCTGTTGATGTAGATAATTCTTTGGGGAGGAAATCATAGTGTGTTCATAAAAAAAATCTCACTTATTTCCATTGAAACTACTTATTTTAATTTACTGTAGTTTGATTTTGTAGGATTTGCCTCCATAGCACATAATGAAATCTTAATCAAAATGGGAATTATTAATTTAGTTTCTGCATTTATATGCTGATAGTTTAAAACATTTTTCCCCTTAACATGTGATGTTTTTCAATAACGATATGATTCCAATGGGCACAACAATTTTGAATGTTATCTCTTGTGTGAAGCCATCATCATTCATTTCTGAACAAAGTTGTCATTGATTTTATTAACTTTTCTATGAAATAATGATGCTCTAATATGACTATAGAGTTCCTTTGGATGTGATTAGTTGTCTATGTTTGAATCTTACCACTTTATTTTAAGCCAGAAGTCATATTATAAAAGAGAGTCTAAAATACTTATTATCAGGATATATAATTTTAGAATCTAGGAAATGATTCTACTGTACATCTCTTTCAACTGTGCTGTATGTTAGTAATTTTTATAATAAAATGTTGGTTAAAAAAAAGCAAGTCTGATATAGACACACAGTTAGCAACTATGGCATACTTGAAAATGGCAATATACAGATAAATTTTCATTAGCTTCTGGGTGCTTTTACTGCTGCATCTTCACCTCTTTCAAAATCATAGGTAGAGGACTTCTGGCAAAAATATGGCTGAGTAGGAAGGCAAGGCAGAAACCTCCTCCCAAATACACACCAAAGAAGGAACTACAGCAAATACAAGTAACCCTGTAAATGACCTGAAAATTGCAGAACAGACCATCTACACCTGATGAAGAAGAGAAAACCAGCCAGAGAAGGGTAAAGTGCCAGAGCCACAGTTGCGCAGGACCCAAGCCCTTCCCTCATCCCAGCCCACAGGCATGAGGAAGAGGAGTGGAGTGGGGAGGGGACAGATGATCAGGAACCACACACCTGGCCCTGGAGATCTGCTCTGGGAACATGAGTACCCATTGCACTGGGTTCTGGGAATTAGCAGTGCTAGACACCAGGGATAGTTGGAATACTCTGGGAGGCTGAGACTCTAGCCACTTGTGAAGGGCAGACATGCTCCACTAGTCCTGCTGAGACCCAACATAAAGGCATCAATATGAAAGATTTACCAGCAATGGGAAGGGTGCTAGAGAAGTGGGGGCTGGAGGGAGCTCTCTTCCCAGGAAAAAGAGCAGGTGGACAATGCTGCCCCAGCCCTCCCTCAGCCCAACTGGTCAATAACACGTGGAAGCCAGCCCCACGCTCCATCCCTCTTGCTGGCAGCTCAGCACCAAGGCACTTCCCTGTGCATTGACCATCTCTGTGCACTGACCAACACATCTGCTTGGCCTGCTCAGCATAGCAGCAGTCAGACTTTATTGTCTGGCTGGCTGAGGGAGACTTTTCTGTCAGGTGGCAGAGGAAGCCTTTCCAGGCTTTCCCAGCACTCTCTCAGTCTAACTGGAGAGGCACCTGCAGGAGGCAGCTCCAGATCCTCTTTCCTTCTTTGTGGCAGCCGAGCCCCATGCCTGTTTCCCTGAATACCTGCCCTACTGACCCCATCTGCCCAGTAACACTGCCAATGCTCCAGGGCAGGCAGAGGACAACTGGCCCAAACCTATCCCAGCAGAAGCACCACTGTAAGGCTCACAAAGGATTGACAGAGATTAGTCATTGCCATCACAGGCAGAAATGTGGCCCTGACCACCTCACTTCCTGCAGAAGCACCTCTGCATGGCTCACAAAGGGCCTCTGCTGACAAAGACCAACCGCTGTCTGCAGAAAGACAGAAAGGCTCCCTGCTCCCCCCTGCCCCTGCCCAACAGCCCACCAATGGCAACTATGGCTCCACCACAAAGGAGAACCAGGCACAGGTGAGCAGAGTCTTCAGGCTCTGGGCACCACAGACACTTTCTGCTAAAGCCATTACTCTCTAGATCAGGACGCATAGTGGATCTAATACAAACCTGACAGAAACCTGACAGAAATAAGAAAAAGAGGAATATGTTCCAAACAAAACAGGATTAAGACACCAGAAAGAGGGCTAAATTAAATGGAGATCACCAGTTTTCTAGATTAAGATTTCAAAGTAACAGTCATAAATATGCTCACTGATCTACAGAAAAGTATTGACCATCTCAGGGAGGACTTCAACAAAGAAGAGTTGAAAAATAGCCACTCAGAGCTGAAGAATACAGTAAGTGAAATGAAATATACTACCAAAACCATGCAAAGACACCACAAAAAAAAGAAAATTACACACCCATATCCCTGATGAATATAGATGCAAAAATACTCAACAAAATATTAGCAAGACAAATTCAAAAACACATCAAAAAGATCATCCATCATGATCAAATAGGATTTATTCCAGGGATGCAAGGATGGCACATTAGAAAATCCATCAACATCATCCACCACATCAACAAAAAGAGGGACAAAAACCACATGATCATCTCCATAGATGCTGAAAAAGCATTTGACAAAATTCAAAACCTATTCATTATAAAAACTCAACAAAACGGGTATAGAGGGCTAGTACCTCAACATAATAAAGGCCATATATGACAAACCCACAGCCAACATTATACTTAACAGTGAAAAGTTGAAAGCTTTTCCTTTAAGATCAGGAACAAGACAAGGATGCCACCCTCCCCACATCTATACAACATAGTACTGGAGGTTCTAGCCACAGCAATCGGACAACACAAAGAAATAAAAGGCATCCAGATTGGCAAGGAAGAAGTTAAACTGTCCCTATTTGCAGATAACATGATATTGTACATAAAAAACTCTAAGGAGTCCACTCCAAAACTACTAGATCTAATATCTGAATTCAGCAAAGTTGCAGGATACAAAATTAATATGCAGATATCTGGCATTCCTACATACTAACAATGAACTTACAGAAAGAGAAATCAGGAAAACAATTCCATCAAAAAGAATAAAATACCCAGGAATAAACCTAATCAAGGAAATGAAAGACCTATACCCTGAAAACTACAAGATACTCATGAGAGAAATTAAAGAAGATACCAAAAAATGGAAACACATCCATTGCTCATGGATAGGAAGAATTAATATTGTCAAAATGGCCATCCTGCCTAATGCAAATCTACAGATTTAATGCAATTCCTATCAAAATACCAACAGTATTCTTCAATGAACTAGGGCAAATATTTCTAAATTTCATATGGAACCACAAAAGATCTCAAATAGCCAAAAAAATCCTGAGAAGGAAGAATAAAGCTGGGGGAATTATGCTCCCAACTTCAAGCTCTACTACAAAGTCACATAAACAAGACTCTTTGGTGTTGGCACAAGAACAGACCCATAGACCAATGGAACAGACTAGAGAGCCCTGATATAAACCCAACCATATATGGTCAATTAATATATGATAAAGGAGCCATGGACATACAATGGCTCTTCAACACCTGGTGTTGGCAAAACAGGACAGCTACATGCAAGAGAATGAAACTGGATTATTGTCTAACCCCATACACAAAAGTAAACTCGAAATGGATCGAAGACTTGAATGTAAGTCATGAAACCATAAAACTCTTAGAAGACAACATAGGCAAAAATCTCCTGAATATAAGCATGAGCAGCATCTTCCTGAATACATCTACTTGAGCCAGGGAAACAAAAGCAAAAATTAACACATGCTACTACAACAAACTAAAAAGCTTCTGTACAGCAAAGGACACCATCAACAGCACAAAAAGTCATCCTACAGTTTGGGAGAATATATCTGTAAATGATGTATCTGACAAGGGTTTAACATCCAAAATATGTAAAGAACTCACATGTCTCAACAACCAAAAAGCAAATAACCTGATTAAAAAATGGGCAGAGTATGTGAAGAGACCATTCTCCAAAGAAGAAATTCAGATGGACAACAGAAACATGAAAAGTTGCTCCACATCACTAATCATCAGGGAAATGCAAATTAAAACCACAATGAGATATCACCTCACACCAGTAAGGATGGCCATATTCAAAAGACTAAGAACAACAAATGCTGGTGAGGATGTGGAGAAAGGGGAACCCTCCTACACTGCTGGTGGGAATGTAAGCTCGTTCAACCATGTGGAAAGCAATATGGAGGCTCCTCAAAAACCTAAAATAGAAATACCATTTGACCCAGGAATCCCACTCTTTGGAATTTACCCAAAGAACACAATTTCTCAGATTCAAAAAGACATATGCACCCCTATGTTTATCGTAGCACTATTTCCCATAGCCAAGATATGGAAGCAACCTAAGTGTCCATCAGTAGATGAATGGATAAAGAAGAAGTGGTACACAATGGAATACTATTCAGCCATTAGAAAGAAACAAATCCTACCATTTGCAACAACATGGATGGAGCTCAAGGATATTATGCTCAGTGAAATAAGCCAGGCGAAGAAAGACAAGTGCCAAATGATTTCCCTCATTTGCGGAGTAAAACAACACAGCAAAATTGAAGGAAAAAATAGCAGCACTCACAGACTTCAAGAGGGGACTAGTGGTTACCAAAGGGGAGGGGTGTGGGAAGGTAGATGGGGAGGGAGGGAGAAAAGCATCGAGGGATATTATTTTTTGTACACATGGTGTGGGTGTCACAGGGAAAACAGCGTAGCACAGAGAAGGCAAACAGTGAATTTGTGGCATCTTACTACACTGATGGACAGTGACTGCATTGGGGTTTGGGTGTGGAGTTGATAATATGGGTAAAGCAGTAACCACATTGTTTTTTCATATGAAACCTTCATAAGAATGTATATCAATAATACCTTATTAAAAAAAAAGTAATGGACAAGTTCCCAGAAAAATATAATCTTCTAAGACTGACCACAAAGAAACAAAATCTTAACAGACCAATTATAGCAATGAAATTGAATTGGTAATCAAAAAACTCCTAACACTAACAAATGAAAACCAGGACCAGATGGCTTCACAGATGAATTCCACCATTCCACCAAACATTTAAAGAAGAGATAATACCCACCCTTCTTAAAGTATTCCAAAAAGTAGAAAAAGAGGGAATACTTCCTAACTTATTCTATGAGGCCATTATCACACTAATACCAAAACCAGACAGACACTACAAAAAAGAAAAAAGAAAATGTTAGACCAATATCTCTGATGAACAAAGATATAAAAATCCTCTATAAAATATTAGCAAACCAAATTAAAAAAATACATCAAAATTATCATCCATCACAACCAAGTGGGATTTATTCTAGGGATGCAAGGATGGTACAATATTCATAAATCAATCAGTGGGATACACCACACTAACGAGAAGAAGGATAAAAACCGTAACATCATCTCAAGAGATGCTGAAAATACATTTGACAAAATTCAACATCCAATCATGATAAAAGCTCTCAACAAAATGAGTATAAAGGAAATATACCTCAACTTAATAAAGGCCTTATATAACAAACCTACAGCTAACATAATACTCAATGACAAAAAGCTGAAAGCTTTTCCTCTAAGATCAGGAACAAGGCAATGATGTCCACTCTCACCAAATTTATTCAACATAGTACTGGAGGTCCTAGCCATGGCAATCATACAAAATGAAGAGATGCAAGGCATTCAAATTAGTAAGGAAGAAGTAAAACTGTCACTATTTGAAGATGACATGATACTATATATAGAAAACCCAAAGACTCCACCAAAAACTATTAGAACTAATAACTAGATTCAGCCAAGCTGCAGGCTATAAAATTAATACCCAGACATCTATTGCATTCCTGTATAATAACAATGAACTAGCAGAAAGAGAAATCAGGAAAACAGTTCCATTTATAATTACATCAAAAAGAATAAAATACCTAGGAATAAGTCTAACCAAAGAGGTGATGGACCTGTACTCTGGAAACAGTAAGACACTCATGAGAGAAATAAAAGACACCAATAAATGGAAATATATCACATGCTCATGGATAGGAAGAATTAATATTGCCCAAATGGCCATCCTGCCCAAAAGCAGTTTCCAAATTCAGTGAAATCCTTATCAAAATACCAATGAAATTTTTCAATGAATTAGAGCAAATAATCCAAAAATTCATATAGAACCACAGAAAATCTTGTATAGCCAAAGCAATCCTGAGAAGAAAAAACAACACTAGGGGTATTATGATCCCTGACTTCGAGCTATACTGCAAAGCTATGGTAATCAAAACAACATGGTACTGCCACAAGGACAGACACACAGACCAATGGAATGGAACAGAAAGCCCAGATATAATCCCGTGTGTACATGGTCAGCTTATACATGATAAAGGGGCCATGAATATACAATGGGGAAAAGACAGTCTCTTTGATAAATGGTATTGGGATAACTGGACAGTTACATGTAAGAGAATGAAACTGGATTACTGTCTGTAACTCCATACAGAAAACTCAAAACGGATTAAAGATCTCAATATAAGACATCAAACCATAAAACTCTTAGGAGAAAACATAGCCAAAAATCTCTCAAACATAACCATGAGCAATTTTTTTTTCTGGAGAAATCTCCCTGAGCAAGGAAAACAAAATGATAAATGAACAAGTGGGACTCCATTAAACTAAAAAGCTCCTACAGCAAAGGCCACCATCAACAGAACAAAAAGGCAACCTACAGTTTGGGAGACTATATTTGTAAATTATTTATCTCAGAAGGGGTTAACATTCAAAATATATAAAGAACTCATAAGACTCAACACCAAAAAACAAAAAGCAATTAAAAAATGGGCAGAAGACCTGAACATTTTCTAATGAAGAAAATCAGATGGCCAACAGGCACATGAAAAGATGCTCTACATTGCTAGTCAGCAGTGAAATGGAAATCAAAAACCACAATGAGGTATCACCTCACACCAGTCAGAATGGCCACCATCCAGAAGACAAGAAATGACAGTTGTTGGTGAGGATGCGGAGTAAAGAGAATCTTCCTGCACTGTTGGTGGGAATGTCAATTGGTACAGCCACTGTGGAAAGCAGTATGGAGGTGGCTCAATAAACCAGAAATAGAAATACCATAGGACCCAGTAATTTCACTTCTAGGAATTTCCCTGATTCAAAAAGATATATGCACCCCTATATTTATTTCCACATTATTTACAAGAGCCAAGACATGGAAGCAACCTAAGTGTCACCAATAGATGAATGGATAAAGAAAAAGTGGTACATATACACAGTGGAATATTATTCAGCCATGAAAAGAAAGAAATACTGCCATCTGTGACATGGATGGGCTTAGAGGGTATTATGGTAAGTGAAATAAGCAAGATGGAGAAAGACAAATACCTTATGATTTCACTTTATTTGTAGAATGTAAAAACAAAACAAAACAAAACAAAATGAGCAAGATAGTAGACTCATAGATACTGAGAAGTGACTGGTGTTTACTGTCAGGTAGGGTTTAGAGTGTGTGGGGATGAGTGGGAGGGGGATAAAGGGGTACGAAAATTCTCATAATACAAGTTGGTCACAGGGATGGTGGTACAACATGGAGAATACAGTCAGTGATTCTGTAACATCTTTCTGTGTTGATGGATGGCAACTGCACTAGTTGGGGTGAGGATTCAATAATGTGCAAATTGTTGCACCACTGTGTGTATATTCGAAACTAATAGAAGACTGTATATAAAACATAGTTCAATTAAAAAATATTGAATACTAAAAAAAAAATTATAAAAAGGAAATCATGGGTGACATTATAATCATTGGCCAATTAGTGATATTGTTTTTTCTCTTAAAACAATGTTGATCAGCATTTTAGAGTATAGCAAATAATAAATATATCAAACTTAGATTCATGACTATTTTCATCTTTGTCACTGTCTCTTTGAGTAAGTATATTTGGCAGAATTTTATACTCTTACTGTTTAGGTTTAGACACTAAATTACATGAGATAAAAGGGTGTGTCTCTACTGTTTACCAGTCCATCTCCGAAGTTTGTAACAGAGACCCTGACATGGCAGGATCCTATTCAGTATTTACTGAATTTGAATTTGTGAATCAAAAGGAAGTCTCCTCACTAACCATGTATTAGGATATTTAATACCTATTATTATCGTTATATGCTTTGTGGAGGAAGAAGAAAAAAGGAGGCAAGAAAGAACAATGACGAAGTCAGGAAAGAAAGGGGAAAGGGAGGAAGGGAGGAAGGAAGGAATGAGTTACTCTCTGCTCTGACTCGGTCAGTGTCCAGCTGTGAAATTAGTTAAGAGCCCTCTGACTTACGCCCTCTCAATATAAGCTACTATTAAAAATCAATTTTGAAGAAAAGAATTTTTTCTTGATTTCTCAGTTCCATTTTACTGCTTTGCCTTTCCTCATGCTTTTCTCATACGCTGCCTTAGATCAGAGAGAAACTGGGATGCCATTAGTAAGTTAACATTTATGCCAAAAGATGGGATACGAGAGAGAGGAGGGAATCAGTAGGACTCTAGTTCCTTTGTGTCAGTTGACTAGTATGTAAACAGTAAGTTTCAGTGAAGTGAATCATTTAAGAATTAAATATATTAAATATTCTTTGTGATGTTTAGAAGTGTTCATGAAGGGCCTTCCATTGATGGTTCTAATATGTAGTTCCTTAAACAATATAGTTTGTCTCAAACTGACCCCGTTTAAACGTAAACCAATGCAACCAATTGTTTACATCCAATACTAAGTCAAGGCATTGCACTGCATATTGTTAAAAAAATTTTTTTAAAGAATGGGGAGAAAAACAACTTTCTGGTTAGATTGTTGCTATTTTAGAGATAATGGTAAATAGCTAAAGAATAAAAAAAAATTTAGCCTCTGTTGCCAGGGATCTTTTATGATAACTAGAAGGAAGGAATATAGAAAAGAGCAGCATTGTATGCCTACCTTACTAATAGCCATCTGTGTCCTCAGGACTGACCCTCACTGTCCATGTTGCCATCTACACAGTTTCTTATCTACGTTGGTCTAGTTGTAAAACAAATTAAAATCTTTAGCTATGAATGCTGTGGTGGCAGTCAGAGCACTGATAGTTCAGAGAACCCCATCTGGCAATCAAGCCCCCCAAACAAAAATAAAACCTTTTCCCAGCTTACAAAAGTTTAGAGAGATTAATTAAAGTCGAAGGAGACAAAAAATATAAAACACTTTCATGTACTGTCATGACGGTGACTTTTTATATTCTATTCTCTGCTTACAAAGTCTTTTCTTTCACAGCATGTTCTTTGATAAAACAATAGTTTCTTCCAGTGAAATGCAAACCATTACAGTATTTGTGAATAAATCTCTTTGCTGAACCCATATTTCAGGAATCCTGAAAGGGCTGGTATAACAAAAATTCTGTTACATTTACATAATATGTTCCTTCTCATCCAGTTTTACCTTCTAAATAGTCATTAATCTTGCAAGTTGGGTTTGTTTTTATGTAAGGTTTACCATTTTCTGGGTCTCTTGACACAGTGTACCATTTGCTTACCACATTTTCCTCTTTGAGCACCTCAAGTACTTATTTCAATGGCCTGGTTAATGCTACATTTCTCCCACACTATGAGGGAATTTACATAAACATCCTCAGGGGTCTCTGAAGTTCCAGGTGAACACAACATTGCTGGGGATAGTAGGATGCCTAGGCAATGGTTTGTCCTTTGAATCCTGACTTTTCCTTGTGGCTTCAGCATCCCTTTAGAAGAGCCTGAACTTCCTAAAGGTTTTTGTTTCTGTGAGGAGGAAAAAAATGTTCCATCAAAGCTGTCCGGTGTACTTTCAGTTCTACATGTTAACAGACACCAAAAACTAAAGAAGCGAGCTGTGTCTGAAGTATGGTTCAGGATGATGGCTAGGGAGGAGGGAAAATCTGCTGCTCTGGGGTGGAAAAAGAAACCCAGGGATTCCTTGTGCTGAGTGAGATGACACAGTCTTTACATGTTCTGCTACACTGCTAGAAAAAATGACTTTCTTCAGTTACTTCTTTCCTCTTCCAACTTTTCCCTTACCTCATCTTATTGGCTCATTTGCTTAGTGGGACAAAGAGCATTTGTTATGCGAACTGTATGATGTATGGAGCAGAAACCCTGATGCTATACACCTGTATTTTGTAAGGTGGTTTTTATATTATCAAATGATGCACATGGACAGGATAACTCCAGTCAAGGACATGTCTTTCCATTGTTAGGTTATAAGGTTTCCAAATGGAAATGTGACTTTAGAGCATATGACTTAATATATTAAATTTATTTCTTGGTCTCTTACATTTGTTTCAATTCAGGTCTTATTTTAAGTTTAAAATATTAAGATATTGTCAAGATTTACTTTAGGTTTTTAATCCTGATGTAACTTTCAAATTAAGTCTACAGTGACCATTGCCAAACTATGAAGGAATTTCAAATTACAAAGACATTTCGTTCACCTCAAATCAGTTACCCATACTTCAGATTTTCCTGCCATGGATTAAAATCATGGATCTATTAAAGTTCAGTTTACTGCCACAATATATCATATTAATACTATCAAGATGCCTGTGGTTTTTGGAGAGAACTAGTAGTTCAGAGTATTGGGAAATGAAAAATAATCCCTTTGCTTTTTCCTTTCTAATTTTTCAGTTTGAAATTAAAGCAGACTGTTTACCGAGGTGAACAAAGTTTAAATATGTCTTGGTAATTAATGGAATGTAACTGGATTTCTAATCTCCAGTCTATGATGAGATGCCAAGTTGGTGTAGCAGGAAGGAACTTGGATTGAAATATAGAAAAAGGTTTGGAATACTACAAAAATCCTGTCACTTGATAACTGTGTGGCTTTGATCAAGGCACTTTACCTCTTTAGTCAGTTTCAATGTAAAGAATACATTGTTGCCATAAATTTATATGAAGGAGATATCAGGGCAATCAGAGTTCCATAGCATGGCCTCTGGAAGGAATTTCCTATCCCATTCCAAAAGACACAAGCATACATAGAAAACACACACATTGTGTAGGTGTCTTACTTGCTCAGGTAACCTAGAATGGTCTATGAAGCTAATTAAACAGCCAGTTTCTCCTGTCTATTCATTAGCTTTAAAGTACTAATAGATTTATGTAAGTGAGAAATAAAGAAAAGATACAGATTCTTTCATCCAGAAATAGGTATATATGAAAAGATAATTAACAATACAAGACCTTTTATGAATCCATCCCAAATATTGATTGTTTAGTTAGCACTAAGAGACAGCATGTGTTTTGAGCAATCTAACTTTAAAAGGGAATTATTTAAGGATGGATATGTTCATACAATAGTGCAGGAAAAACTGAGTTAACTGGACTTGAAGAAAGGAAGAAAACAGGCCAGTTCTCGGTGATACCTTATTTCTTTCATTGCTTTAGGACTTTACACTCTGTCTGACTGTCTCGTGTCTGGTTACTTCTCCATCATCCACACCTTCCTAATGTTGGCATGCATATGGACCAATGATTCCTTCCTTCCTTCATTTTGCTGTTCATTGACTAGTTCACTTATTTCTTTTTATTGAGTTTACACCACCTGTAAGGCATTTCTAGCTTATCTTTGCAAATATGAAATTGAAGAAGACATACTTTTGGTTTACAAGGAAATTGATGACTACCCATGAGATAAAAGAGAATGCAATAAACATGCTGAAGGAAAATGTGGCTCTTTAAATAAAAGTGGTGCATAAATATTACATTAACTGAAATCAGTGACTAGCAGGATAAAGAAAGTAATCAGGCAGGAAGTAGTATTTGAGTTGGATTTGGAAGTATAAATCATTTCATTTCAATGAGAAGGAAAATCAAGCATTTTATGGAGAAGAACTGGCACAAGTACTGCATAAAAGCTAGAGGATCAAGTATTTATTGGGGAAGGATATGCATTCTTATTAAAGGAGGACATAATAAACACTGTAGGTAGGCTATGTTTAAATACAGGATGTGCAATTTAAACATTAATACATTGACATTGAGACCCAGTTGAGTTTTTATCAGTGCTGTTCTTGATAAAAATACCTTTTGTAAAAATGTATTTTACCTTCTAGAAAGATATAGTAGAGAGTATAGAAACTGAAATCTGAAAAATGAGTTAGAACCATCATGAAGACCTTAGTTCACAGACTGGAATAAAGACAAAGGATTACTATGAGAGAAATCAATAAAGTATAATTAAAGACATCTGGCTACTGTTTTTAGATTTGAAGGCTAAGGAAGAAATGGAGGAGGGAAAAAAAGATCAATCTGAGGTATTTAGCCTAAATGGATAAGTAAACTGTTTCACTAATAACAGATATACAAATGTAGAATAAAAATAATATGGAAGTGTGGTAGAGATTTTGGGGTGTTTAAGTTCAAAATTTACCATATTGAATATAAGCACTATTTATACCTTTGGGTGAAATCGCATGCTTTAAGAAATAAGTAGTAGTCAAAACATGTATCAATTTAAAATTTTATCTTTTGATTGATATTTGAAAAAGAGAGAACACAGGATATTAACATTGCTTTTAAAAGGCTTATTATATAACGAAGAAAAAATAATACAGTACTAATTATTGCAAAAAATGATTGGAAACAGATGCAAACTAAGTTGTGTAATGTTAATTTTAAAGATGTAAAGAAGCTCAAAAATGAAGAAGAGGACTCATTGGTGCTAATATAACAGGTCAGTTTTATTAAATTGGGCAAAGCAACATTTCAAGGAGACAGTAAAGTAAAAATGCATATATCTGAGGAATGATATTCCATGTTTGAAAGAACCTGCTTACGAAGTTATGATTAGCTCAGATAGCTGAATGGTCAGGGTTAGATATAAGGCCCACCTGTTTTCATATTCTCTTTATAACTTCAGTTACTTGAACAAGACCATGTGAAGAACAAAATAAGTTCTTCCACATTTCAGTATCATATTTTAAGATCACAAGGCAACAATATTTAAGTGCTCTAAGGAAAGTCAATACATAAATATTGACGGCTGAAATATGAACTCTTTTCTCACTTGGAATAGTATGAACACTGCAAAAGTTTCAGCTTACATTCTGAAAGAAGAGACAAATTTCTAATTTTCCTAGAAATTTAAGGTAGAATTGCCCCCACTAAGTTCCACATACTGAGAATGTTAGCAATTGCTTCTGTTTTTCTAAAGTAGGGAACAGCTAATTCTCTTGTAATTCCTCTACTCCTCAGTGCTCCATGATCCTATTAAGCTAGAGTTTAACTAACTCCATTTCTCACTTTCACATAATGGCAAGTTTTCCAAGACCTGTTTTGCAATGGTTTTCTAGGGTGAGTGTTTTATTTTTTAAATCTCATCATCTGATTTACATAGGGTAGTTATCAATCAATAACAAACCACCAAAATTTGGAGTTTATATACATATAAAATTTTAAAACTGAATCAAGAAACAATAACCAGGAACAGTTTTTTAAAACAACACTATCCTAAAAGTTTCAGATTATACATGAAAGTTATGCATCATAAAAACAATGTTTAGACCTGAAATCTTAAAGAATAATTAAATAGGAATGTTTTCTTAAAGTTAAAAAAAATTCTTTCATTTGACAATTATTTACTGAATACTTGTTACAGATCTCATGTTTGTGTTTCCCAAATACCTAACATGATGGTATTCGGAAATGGGGACTTTGGGAAGTAACTAGGTCCTGAGAGTGGGGACCCTCAGGATGGGATTCATGCCCTTATAAGAAGAGACAGCAGAGAGCTTGCTTCCCACCCCCACAGACCTCAGACCATTAGAGGAGACTGGGAAATGGAGATCTCACCAAAATCAGACCATGCTGACAACCTATCTGGGACTTTGCAGACTCCAGAACTGTGAAAAATAAATTTGTTTTTTAAGCCACTCAGTCTGTGTTATCCTGTTACAGCAGCCTGAACTAAGACAGTGACCATTATATTCAAGGCAGTGCTTCACATGCTGAGAACATAATTTTAACATAACGGTGGGTCCTTATGGATTTATAATCTACAGTGAGAGACAACAAATATTACATGTATATGACATAATTCCAAACAGTAAAAGAGGCTATTTTTAAAAAAAGATCAAGAAAAAACTACAGAAAGATGGGTATATGGAGATATTTTGTACAGACTAATCAGGAGAGGCTTTCTGGGAGAAGCATTTGAGCAGTGACCTGAATGAAATGAGCAACTAAGCCATAGGAGGCGCTTGTAGAAGAGGCTTCCAGATGAATGACACAGCAGATGAGCAAGGTTTGAGGTATGCAGGGTGGGAAATGGGGGGAGAGTGGAATGAGGATGAATGGGATGAGTGAGGGGAGAGGGTTATGAGGCCAAATAAAACTCAGTAAAGTAATAAATGTTTATTGTATCAATGAATGAATGTAAGAATGGATAAGTGGAGTTCATGTGAACTTGAATAAGCAAAGCAAAATGAATAAATGATAGTGATAGACTCAGAGGTCACTTCAGAGAAGAGATAAATTATGCCAATTGGTTTAGCTAAAAGCATTGGCCACAGATACCTCATTGCCAATCACATAAACCAGACATTTCCAGTGGTTTTGAGACATTTGCAGTGGTTTTAATCATCCCAGGAGGTAAAATACAATTTTCCAGATAAGTGATTAAAACTTAGAAATGGAAGGATATTCCAAAATCAAAATAATCTGTCTACAATGTCAATAATTTAAATGTATGGTCAAACACAAAATTTTTGCAAGTGAATTTATCTTCAAATTGACTTTTAAGTAGAAATTCTAAAACAATGAAGATATTGTGACATGCTTCGCACACCATCACCTTATTCTACTATTTTAACTTACAACTTAAATACTTACTTAAAAGTAAATATGTAATTATATTTACCTATAGACTGACAGTAGCTAATATATGCATCATTTATGCCCTTCATTTACTGTACTTCTTTAATTCCTATCTGTGTATAATGCCTGGGATGACACTGACAGAAGCATTTCCTCTTTAAATATCAAAAGAAAATGCTGATAAAGAAGGATATATTCTTACTCCAGCTGAAAGATACCCTCTCATTTTGTACACAGTTTTTCCTCCCTTACTGCATTACAGCCTACTGCAACTTTCCAGAAAGGCAAGTTTTTTTTAGTTTGTCCTCCAACTAGGGAAACTATTTAGAAAATTGGTTTCTTTTAGTTTGGCCCCATGCAGGCTTGACCTATTTTACCTTGTTACTGTGATGGAGAGCTCCATTCCAGCAAAAATTTAGCTTCAAAGAGCTCTGTTAATGGAAGAGATACACCTGCCCCCTTACCAGCTGGTACAAGCAACACTTCTGTCTTTAAACCTTTTAATACAGTTGCCAAATTAATGATTAAATATATTATTAATTTATTAATAAAACATGAAAGTGAGGATAAGCTAATAACAATGAAGCATTCAAACATGTTTTGTCATACAAAATACAAGGAGCCCTGATATGCAAACACAACTTTTTTAGTTAATATTTTATTTCTAAAAAAATTGATCCAAAACATTAAAATGAGTTCAAATGATAATCTTGATAATTCTATTATATTTGTTATAATGTCTTTCTTCCTTTCACTGCTTAAGATAAAACAGATTCAGTCTCAATTCCTGGCAAACAGTCTACTATCCCCCTTACGTGTTAGTGCAGGATAGCAAGATGGGTCAGTTCAGTTGGTTTTAACATGATACTGTTAAGTATGAGTACTGTTTGGTCTATAAATAAGAAACTTAATTTTTTAAATAGAAAAACAATTCTGTGCAATGGCTAGAGGGCACATCACTAACCTAGACCAGTTTTGTTATGTGTCATCCATTTTTTTATTTAGAAATAAGAATGAACGAATCAGTATAACCCATTGCCACCCCTGGGAACAAATACCAACTGTGTGTTCCATAGGAATACTATCTCTTTACTAGAGGCAGGTGGCCAATTATTTGAATGTGATTACTAAACTTTGGCCAAAGCACTTCTTTCATTTTCTCAATATATTAATGCTGCTTTGGCTGGCCTAACTCAAGGTAGCTGTGTTTGCAGTAAATGTATTTCATAAAGTTGTCTTTCAGAAACACTATGTTATTAAATTTTCTCTAAATACAAAGATTTGAATTTTGTTCATGACACTGATGATTAAGATTTGGTGTAAGTGCACACTTTGTTTAGTCGAGGACACAAACTAGTTCAAAAGTTATTCTTACACCATGTAATCAACATTATAATGATGGTATAGAACTTTACAAGGAAACATAACTAAATGTCATGATTATATCATGATTATATATAAAATTGTTTCTCTTAGGATATTGACTAAAGTCTTGTTTTGTGTTTTACAACTATAATGAAAATAATAAAATTATAATGTAAAAATGATAAAATTCTATTACAATGTAAAAAATAATGTATATAATTCTTATTTAACTCATGTTTTAGTTTATCCTGGAGAGCACAGGAAAAAATATTCCTTAGACAGAATTCATAAATTTGTTTATATTTCCAGGAAAACACACTTTACTAAACACACGTTTGAACATCTGTTTAATGTTGCTGGTTGGTTTCACTTACAGTAAGCCTGTCAATAAAAAGAACCATTCAGAAAAAATAAAATCCATGCTTGAATATCTTTGGAAAGACCTCAATATATCAGGTATAAAAGGTTTCAAATAATGAAACATTTGCACTTAAACTAGAAATACATAAAAACCGATAGAACAAACAACTGATATAGGGGGGAAAGTGTCACATAAAGGGCTTTATTTTTATAGTGGTAATGCCTTCTCAATGCATGTATGTTGTTACTAACTGTCCTCCTAGCAGTGCCTTGTCAGAACACCCCATTCTGATAGTGTTGCTACAGATGCTCTCCCCTCTGCTAATCAAATCTCCATCATTCCAAAATTCTACATTTGTTTGGAAAATGCTCCTTCATTTCAGTTTTTGGCCAATCTTCCACAATTCCATTTTCTTATTTACTCATATCTTGTATTGCAAGTCTCTTTAAAATATCAATAATTATGATAATAACATCAACTATGAGTCATACATCATTAACCTAGGTCCTTGAATTTGCATTTAATCTTCACAGCAATACAGTTAGTATTTTATTATAGTCATTCAGAAATAAGGAAATAGGGGCCCAGAGAGAGTGAGTAGCTTTCCAAAGTCAGAAGTAAGGGGGGAGCCAAATATGAATCTTGGCTCTCCAAATTCAAAAATCACAGGCTTTCCATTAAGTCACATGATTTCATTCACCTTTTGTGGGAACCAATCTTGCTTCCTCGGATCAAGTGCCAGGTGTAAGAAAGGATCAACTGTACTACTAGATTGCCCTCTCTCTGGATCTCTCTTTTTCCATCTCTTGGTGAAGTCTGTCACTCCTCTATGGTAGTTAACTCAGAAGACCATACAGCTCTCAAAATGTGAGAGGAATTTACCTCTCAGACTTTTACCTGTAGTAAATTTTTTATGTGACATATCCCATTTTCATCAGACCAAATAGAATCTATACATTTAAACTGAATTTCCCAACATTTTGACTTAATTTGATAAAATGATTACCAATAAATTCCCATTTATGGGAATTTAGAAATAGGTTTGTTCAAAATCTTCATTCTATGCTAATGAATCTAAGACTCAAAATGATAAACAAATTGCTAAAGTCTATGTCTACTACATTTTATCATCAATGAGGTTTTAGAATCTTTACTAAATTCATATTCTTTGTAGCAAAAACATTTTACTTTATTAGGTTAAGAAGATACACAGAATTATACATGAAAAGAATTTTTGAAAAATATTTCAACACAATTGTAAATAGACTGAATTGTAGTCCCTAGTAACTTAAATTATGACTAAACATTTAATAAAGTAATTTTAGGAGGTCTTAATTTTAATATTACTTTATGAACCTCATTTTCTCAATTTTAAATTTAAATCAGTAAACTGGTGATAATGTAACATAGTGGAGGAATATGTGTTTCAGTTAAGACAGTCCTTTTGCTCTGATGTTACCTTTTGTACATGATATTATATTTCTCGCAATTATTGAACCTTTCTGAGATTCACTTTATTAATATGTAAAACTAAAAAATATTTCCCAAGAGAAATGTCTTAAGAATTAAACATGAGAGCTAACATGAGACTCTAGCGCTATGATTAGTTTGTAATTAAAGGAGATGGTAGTGTAGTTCCTCAATATTTGGTGACTTATTGTTATGGAAGTATTTTACAGTCCTGACCCCTAAAACCAGGTTTGGGCTATGACTTATGAGTTAATGTGGTTTGTTACCCTAACATGTGGGTCCCCTAATGGCACTCTAGCCAGGTACAGTCTTGCAAGGAAGAAAGCATGGTCACCTCTGCTGGAAATGCAGAGTGAAAGAAAAGCAAGTCTTTGTGGACTTAAAACCACAGAGTTTGTGAGATCCTTATTGGTGGTGGTCCTGTTTTTGATGTTATAAAAGCAACACAATCTAGCATATTTTGGCTGATTCAGAAATAATTAACAAATGGTAGGTCTGCTAGTAGACATTTGTGATTTACTCTCTGATATTCACTCCTCTCTTCCCAATAGTATCTGATTTCTTCATGTCATCCAAGAGAATTTAATTCTGCCCACTACAAAGGAAGAACATTTAAGGCTGAGCTCTTTAATGCATTCTGTTGTTCTCTTTTCTAAGCCCTTTCAGCTGTTCACTGCAACACAAATTGGCTAACCCGCTCTTTTCCAGGTTAAAGTGCCAAATTAGTTGGATTAAATGCTAGAAAGGTAGGGAAGTGGTAAGAAGAGTTAATGCCAGGAACACCTACCCCCACCATATGCACACATATAACACACATATACATACACATGCTTAACATACAACTAACTCCCTGTTAACTTTACCCCCCCAAAAGAGAAAATAAATAAAATTTTGCAGATGATTTTTGGAAGCACTCCTGTATTAGATGTTCATCTCAAGCATGACAGTAGAAAACAATGCATAGTAGAGACTCTCTTGGGGAACTGAACCAGGGCAACCACTGAAGACCTGGATTCTGATAATAAAGACATGGGTTTTCTTCTTCCTTTGGGGGAAGATGTAAATGTATTTCACACAAGAGGCCCATTTTTAACAATTTATGTTATATGTGTATAGACATTGGTCAACTAAGAAGACACTGGACTCTTTGAGGCTTTTGTTGTGTCCCACTATGAACTATTTTTCTCTTTTCTACGTTCTCTGTTTTCTCGTTCAGGTTTTCACATGTTCCAATAAAAACTAAATTAAAGAACTAAGTATATGGATCCCTTCTCTGAATACAATGATTATTTTTTTTGATTTTAACTTTTTATAAAATTTAGGTATAGTTGATACACAATATTGTGTAAAACATAGTAATTTGACAATTATGTATGTCATGAAATGCTCACCATGATAAGCACAGTTACCGTCACCAGACAAAGACATGACAATATCATTGACTACATTCCTTATGCCGTACTTTCCATCTCTATGACTTATTTTTAACTGGAAGTTTGTCCCTTCACCTAATTCTCCCATTCCTCCATCCTCCTCCCCCATGGCAACCACTAGTTTGTACTTCATGTGTATGAGTCTATTACCATTTTGTTTGCTTGTTTATTCATTTATTTTTCACATTCTACATATAAGTAAAACCATACGGTATTTGTCTTTTTCTGACATTTCACCTAACAATATTCTCTAGGTCCACCATGTTGTCACAAATGGCAAGATTTCATTCTTTTTTATAGTTGAGTAATATTCCATTGTATATATGTACTACTTTTTACCTATTCATCTATTGATGGGCTCATAGGTTGCTTCCAACACAATCTCCATCAAAATATCAGTGATATTTTTCACAGAACTAGAGAAAATAATCCTAAAATTTGTATGGAACCACAAAAGACAATGAATAGCCATAGTAATCTTGAGAGAGAAGAACAAAGCCAGAGGTAACACACTTCCTGATTTCAAACAATACTACAAATGTAAGAATCGAAACAGTATGATACTGGCAGGAAATAGACACATAGTTCAGTGGAACAGAATTGAAAGTCCAGATATATGGTCAGTTAACATATGACAAATAAGGCAAGAATATACAGTGGGGAAAAGACAGTCTCTTCAATAAATGGTGATGGGAAAACTGGACAGTTACACTAAGAATTCTTAACTAGAAATCTGTTCTAGTTTATTCAGCTTTATCAGTGAGTATAGATGTTATAGATTTAAGAGATCCATTTTTAAAACCTCTAATGCAGTAGTGATTGACTTTTACTTATTAAATTTAGTATTTGAGATCAATTATCTATTGTCTTAGGTAAAAAGCTGCAAGTGTCTTATAAACATTGCCAAATTTAATTAATTTGAAGATTTTTGATTTGAAAGTCTTTGCTGATAAGGAATTCAAGATTATGCCTTAAAATAATGGAATTAAAATGAATGATTTATAATCTATTTGCATAAATGCTATTTCACAAATGCAAGAAACAAAATCTAACTCACTGAATATGTAATATTGTTACTACTTTATTTCATACTCAGAACATTATCATTTTATCCTTCTTCTGTTCTTGATCAAATACATTTCTTTGATATATTTAAAATTAGTAATTTTTAATATAAAGAACAGTACAAGTTTTATTCAAGAAGATTATTCAGCTTTTTTTCTTCAAGATAGACATTTTCATCAAAAACATATAACAAAGAAATAAATTGCATTATAAAAGCTATAATAGGCAAAATCCTCATTTCAAGATTCAAAATAATATTCACAAACCAATGGCTATTATTATTGGTCTGAATAAATAACATAAACATTACATTTTGTAATGTTTGTGTGTATCTGTGTGTGTGTGTGTTTATGATCTCTGTATTCATACATTAGGCTGCTAGCTTAGGTTCTTATATACATTTAAAATGTCAATGAACTTTCTACAGTAACTGACATCTTCCAGGAAATAATTTTTGTTAGGGTAATAGAACTGATCATTTACCATGGACTTAAAGATTCTGTACATATAATTCTACATTGATGCCTTTAGATGTTATGAAGTAAGTAACTTTCTCCCAGAAAGATGGGACAAGTGCTTAAACAGTGATAACATGATATGATATCTTATCAATTAAGAGCAATAAATGTTAGATAAGTACTATGCTTGATTGATGTAATGAGCTTAATGGACATGTGTCTCAGCTTAAATAGGAAAATATGTGTTAATATCTTATTCAACGTCTTGGTTTTACCATACTTAATTATCTAAACAAAAGTCCTATTCATCTGAGAATTATGGATAAATATTGATTCTCAAATGAGAGAAAAATACGGTATTTATTCTACTCATGTTAAAGTTGTCAAAGCCTTTAGTCAGCTATTTGAAAGAACCTAATTCTAACCTACCTATCAGAGAGTCATAGAGAATATAATATAAAAGTTTGTGCTTGTAATACAGAGTTTATTTTATTGTGAATTTATCATTTAGGTTTTCATAGAGATGCTGTGCGTCAAGGAACAAATTGTGTCCATCATCAGTGTGGTAATTGCTACAGGCCAAGATAGCCAAATGCAGAAATGCTAAGTACTATATAATTAACCAACCATGAAATAATTTGGCTGGCATCATGCAAGTCTACTTTGCTGACAAATGATAATGCCAATATACTGCTTAGAAATAGAGAACTCTTAATTACATTTCCAACTCAAAGAAATTGCACTTTCTAAATGCAGCAGTCCAGAGCTGAAGAATATTCGAGAAATCTGGAATTCCTGGGCCTTCACTATTATAATATACAATGAGTGTTTATGGAAACTTTTGAAGTGCCAATAATTATGTTTGTTGCATGTCTGTGTATGCAAAAACTTCCTAGAGACAAGCATACAAAAACTCAAGAAAAATACAAGGTTTAGATAAATAAAAAGCTATGATTGAAATAAACTGGCCAAATTTGACCCTAATTCCTTTAGAAGATTAAGATATACAATTTTTCCATGTTAAATGGATTTTTAATATTACATTATTGTATTACAGCCACACACCATTGCTTATCCTAGATTGGCACAGCTACATATATTTTTATTTTCAATAAAGTTGACTGTACATACATTGAGGTGCCAATTTTCAATAGCTGAGAGTTTTCTTTTAAGCATTTTAGAAAACAATCCTATTTCTAAAGAGTCACTAATTATGGGAAATGCTCAATATGGCTTATTGAATAAAAGATGGCCTTGGAAATCTCTTATCTGGACACACGAACACAAAATTCTCAATGCAACTTTTATTAATTCAACTACTTTCTATGAAGAAATTAATTCACTTCAGGATTACTACTTCAAATATCTCTAAAATATCAATTTAAGTATGGTGAACTTTTCTGACTGCCTTTATCTCCATGCTTTCCTTGTCATCTGAAAGAAATTATTTACCATCATGTTAACCCTGCCATTTTGTACTTATAGTCGCAATTTCAGAGTATTGTAATGTGTTTTTGAAACAGAACATAAAAGATTATGTCTTTTAACATTATTTTTTTAATGTACTATGTTCACATATGTGTTTTAAGATGGAAAATATAAAGAGTAACTCATGGACACTTTAACAAATAAATAACAACAATAAAGTTACCTGAAATCCTATTTACACTTAAAAAATACTTTTCAAGCGTCTTTCTCTGCATGCACTCTCATGTACCACATGCACAAACACAAAGATACACAATTTTACAAGCACCAGTAATGTATTTTTTGGTAAGCACTTTCACTTACTGTATCATGACATATTGTGTTATATAAATATACATATATCTTATACTTTTATGTAAGATATAATACAAAATTATATTGTATGATTCTATAATATTTAGCCACTTGCCATAATAAATAGAGTATAATAATAGATTAACAAGTACACCTTGATATACTTGTCTATTACCTCCTCCAAATAAAATTCTAGAAGTTAAATTGTTATTAAAATAACATTTATTCTTACAAATAAGAAGACTGAATCCTAAAGAAGAAAAACCTTCTGCAGTCCTACATTCCTACCTTTTTCATAGATAGATCTTAGTCTGTTCAAGTCAAGTTTTATGCTTATGTCTCTCCAAATCAGCCTTTAAACTCCTTTAATGTAGAGTCCTTGGGACCCTGACTTACTTACATTTTCTGGGAAGTCTTTCCCCATCTGCAACTCCCTTCCTTGCATGACTTCTGGGCCCCCCTTATCTCCAAGGAATGTGTGTCTTTCTTCATTAGACTGAAAAATGAGAGCAGAGACTAACACACTTTTCTTAAATTCTTTACCCAAAGTGCAATGTCAGGCTTGTTAGATTTTCAACAATGATGATGGGTGAATGATTTCAGATTAGGAACAGGGTTATCACCTTTCTCCCAAACCTGATTCAACTGGACAACTCCATTGCAGTGTTTTTGATCTGTAGCATTTCTTTTTTATTCTTCCTTAGAATTTCCATCTGTTTATGTTATCTATCTGTTCTTGCATGTTGTTTACTTTTTCCTTTAAAGTCTTCAGCATATTAACCATGGTTCTCAAAAAACTTCTGGTTTGATAATTCCAAAACTCCTGCCATATTTGACTCTGGTTTTTATGTTTGCTCAGTCTTTTAAACCTGTTTTTTGCCTTTTAGTATGCTTTATAATTTTGTTGTTGAAAGAATGACACGAAGTACTAGGTGAAGGAACTTCAGTAAAGAGGACTTTTGTAATGTGGTAAGGTGTGTGTGAGGGGAGTTCTATAATCTTATGATTGCTTCATTCATTTGTTGAGCCTGTGCCCCTGGACAAGGAACTTCAACAGTGCTTCTCAGTTCTCCCCCACTAAGGTGAACAGGATGGCTAGTGGTAATTGGAGTTAGGTATTTCCCTTCTCCCACTAGAGACAAAAAACTATGAGAATTGGAGATATGTATTTCCCAGCCTCCAAGGTAGGTTAGGCTCCAGTAAAAGAGTTTCTCCTAATGACAAGACTTGTTAAGAATAGAATGCTGTGATGTATTTCAAAATGGTCCCATTTCCTCTCCCCAGCTAGAAGGATGAGAGGCTTTTTCTCTGATATTTACTGTGAGGACCTGGTAGAGCTCCTGGTGCAGGGGCTCCCCTGTGGTGGGGTCTCTCAGCTTTGTCTTACTCTGGGCCCCCAGCACCTTGTCCTTTAGGACATGCAGCACTGGTTCTTGTGGAGGTTTCTACCCCTGGGTTTCTGTTTGGTAAGTTGTGATTCTCTGTATCTGCCTGTCTGTCTCTGATTTTAGGGGCAGTGGTTTGCCCTGTGTCTTCTCTTCTTTAGCAGCTCTAAGAAGAGCTGCTGATTTTCAGTTTGTTCAGCTTTTTATTTGTTGTTAGGACAGAGTGCTGACTTCTGAGGTCCTAATGTACAGGACAGGAAAGACTCAGAGTGTAAGTTTTTAATAAAAACAGGAGTGCATTACAAGCTTTGTGAGATGGAGGCATAAGGAAGCCACAAATGCTGAGGATAACCTTGAACTGTTACATAGATTTGAAACAGCCCAGTCTTGCTGAGTGTACTATGCTACAGCTAAAGAGGGAGAATCTCAGAATTTAAGAGATTAGGGAGAAAAGGCTGAATTAACATGAATGAATCATGTTTCAGGGTCATCATGAGAGGCTCCCAGAAAGCAATATTTTATTCACTTCTGAAACATCTGCAGGGATTTTTATCAGCTTGTTTGTCTTTTTTGCAGCTTTTATAGAGAGCTGTTCAGTCTGCATCATCATGGCATTTCTCATATGCCAGAGGGTTTATATTTTCAGAGTCCATATTGATCCACTTTATCTGGTTTACCTTTATAGAGCATTTCACATCTTAGCTGATAATGCTGAGTTGCTGCAGGACTGAAGGATTGTTCACAATATATTGCAGTGAAAGTTGTCAAGTATCTTTAGAATACAGTGAAATTGACAGGAAGAAGAGCTTACGATTCTGAATGCATCTACAATGCCCCTTAAGATGATTATCTCAAATATACAGAGTATTTTAGTCTGAATCCAATCTGTAAATTTCTCAACTACTGTCTCAGTCACACTGTATAGTGTGACATTTCAGAATGCATTCCCTGTAATAAAACCATGCTGTTGTAGCTTTTTTGTTGCTATGGCTAATAAAATTCAAAATTTCCCTTTGGCAGGATTCTCCTGCTTTACTGGATAAGTTGTATCATTTTTCCCACAACAGGCATCAAAATCTACATTTGTCAGCTTTGTTTAGTTGCTATTATCAAATAGACACTTTTGTTTTAATTTTAGCAATTCAAATTGTTTTATTTATTTATCAATTTGTTAATTTGTGGGCCTCTTTTCATTGTTGTGCATTTACTTATTTGGATTGCAGTCTGTACTATACTAGAAATAGGTCAATCTTCAGTCATACTATTTTATCATTCACATCTGGCTAGGGGTATATCTCAAATTAGCAAGTGATTATATTGTAATCTGAATTTTTATGCATATAATTGAAAGACCATATAAATGACTATGCACAACTTTTTATAGACTGAATGCTTGTTTCACCTAGAAATACATATGTTGAAGCCTAATGCCCAATGTGATGGTATTTGGAGGTGTGGCCTTTGAGAGGCAATTAGGTCATGAAGGCAGAGTCCATGCAAAAGAGGCCCCTGATAGCTAGCTTTCTATTACTACAGTGTAAGGCTACAGCAGAATGGCAGGCATTTCTGGGGATGTGAGCTCTCACTAGACACTGAACCATGAACTTGGACTTCCCTTCCTCCAGAAATTTGAGATACAATGTCTGTTGTTTATAAGGTACCTGGACTGTGGTATTTTGTTATGGCTGTTGGCTCTTCCATTCTCAATTTCCTGATGGTATTATATATTTTAAAAAATATACTTTAGGGCAGTTTCAGTAGGGAGGGGAGATAAATATTTTTTTGGAACAAACATCTCTAACACTCCAACAACAAAAGTTTACTTAATTTACTTTCATGTTTTTTAATATTTGAAAATGTTCTTCTATTATGTAGAAAATTCAAGAGAATATTTAATAAGTGTTTAGAGAAAGCATAATAGGTGTAGCTTAGACAATGACTCTAATAATTTGTTTAAGAATATTAAAGTACTTGATGCTAATTACTTTAAAAAGTTAATGCAGAAAAGAAATAATGCTTGTTCTTAACACCCAGAGGAACCAGAGTTAGTATGTGCCCACCAATGAGAATGTTTTGTTTTTCCAAAATAACTTGATAGGCTAACCTGGTAGATAACTAATACACATCATTTAACTAGCATTGTCAATTTATAATGTATAACAATAAATTCTTGTGAGCAAAATAATGTAATAACATTATTTTAATAAGTACATGTTATTTGACCATATTATATACCAATAAGCACAAATATTTATTACATATTTATGTTGGACATTGCAGAATATTTCTAAAGTTATACTGTAAAGACCATTTGTGAATTCAAGAAAACTTACTGACCCCAGCTGACAATTAATACTAGATACTAACTATTGTCAGAAAAGCTAATTTGCACAACCTATCGAATCATATTTGGCAATCATTTCCAAGTTGCATTTCTTTAGTTCAAATAACTACACAGAACCAGTAAATGAATGCAGTCATCTATGAGTATGTTTTGACATTAATTCATATCATTGGTTGAGAAAGAAACTATTTTGCATATAATCAGGGGTTCAGAGGGAGCATTATAATGTTCCTCTGCAGCTCTTGTAAATAATTACTTAGAATATTAACAGGGGCTATGCCATTTTGTTTTTTGGTATAGTGTTTTAGAGATACCATGGTAAATGCATTCATGTGTTACAGGAGATTGAAAACTGCTCCCTAAAGAAAATTTTGGGTTTGCTTGTTCTTACAGATGTCTTTTGAGTCTTTTTAAGTTAAGCATCCTTGTTAGACTTCCCAAACCTCACTGGGAATAACTACTGATTTCTTACCACCTGATCATCTTTTGTCTTAAGCTTTTTTGTCTGTCTTCAAACAATAGTATAAATCCTCATTGAGAACCTCATTGAAAGCATCATTTCAAATAGTCAAGCAACCCACTCTATCAAAACTTTTGATTAATAGAAATAATATCTATGAAAAATTGTCTGACATATATGCAGTCTGTAGTCTGCTATTTTGTAATATAAATTATATTCTTTAAATATGGTTAATTGACCCATTAATTCACCAACAGATTTGTCTTTTGGTGGATATGCGTTAATACTCCCTTTTGACAACCAGGAAAGGCCACATGAGATCACATTTGGATTACAAAATAAATGTTTCATGTGATCAATATATCATTTAGTATTCTATAATATACATATATATAAGCCAAGCATGAAAAATTTTTTTAAAGAATTAAGTGCTACAAGACCTACCATGAATGTCATGAAAAGGTTTCAATGATTCTTATTCAGTAGTGTCCCCACTCCAGTGCTTATCATTATGTGTGCTTTATATATATACTTAAAACAATGGAAATCATTTTTATTTGATTGTGTGTATTTTTGTTTGACAACTGTTTCAGTCTTAATGTCAAATATAAAGATATAGACAAACAGAGATTAAATGTAACTGAAGGAAAAGAGATTGGGACAAAGAGGGAGATGTAGTTTTAAAAAACGTTGCTCCATACTTAAAATTATGGTGGAGGCAGATATTACCTTTATTTGTCAACTCTTTTTGAAAATGTTTCTACAGTTTAACAGCATTTGATAATTGTAAGAATTGTGCTCATTATATGACCAACACATTATAGACTGATAGTTTATAATTTGTTTTGTTCATTATTTTGTTCCATTTTATGAACCTTCTTGAAATTCTCTAAAATTTTTAGATATGTTAAGCTGGACAAGCTCTTATAAAAAACCATTTCTAAACTCTGAAGCCCCTTGCAAAAATCAACTCAAAGAATAAGAAAGAGTGAGAAAAATATTTACTAATGCACATTTTACTGTCAGATCCCATCGAAAAAAGGCAGAAAAATTAGCTAAAGATAAACTGAATAGCTGTGCCCAAGCTTCTTTAGTGAGACAGCTGTTTGTTTAGTCATACAAAAAAGGTAGATAGTCCTCCCAAGTATGTAAGTTAAACAAAATGGGAGACATTTTAGTTTATAAAGCCCGTATCAAAGTAATTTCTGCCTCTTGCCATATATTTTTATTCAGAATGCATCATTGATTTGAATGGGCAATTCCGTATATGGATCGATGGTGGGATATGGTAAATAGCTATAAAAAGAACCTAAATACAAAATAGCTTGTGGCTAAATGCCTTATCTAAAACATTAATCCATCTGTTCAAATTAAGCCAATATATGTCTCAAGAAAATAAACTACAAGTAAATAAAACTGAATTTTGAAATAATGCTTATATTCTCTCTGGGACAAATGTATTCTGGATATAAAAACATCATTCCTTTTTTTTTTGCCTATTCTGAAAGCCTGTTTTTATAATTTTCTACATTTAAAATGGTTATCTTGAGATAAATAAGTCAGTCTTGTGAAAAAAAATTGGTCTAAATTATTTTAATTTTGTATTATTCTATAAAGAGGGGCATGAATATATACAAATACATTCTACAACATGTTCTCCATGAATCTTAGAAGTTATCAGCAGCACACATTACTTGCTATTCTCCTCCCACAAAGAGAGTGAGCAATTGGCACACACAGATCAAGCAGGTGGTAGTGAAAGTAAGCGCCCCGCCAAAGCAGGGAACATTCAGAGGAGCCTGCTATGCTTTTCTGTACCCTTGATCACTGATAGGAAATAGATGAACTCATTCTCGAACTTTTTAAGCCTTTTATATATTGATATTTAAAAGTTGAACGTCATGGGAAGGGTACAATTTGCAAATCTGACAGGATTTTAAATATTTAAGTTGCACAAGCAATGCATGGTGCAAGATAACAAACACACTGTCCCAAATACGTAAATTTATGAGGTGGGAAATTTAAGACAGAATAAAGGTTGGAAGGTTTGACTGACACCTGGGAAGTATCCTCACAATGGGCTAACAGAAGAGAGAAAAGGTATAAGTTAACTTCTTACAAAAACTCCTTCTTTTCTTGGTATCTGGAACATGGTCTCCTTGTTCTCATCTTTCACAGAAGGCTAATTAAGACATCTCATCTATATGTCATATATATATATAAATTTATTTTCTTCTGCTAAATCCATAATTTCATGTCTCCATACTTCTGTTATTAGTCATTTTATTTTCTTGTGTTCCTGTTGAAAGGAGATTTCATCTTCTCTTGTACCATTCAATACTATCTATACTTATAACATCTAAAACATTAACTGATCATGACTTACCTCTCATCTCCAGGATATGAGTTTAGGCAGAATGTAAATGAAGCAGAATAAATTGCTACAAGAATGATCACTACTTTAAAATGGCCACTCATACTCAATTTCTCTCCCCAAATCTATTCTTAGCTTTGCCTTTCCTATATTACCAGCATTATTTTTTAAGCTATTCACTTGCTTAAGAAAAAAAAAATCCAAATACATCAGTTCTAAAAATACAAGTTACTCAGTTTTTGCTCAGTTACATATTTTCTATGTCTAAAATGTCTCTTGCATAAGTCTTCTTTCACCCACTCTAAATCTCTTTAACAAATCCTCTTTATTTCACACTAATAATTTCAACATAATTGTTTTAAATTCCCTGGTTTCCTTGTCTTTTCAATCCATCCACAATACTGCTACCAGAATTTTCACTCAGACACCATATGTAAACGTATGTAAATACAATCAACAATATAAATACAATATTTAAATACAATCAACAATGTATTCATTGTCACTTTTCTGCTCAAATCTTTCAAATTTTCTCAATTATTAGAGTATTCTTTCTTTATTATTTCTTAATTAACTTAATTTAACAGAGCCTGAATATTTTCAGTTTTCTTCTCTATATTTTTTCATCCTAATATAAAGCCACATTGAATTAATGGCAGTTTCCTAACATGTGCCATGGAATATCTACCTTTTACATTTAAAAGTCTTTGACTTTTCTTGATACAACTCTAACTCTGATAAATCGAATGGACAAATCTGATAAAACTCCTACTTCAAACTCAAATTTAAGTTTCATGTCTCCTCTGTAGGTTTGTACATTCATTCCCCCACTAGTTTATGATGGTCTCTAATTTTCATAGCTGATGGTGAGCACCCAGAGTTCAGTGAGCATTTTTTCATTCATATTTGCAGGTCTTGCAGATGCAAGACTTTTAAAATTACTAGCCTATAGTAGGTACTTAAAACATTTTCGTCATTTAGAAGTCTGAGCTTGTGACTTAGTATGTGACCTTTCCAGTAGAAATGAAAAGAAAAAACAACAAGCATCCTTCAAGAAAAGTATAAAGAATGTTCTTGGGGTCCCAGCAACACTCTACCAATCAACAAAATGGGTTTTAAAATCCGAAGGCCAATTCCCATAGAGTACTCACCTTACAGCTTCAGAATTACCCATACTGTTATTTACCTCCATTATAGAGCACTTTAAGGGTGTCTATGGCATGAAATATACACTACAAAATCACATTCTCATCCCTTCACTGTGTGCAGCTCAGAGATAACTGGACTGTTTAGAAGAAAACACTTTGTATGGTTTCCAACTAACCCTTTGGAGTAGTTTTCATATTGTTTCAAAGTAATTTAACTCTGGGGAGGGAGCAGAAGCAACACTCATCAGGCTACAATCAGAATTAATCGGGCTTGTATTGATCAAACATAACTCTTTACTCTAGTTCTGGCCAGAGTTGAATGTACATTTCTTCACTTCTACCTTTGATTGTCTTTTGGAACCATCACTGAAAGATGTGTGAGTTGCAAAATGTTAGTCATCTCATTCAGACAATTAAAAAGGGCAGAAAAGTGTGTTAAGTAATTGAAAACACTGTGGACTGTCCATGTTTAGTTACTGAATTTTAAAAGTCTTGACAAATAATAAAAAAATGGAGCTAAGTAGAAAAAAACGAAAGAGATAATTTACCATATATTATCCATGCTTACAACAATTTTCAGTATTTTACTTTTTGTTCATTTCTAATACAGTAATAAAGATAATAAATTGGGCCTCCTACTTATAAATCTGTACTACTAATAATTGTAGTTTTAAAAAAATGGCTCATTATTTTTTCCAGGCTTTTCTCAACAGAATTTACATACAACATTTTATAACACTGTTTATATACATTTGTGGGATCGGTTGTACTGTATATTTTACCTCATGGCTTATTTTTTAATTGAATGTTTATTTTTATGCCTGATAATAAAATTTATGAGAAAACCAAGTATTTACTCAGTTGCTTTCTTATTTTCTCCCGTGTGATTTTTTCCAATCTTCAATAAGAATTCCCTATTGATAGATTTAGATCAATAACATTAAGGTAAAATCAAGAAATTTTGTAGAGTGGAGAAGTACTGAGCAAAAAATGGAATACATGAAAGAATACAAACATATGCAAAATAAATGGATCAATGTATTTTTGAAAACAGAAATGTCACTCAGACTTATTCTACTTAATAGTGGTAGTGATTTCTCTTGGTGTGAATGCTCGAATCCCACCTCTATCCTCAACATCATACTATCATGTTCCTTTGATTAAGTTTAATGCAAACACTTATATTACTTAAAAATCTTATTTAATATGTCAATTTATAATGTAAAATAGTTTACTCCATACCATGCTTGATAATTTAGAATATTTACTGTCATTAAGGTAAGTATATATGACATTTAAACTGATAAAAAAGAATTATAAAAAAAGTATTAAATTCATTGTTTTATCCACATAGTATCAAGAAACTGACTTAATGTTTTCCCTTTTATTCGAATGGCTCTCAGTGAATTCATTTTTTAAAAAATTGATGATTTGACTGACCAGGTTGGTATTCATGTAATCCTTACCCCAGATTCTTACTCTATCTTGTGTATAAAATAAGATAATTTTCATAGTGTTTTGCAGTCATCTGCTTGTATATCTGCTGTTTACCTGACTCTAAGCAAGCTTTCTTTCACCTTTTATATCTTTGTCTCGCCTATGACTCACATGTATAAGTGAATCAAGCAACTGACAAATAAATGTTAATATTAATAATAATAACAATAGGAGGTGGCTCAGGGCAACTCTCAGAGGAAATGATCTGCAAAATGTTTAGTCATGACATGGCATTTTCCCCTCTACAGTCTTTCTCTCTACAATCATTTCCATATTGTCTTCCTTTATAATCTTCCTAAAAAACTATTACTATTTCCTGAAAATAGCATTAAATAAGAGATGCATCTTTTAGTTGTGTTTTATTTTAATAGGAACTGTTGACAAGTATTATGCACAATATCATGATGGAACATGTCCCTTTCTATGAAGAAAAAGACAAAGGTAACACACTGGGCACGTCCTATCCATGTGTGTACCATTCCTCTCCCACAGAACTGCATTATATTTCAACTTGTTCCTAGACACAGACAGGAGCTACCAAGTCATACAAGGGCAAGTCTTGATTTGTAACTTACAAAGTTGATATAACTACTGACATTATGTTAATAATATCCAAGTGATTCATTACAAATGGTAGAACACACTGCATTTACTAAAAAGCTTTGTGAGGATTTATGTAATGTCACCTCTTGGGGAATTTAGTTTGTATTGTGGGAATACCACAACCACTTCTGTTTCTATTCATGTAGAGGCAAAATAATTTGTCCCTGACTTCATTTCTCAAAAAGTCAATTTCTATTTTTTAACTATTTACATCATCTAGTAGTGTATGCTGAAGAGGATTCTTCAATCAGTGATAATACATTATAAATATTTATTGTCATATGCAAACACCCACAATTACAAATACACATTCATTCTTCCCATAGCTTTAAAAGATTTTGTTTTCTCAATAAAGTTTTTACTTACTACTCTAAATTCCTTATTGATCATTTCCATTGGAGGTTCCCTCCTCTACCAAGTTTAATTCCCCATTGCAAGGATCACTTAGCTTCTGTTAGTTCAATAACATTGAAACACATAATCCAAAGAGTGAATGGGGATGAAATGGAATGGAGTGATATTGGAGCTGACATACGAAAGTTGTTGGAAGACTCACATAGGAGTTTTACTTTCCCTAAGAGCAATGGAAAATATTATATTTTCTGGCCTACATGTAGGTGGCTAAGTGGGCTTCCACCACCAGAGAAAGCTCTGTTTGACAGTTGGAACTGAAGCCAACGTGCATTAAAGAGGAAAGAATGAGAAGACAGATGTGGGCAACAATAGCACCTGCCACAATGGATTGGAGGAGAAAAAAGTAGAAAGCTGCAATTCATTAGAATGTATTTCTCCAGAAACCAATACAAGAAAAAATTTCAAGAAATATGAAACTGACGCACTGAATCTTTGTAATTCAGGGGAAATATAGACTAAAAGAATTCAGTAGATTTACAACTAAATCTGTTAATTCTGACTTTTGTATGAAAACTTTCAGAGTAATAATAGATGTGGAGTTCATATATTACCTGGTATTTTTCTAATTTTGTCCTTCCCCTTTATCAGTTGATATCTTAATCATTACTGCAGCTCACTAAGGTCCAGTTTGCTTCTACTTTAGGACACACAAGAGGATGGTGCTTCCTTATACTTTAAATTTATGTGGCTAACTTTTGCCAATTGAATGTGAATAAAGATGATACATGCAGGAACACTGAATGACCAGAGACCTTCTGCCTGGTAACCACACTATGCTGGCTACTGCTGTAACATCAGCTCTGGCGTGGCAGCTCTCCAATTATTCAGCTCAGTGGTAAATACATATTTGAATTCTACGCTGCCTTTCTTTTTCACAGATCAATAAAAATTCTTTTTTATTAAGGTATTATTGATATACACTCTTATGAAGGTTTCACATGAAAAAACAATGTGGTTACTACATTTACCCATATTATTAAGACCACACCCATACCCCAATGCAGTCACTGTCCTTCAGTGTAGTAAGATGCCACAGATTCACTGTTTGCCTTCTCTGTGCTACACTGTTTTCCCCGTGATCCCCACACCATGTGTACTAAACATAATACCCCTCAATCCCCTTTTCCCCCCCACTCCCCCCCACCCCCACCCCCCTCCACTTTGGTAACCACTAGATCATTCTTGGAGTCTCTGAGTCGGCTGCTATTTTGTTCCTTAAGTTTTGCTTCACTGTTATACACCACAAATGAGAGAAACCATTTGGCACTTGTCTTTCTCTGGCTGGCTTATTTCAATGAGCATAATATCGTCCAGCTCCATCCATGTTGTTGCAAATGGTAGGATTTGTTTCCTTCTTATGGGTGAATAGTATTCCACTGTGTATATGTACCACCTCTTCTTTATCCATTCATCTACTGACGGACACTTAGGTTGCTTCCGTATCTTGGCTCTTGTAAAAAGTGCTGCAATAAACATAGGGGTGCATACGTCTTTTTGAATCTGAGAAGCTGTATTCTTTGGATAAATTCCAAGGAATGGGATTCCCGGTCAAATGGTATTTCTATTTTTAATTTTTTGAGGAACCTCCACATTGCTTTCCACAATGGTTGAACTAGCATACATTCCCACCAGAAGTGTAGGAGGGTTCCCCTTTCTCCGCATCCTCGCCAGCATTTGTTGTTCTTAGTCTTTTGGATGCAGGCCATCCTTACTGGTGTGAGGTGATATCTTATTGTGGTTTTAATTTGCATTTCCCTGATGATTAGTGATGTGGAGCATTTTTCATCTGTCTGTTGGCCATCTGAATTTCTTCTTTGGAGAACTGTCTCTTCATATCCTCTGCCCATTTTTAAATCAGGTTATTTGCTTTTTGGGTGTTGAGGCATGTAAGTTCTTTATATATTTTGGATATTAACCCCTTGTTGGATATGTTATTCACAAATATATTTGCCCATACTGTAGGATGCCTTTTTGTTCTGTTGATGGTGTTCTTTGCTGTACAGAAACTTCTTAATTTTATGTAGTCCCATGAGTTTATTTTTGCTTTTGTTTCCCTTGCTCGAGGAGATGCATTCAGGAAGAAGTTACTCACGCTTATATTCAGGAGATTTTTGCCTATGTTGTCTTCTAAGAGTTTTATCGTTTCATGACTTACATTCAGGTTTTTGATCCATTTCGAGTTCACTTTTGTGTATGGGGTTAAACAATAATCCAGTTTCATTCTCTTGCATGTAGCTGTCCAGTTTTGCCAACACCAGCTGCTGAAGAGGCTGTCATTTCCCCATTGTATGTCCACGGCTCCTTTATCATATATTAATTGACCATATATGGTTGGGTTTATATCAGGGCTCTCTAGTCTGTTCCATTGGTCTATGGGTCTGTTCTTGTGCCAGTGCCAAATGGTCTTGAGTAGTGTGGCTTTGAAGTAGAGCTTGAAATTGGGGAGCATAATCTGTCCAGCTTTATTCTTCCTTCTCAGGATTACTTTGGCTATTCGAAGTCTTTTAGAATGATTTTCTCTAGTTCAATGAAGAATGCTGTTGGCATTTTGATAGGAAGTGCATTGAACCCGTAGATTGCTGTAGGCAAGATGGCCATTTTCACAATATTAATTGTTCCTATCCATGAGCATGGGATGTGTTTCCATTTATTGGTATCTCCTTTAATTTCTTTCATGAGTGTCTTGTAGTTTTCAGAGTATAGGTCTTTCACCTCCTTGGTTAGGTTTATTCCTGGTATTTTATTCTTTTTGATGCAACTGTGAATGGAATTGTTTTCCTGATTTCTTTCTCTGCCAGTTCATTGTTAGTGTTTAGGAATGCCACAGATTTCTGAGTATTAATTTTGTATCCTGCAATTTTGCTGAATTAAAATATTAGATCTAGTAGTTTTGGAGTGGATTCTTGAGGGTTTTTTATGTACAATATCATATCAACTGCAAACAGGGCCAGCTTACCTTCTATTTTGCCAAGTTGGATACCTTTTATTTCTTTGTGTTGTCTGATTGCCATGGCTAGGACCTGCAATACTATGTTGATTAGAAGTGGGGAGAGTGGGCATCCTTGTCATTTCCCTGATCTAAAGGAAAAGCTTTTAGCTTCTCACTGTTAAGTATAATGTTGGCTGTGGGTTTGTCATATATGGCCTTTATTATGTTGAGGTACTTGCCCTCTATACCCATTTTGTTGAGAGTTTTTATCATGAATGGATGTTGAATTTTGCCAAATGCTTTTTCAGCATCTATGGCGATGATCATGTGGTTTTTGTCCTTATTTTTGTTGATGTGGTGGATGATGTTGATGGATTTTCTAATGTTGTACCATCCTTGCATCCCTGGAATAAATCCTACTTGATCATGATGGATGATCTTTTTGATGTATTTTTGAATTTGGTTTGTTAATATTTTGTTGAGTATTTTTGCATCTATGTTCATCAGGGATATTGGTCTGTAATTTTCTTTTTCTGTGGTGTCTTTGCCTGGTTGTGGTACTAGAGTGATGCTGGCCTCATAGAATGAGTTAGGAAGTATTCCCTTTTCTTCTACTCTTTGGAAAACTTTAAGGAGGATGGTATTAGCTCTTCACTTAATGTTTGATAAAATTCAGAAGTGAAGCCATCCGGGTCAGGAGTTTTGTTCTTAGGTAGGTTTTTGATTACAAGTTCAATTTCATTGCTGGTAATTGGTCTGTTCAGAATTTCTGTTTCTTTCTGGGTCAGCCTTGGAAGGTTGTATTTTTCTAGAAAGTTGTCCATTTCTTCTAGGTTGTCCAGTTTGTTACCATATCACTTTTCATAGTATTCTCTAATAATTCTTTGTATTTCTGTAGTGTCCATAGTGATTTTTTCTTTCTCATTTCTGATTCTGTTTATGTCAGTTAGTCTCTTTTTTTCTTGATAGTCTGGCTAGGGGAATTATCTATTTTGTTTGTTTTCACAAAGAACCAGCTCCTCCTTTCATTGATTCTTTGTATTGTTTTATTCTTCTGGATTTCATTTATTTATGCTCTAATCTTTATTATGTCAATCCTTTTACTGACTGGGTCTCACTTGTTCCTCTTTTTCTAGTTTCATTAATTGTGACTTTAGATTGCTAACAGGATTGTTCTTCTTTCCTGAGGTAGGCCTGCATTGCAATATTCTTTCTTCTTAGCACAGCCTTCACTGTGTCCCACAGATTTTATGGTGTTGAATTATTGTTGTCATTTCTCTCCACATATCGCTTGATCTCTGTTTTTATTTGGTCATTGATCCTTTGGTTATTTAGGAGCATGTTGTGAAGCCTCCATGTGTTTGTGCGATTTTTCATTTTCTTTGTGTAATTTATTTCTAGTTTCATACCTTTGTGGTCTGAGAAACTGGTTTTTACAATTTCAATCTTTTTGAATTTACCAAGGCTCTTTTTGTGGCTTAGGATATGATATATTCTTGAAAATATTCCATGTGCACTTGAGAAGAAGAATGTGTATTCTGCTGCTTTTGGGTGTACAGTTCTGTAGATATCTGTTAGGTCCATCTGTTCTAATGTGTTGTTCAGTGCTTCTGTCTCCTTACTTATTTTCTGTCTGGTTGATCTGTCCTTTGGAGTGAGTGGAGTGTTGAAGTCTCCTAGAATGAATGCATTGCATTTTATTTCCTCTTTTAATTCTGTTAGTATTTTTTTCACATATGTAGGTCCTCCTGTGTTGGGGGCATAGAAATTTATAATGGTTATATCTTCTTGTTGGATTGACTCTTTCATCATTATGTAATGTCCTTCTTTGTCTCTTATGACTTTCTTTGTTTTGAAGTCTATTTTGTCTGATATAAGTACTACAACTCCTGCTTTTTTCTCCCTATTAGTTGCACGAAAAGTCTTTCTCCATCCCTTCACTTTTAGTCTGTGTGTGTCTTTGGGTTTAAAGTGAGTCTCTTGTAGGCAGCATATAGATGGGTCTTGCTTTTTTGTCCATTCAGTGACTCTATGTCTTTTGATTGGTGCATCCAGTCCATTTACATTTAGGGTGATTATTGATAGGTATGTACTTATTGCCATTGCTGGCTTTAGAATCGTGTTTACCAAAGGTTCAAGGTTAACTTCCTTACTATCTAAGAGTCTAACTTAACTCACTTAATATGGTATTACAAACACAATCTGAAGGTTCTTTTTTTTCCCCTACTCCTTTTTCTTCCTCCTCCATTCTTTATATATTAGGTATCATATTCTGTACTCTTTGTCTAGTCCTGATTAGCTCTGCGGATAGTTAATTTAATTTTGCATGTGCTTAGTAATTAGCTGTTCTACTTTCTTTACTGTGGTTTTACTACCTCTGGTCACAGCTATTAAACTGTAGGAACACTTCCATCTATAGCAGTCCCTCCAAAATTCACTGTAGAGATGGTTTGTGGGAGGCAAATTCTCTCAGCTTTTGCTTATCCGGGAATTGTTTAATCCCTCCTTCAAGTTTAAATGATAATCTTGACAGATAAAGTAATCTTGGTTCGAGGCCCTTCTGCTTCATTGCATTAAATACGTCATGCCTGTCCCTTCTAGCCTGTAAGGTTTCTGCTGAGAAGTCTGATAGCCTGGTGTGCTTTCCTTTGTATGTGATCTTATTTCTCTCTCTGGTTGCTTTTAATAGTCTGTCCTTATCCTTGATCTTTGCCATTTTAATTACTATATGTCTTGATGTTGTATTCCTTGGGTCCCTTGTGTTGGGAGATCTGTGCATCTCCATGGCCTGTGCGACTGTCACCTTCCCCAGATTGGGAAGTTTTCAGCAATTACCTCCTCAAAGACACTTTCTATCCATTTTTCCCTCTCTTCTCTTCTGGTACCCGATAATGAGAATATTGCTCTGTTTGGATTGGTAACAAAGTTCTCTCAGTATTTCTTTCTTAGAGATCCTTTTTTTCTCTCTGTGCCTCAGCTTCTCTGTATTCCTCTTCTCTAGTTTCTATTTCATTTATTGTCTCCTGCACTCTATTATGCTTTTAATATCCTCCACTGTGCTCCTCAACAATTGGATCTCTGACCGGAATTCATTCCGGAGTTCTTGAATATCTTTCCATACCTCCATGAGCATGTTAATGATTTTTATTTTGAACTCCTTTTCTGGAGGATTCATCAGGGTGATGTCATTTAAATCTTTCTCAGGAGTTCTTATTAATAATTTTACTTTGAACCAGGTTCCTTTGGCATTTCATATTTGTATATGGTGCCCTTTAGTGCCCAGAAGCTCTAATCTCTGGAGCTGCTCAGCCCCTGAAGCAATTTCAGGGGTCGCAGGGGAGTGGTATTGGTGCCTCGTGGGAAGAAAGAGCTTTTTCCTGCTTCCTAGCTGTTATGCTTGACTCCACTGCCTGAACCAGTGGGCTGAGCTCTCAGGGATAAGCCTCTGTGCTTTGCCTTTGTTGTTGCTGTAGACAGACCTGCCTTCTGGCTGGCCTAATGCCAGGGTAGGGTTTGCCAGTTTGTGAGCCATGTGGGGCTGGCCAGAAGAAGGCGCAGTAGGCTGCGTATCCTGGAGGGGGTCCGTGGAGCTGTGTACCCAGCCAAGGAGCTGGAGCACCTAAGGATCGTGAAAGCTCCCACCTGCTGAGCAGAGTGCACCCGGACTATTTTGTCTGCCTGTCCTTTCTCCTGAGCAGTAAGCTCTGTGCATTCGTTGCCCCTGTAGAAGCCCTCTTGCTCAGGGCTTCCTTGTTAGGAAGTGTCTCAAACTACCTGCCTTTCTTTTGTCCCAGAGCAGCTGGATCCCTGTTTTCCACAAGCATCTGGAATCTCGGTCTCTACATGAATTCTGCCTGTCTTAGCTTTCCAACACCCTACTCACGAGAGTACCATGCAAGCACCATGAAATGTAGGTTTGTGCTCCCAGAGCAGATCTCTGGAGTTAGGTGTTCAGCAGTCCCAGGCTTCCACTCCCTCCCTGCTCCATTTCTCTCCCTCCAACAGGTGATCTGGGTGCGGGAACGGCTTGGGTCCTGCCAGGCCACAGCATTGGTACATTACCCTGTTCCGTGAGGTCTGCTCTTGTCTTCAGGTGTATGCAATCTGGTGCAGTCCTCTTTCTTGTTGCTCTTTCAGGAGTAGTTTTATTAATTACATTTTCATATTATATGCTGTTTTAGGAGGAAGCCTCTGTCTTCTCATGCCCCCGTCTTTAATCCCTCTCACAGATCATTTTTAACTAAAGACTCTCCCCTTCAAATCAAGGCATGCAAGTGTTCATGCAGTGCATTCCCACCAACATCTCACATTCTGAAGATTATGAATTGTGCCTCTCCGTTGCTATTCTTTTATTTTTATCCCATTTCACTTTATCATGATTTTGAAACTGACATTTAGATTCTACTGTTCTCTCTTTACTAATGCTATTACTTATTTTTTTATTATTATTCCGGTCATTTTAATGTAGAGTTTGGTGTTCTAAATCTTCACTTTTTTCTCAATCCACTGAATCTGGTGTTTATTACTTTTGTTTCACTGAAAATGACTTTTTTTTTTAGCATTGCCAGTAGCTTCACTGTGTTAAATCTTCAGGTTTTTAAAAAAAACCTTTGAATTTCGACTACAATTTCTTCAAGTTGTTTACTGTTTTTGCTTAAGTAATGATAATTTTATGCTGTTTTTTTAAAAACATTTTCTCTGTTTCAATTTCTTTCTTCTTTGTGCTTATTTACCTTTTGTATGTGAATAACCTTTAAACTGCAGGTTTTATTCTCAAATTTACCATTGTCTCCTTCCACATCTAGCTCCTGGGAGACCTAACTGACATTCATGTATTATACTATAACTTCTAAACTTTCTTTCACATAACCATATTTGCCATTGAGTTTTCCTCTGACCCATATTTTTATTTCACTGGTTTACTGAGCAGAATATTTCTATTTTTGTATTTCAGTAACCCACATTCAGCAAGTATAAAGCATAGTTAATTTACAGTCCCTGTCTTTTCTCCTCATGGTGGTGAATGGCGTTACAATACAGTCACTCCCTTCCTCTGTTAACCTAAATTATTAGTTCACTTTAACTGTATATAAGCATATTTAATTGTTGGGGAAAAATTTTAAGATAAACAAACATGTTTCTACTGTCAAAGAATCCAGGATATATTAGGTATGTAAGTCAGTATAAAAATAACATGATGGAAGCATAATGTAATAGCATAATGAAGAGAAGTCTACATAAAATACAAAAATCCAGATCTTTCGAGAGTTAAACTGGTACCTTCTCCTTAGCTTTCCAGCAAGTAAATTACTAAATACAGCTAATTATTCTTTTGAGATTATTTTCTTTTCATTCTCACTACCACCACTCTAAGATATCCAGTTTGTCTCAGAGTTAAGTTATTTTTCTCAATGAAAAATGACAATAGGATTGGTTCATAATCTGATTCTAAAATGTTATATTGATTAAGACCTATCTGTATGCACACAACTGTCACATGTTCTAAAAAGAAGAGAAAGTACTTTTCATAAAAGGGAAATGAGAAAAAAGGCCATATCCTGCTTTACCAATCTCCACAGACACTGAAAATAATGATTTAACAATTTTAATGTTCCTGACTCTATTGATCTATATATCTTGCCAGTCTCAAAGTCAAGGAAAAATATACAAAGTGGTTATCTATTTTTTATCTGGGGGCACAACAGAGAGGCCAATCAGCATTAATCTTCATTTTCAAAAATGGGATCTACCTTCTAATAAATTTTAGTATGCCACCAAGAGCTACAAAAAATGTTATATTGACTCTTCTCACTTGTAAATATATTTGAAACAAATCATTCTGGAGTTCAGGATTATTCCTAGAGCATCACCCCTTCCTGGAACTTCTTGTTCAATTGAATATACAATTTACTTCAGTCAGGTCTAATTAAAATCACCCCTGCCATGTTTATTTGACCTCCTTAGTTTTCTATTACTTACTACTTGATATTATGATTTTAAAAATCATAGTTAACATTGATAATGAAGCCTTTCCAAAGAATCCCACAGAAGCACCTGCTATAACTAATGTATCTTGCTTAGAGATTAATGTTTTAGAATTCTCCTCCAGTAATATCATGACTTTTTACATTTTTTTACTTATGTGACTACATTGTAAACTTCCAACCTAGTGTCATATCTTCTAATAATTTTGCTTCTATCAGGCAATTTTACAAAGGACCAGATTTCAAAAGGTGTTAGTTAATGGTTATTAATTTAATAAAAAGAGTTATCAGATTAAGGCTATCATACACAATTCACATTTTCTTTCAGACATTATATTTGCCATGAGAACACAAAGATGTAAAATGCATCCCAATGCTGTCTTTTAAAATATTCAGAAAACTAATAAAAAGGAATTTTTTTGGCTTATTGTTTCCAGATAATTGCACCCATTCTCTATTTAATTTTATATAGATACATAATTCATATTAAAGCAATTCCTTAATGTTTAAATATTCTTTATTTTAAATTAGACACACTAGAAGGCGAACTCTTAGTACTATTTAAAAAACAAGTCATAACACAAGAACATTGACTCTGGTCTATAACTTTTCATTCACATCATAATTATACATTGGGGGAAATTCATAAAAAGAATATATGCAATAAAAAACTTAAATTTTGACTTTGCCCAAGGTAAGATACAAGGATTTTAAAAAGCTTTACTTAATATTTTACATTATTTATTTTTCAAATTGTAGTGTTTTTCATATAAATCATTGATCAATTTTTTCCAAATTAAATTATCAAGAACTGAGGGATTTTATAAACCTCTAGGTTTTAACAATTATCCTATGGCAATATTTTCTAATAAGATTAAGTTAATTGTTAATGTAACTATGGTGAATATTTTATAGGAAATGTTTGTTCATTGCTCACAATATGCAAAAAGTCTATAGTAATGCATGACACATAATAGGTACTTAATAAGTATTTGTGGAATGTATGATGAATATGCTAAAATTGGCGATAGAGAAAAACTTAAATGAAATAGCCAAAGACACTAACTATTCAGCAATTCATTAATTGATAAAAGTCATTTGACAAGTGTTTATTGAATATCTACCATTTGTCTGATAAGAGCAGAGAACATGGTAAGCATGATGAATTTCTTGCTCTGATCAAGTTTGTATGTTAGTAGGAGGAGAAAGAAAAAGAACTAATATAATTTTTAAAATGATAAGTGTGGTCACTATAAATAACAATTTAATATTAGGACACGAGGCTAGAGAATGACTAGTGTCTATGGTCTAAATAGATGCTATGGTCTAAATGCTGTGTCCCCCTAAAATTCGTAAGTTGAGATCCTAACCCCCCAAAAATGATGGTATTAGGAGGTCGGGCCTTTGGGAGATGCTTGAATCCTGAGCGTGGAGCCTCATGAATGAAATTAGTGCTTTATAAAGGAGCCTACTAGTGCTTCCTAGCTCCTTTGCCCTGTGAAGACACAGCAAGATGTCAATAACCCAGAAGACAGCCCTTGCACTACCACCCTGGCACTCTGACCTTGGACTTTCAGCTTCCCTAACAGTGAGGAATAAAGTTCTGTTGTTTATAAGTTACTCAGTCTGTGGTATTTTGTTACAATAGCTTAAATGGACTAAGGCAATTGGGTAGGGAGATTAAACAGGTGTGTCAGAGAAGGTCCTACTGAAAAGGTGACATGGTGAATAGTAAAAGAATGAAACAAAAGAGAAGGCAACAAATTGGATGTTGCCTTTGGTAGTTGAAAGGGTATTTTCAGTTCAAATATCTTAGATGACCTTAAGTATTACAAGAAATAATAAATTGACAAGACTATAAAAAGAAAGGATGGGAGTGACAGAGATACACCATAAATGTAGATTAGGAGAAAATCTGAGAAATAATTACTTTTATTGAAGCCTAAGTTCTTGCCTCTTGAGTGGTCTGAAGAAATATGAGTTAAATGTGTACGTTCAGATTTTTATCAAGCATTTTGTATTGTATTTAACAAATAGTTTAGTAGTTATTCAATCAGTATTAAATATTAATTATAATTAAATATTGCCCCCACCTGCAATCTATTACAGTGACCACTTTCCGCTAAGATAAGTAGGATGGACAATTTTATTTATTTTATTAATCAAGGGATTCTTGAGAACAGAAAGAAGAAATAAGAAGGAAAATGCAAAGCCATGTGTACAGGTAAAATGCCAAGTTACTTAGTAGGAACAGATACTGGAGAAGAAATCTGGGTATCAATGAGGAGCTGAAGTAGACTGGGGAGTGAGGGGGACAGGCAGTTTAGTAGATCAGGAGTAATGAAGAGAAGTGCATTCAGAACACTGCAGGGAGAAGAGCAGCCACTTTGTCACCACAGCCAGAGGCCACTGGTAAATCTATAGCTTGCAGCACTGGTGAGCATTTAGTTGATCTGAGAGGTAAATTTGCACAGGGAGCTTGGCATGACCTTTCTGAAACATCAGCTACCAGACTCCTTAGTAGGAGCCCTGAAATTATTTATTGTTCAGAGACAATTTGGGGACAGAATCTGATACTAATTACTAGCACACATAACAAACAAATTTTACTGATATATAGAATGTTAAAAATATCACCCTCCTCCACTGAACTATGGTGACAAGTTCCTGCCCCAGGGGAATCAGGGTGCTCACTGCAGAGGCAGAGCTGTTTGCCAAACTGTTTGGAGGGAGCTTGTACAACAAAACACCTATCTGCCCTTTGACTGATTTAAGGCTGTGTGAGCATTCTATTTACCTATTGTATGAGAAAAATGTGTAAAGGAAAACCTGTGTAAATTGAATTGGAGCTCAAACCAAGTTGTACTTGTCAGTTATAATAAGACTGTGAATGCTATGTGACCTTAGCTTACAGCAATAAGCAGGTTTAACAGTTATTCTAGAAGAGAGATGAAAAAAACAAATCATTATCTTTCACAAATATCAGCTCATAACACTCATGCAGATCAAGATCTTTAAATAGCATAAGGAAAAGGTGCATTTTAACAAATACTGCTTTACAATAATCTTTGTAGGCAAGGATGTTGACTGACAACTAAATAGCAAGCACACTATATAGTGCATTGCCTTATTTCATCATATCTGGAAAGGATAGAAAATGTGGCATTAAATTTGTTGAAAAATAGGGAAATAAAGGAGAAAAGGGTATCATTTAGAAATTGATGGTAATCTAAAGCTTTTTTTTTCTTATTTTTTTTCCCTAAATTCCCCAAAGGACAACTTGATAATGTTTCCAGCTCCAGGTAGTTTGTCATTAGTTCTGATCCAAACATCAAATGCACGACGCCAAATTGTACCAGTCAGCAAGGCTACTGAGAAATTTAAGGGAGTGTTGGCAGAGCTGAAAGTAAGTTGTCAAATTGAGCAGGAGAACTTCATTAGCTCCTGTGCAAAACTGTGACATCAGTACAAAAAAGACCCCAGTTTGAATCATGTACCCAGACTCATCAAAAGGCTCCCCTTGTACCAAAGAGAAGAAGGTTGATTAAGCAATCTTAAATAACAGTTCATTTTTTTACTTGAAAGTTGAGCATTATCTTGTAGATTAAAAAAAGAAAACCACATTCTTTGTTGCATTTTAAAAGAAATTACCAAAGGCTAAAATATGTATATATATTCAGCTATAAAATTCAACATGAAAAAGCTTCTTTTATTTAAAAACTGTGATCTAAAAATATTAATTGATTGTGTGGGGGACACAATCAAAGTGTAAGGACTAAATTTTTCATAATGATTCAATATTTTGTAGCGAGAGGCAGCATCAAATTTTATAAGTAGTTTTGCTATTTTGAAAGTAATATTTTACAAAATATTTCTCCAATAATCATCCTATGCTTAGATGAAATTAGTTATGTGATGTGGGCACAGGTATAGAAAGTTCAAGGAATGGTTAGGATATCTTACAATACCATGTTTAAAAAATTATCAGCTTTATTAAATTAATCACACTGCCAGGGCTGTACTTGACTTGTCTGCAAGTAGATAAATCCATTTCACATAATTCTTTCAAAGGATTTTTTTTTCTTTTGGGGAATTAAGTCTACATAAGAAATGGAGGTGATAGCATCTATAAGCAATATCAGAAAGATAAAGTTGTACTTATTTCCTGCTTAGTATCTGATGAAGTGAAAAATTTTTACTTCCTAAAGAAGCAATGTTATGGTTTGGAATTTAGATATTGGAACATATTTCATATCCTAGGAATTCCAACATTATAAAAAAAATTACAAGTTATTTATATGAATGAAAGCAAATGTTTTAAAAAACCCAATATATGCTTTTGAAGGCATTTTCAGCATAGTCTACACAGAAATATATTTTAAAATATAGGTTCAATAAAATCTATCCATGAAAAAATTTTGTTCTTCAAGGGTGTTAACATTATATTTAAAATTGGAGTCCTTATCTGAGAAGTTATTCATAGAATATTTGTTTGAATGTCTTAAAAGGCTTTGATTGATGAGTGCTACTGAGGTTTCCTTGCTGGGTATTATACCTTTATCTCAGACAATAGCCTTTCTCTTCATTTTCCTTATTCATTATGTCAGCTTATGTTTCTGGAAACTTTGTTGACGTGTTGGCAATTTCAGCTTTCTTCTGAGATTTGATGATATGTCTACAAGGTGTCTTTCCGGTCATACATCTGCCATCATTTTTCTCATCACCATTAACTAAACGTAGGGCAATAATGTCCCCACTGGCTGCAACAGTCAGGAAATTGTAAATATAAGATAGAATCACTACCATGGGTTCATCATTAAAGGAAGGCTTCAAACTTTTGGAAGGAGCTCACCCATTCATTGTAAGATTTTTTTCTACTAGGAGTAATTGGAATTCAGAAAAAAATATTTCCTAAGAAATAATCACATTTCTTAGTACATCTTTTTCAAATTGGGGTTTAATTCTCTTTTTATTTCCATTTACTTTGTCATATGTGAAAACAGTTACTTATTTCTCTGAAAGAACTTTTATCTTTAAAAGCTGACACCATCTCATCTCTGTCCCCAGGTTTGATTACTAGAATATTCTGCGAGAAAAGAAGACAGGTAAAGCCAGACTGAATGGTATGACTTTCCCTGACTCTATACTTACTTGATACTCTAGAGCTACATAAGGTTGCTGATGGTCATATTAAGCAACTTCATAATTTAATGGTGGATAGATATGCATGCTTCCAAATTGGAAGAGAGTGCTATTTTTATTCACTATTCATAATTGAATTGACTCATAATTATTCTAAAATTTCATAAAGTAGAAAACATTCTTCCCTATATTATCTCACTTGATTCATACCAAAATCTCCTATCTTCTACCTTACTCTAAATCCAGGTTATTTGCCCAGGAGAAAATCAGATATGGAGTGATGAATTTGTGGTAGGGGTAATGCCATTTGTGACAAACACTTGAGACAAAATTGTCATTTTCCTCCTGGGTTTCTCTTTTTATTGTCTACTAATACATCTAGCTTTGCATTTCATTTTGCTTTATGGTAATTCTCTGCTTTAGAAAGTTACTTAGAACAAGGGTATTAAGAAACAAGGTCCATGGTATGGTCTGCAAAGATCTACCTTTTGACCCAAACTTGAGAAGAGGAGGGAATCAAGGAGTTAGTGTGAATTTATGTATTAGAAAACAGGAGAGAGACTAAGTGTTTGCTCTGGAAATAAGGCCAGAAATTGAGCACAACTTTGACTGAAGTACTCTTGTGGTAATATCTCGGGAAGGAGAGCAAAGTGGTCGGCAGCTGCATGAGCAGTTGAAGGCAAGGAAACTGTTAACTTCTGGCAAAGCCCAGAGGATGTGAATACTGTGTGGGAAAAATCCACAGTATCTTCAGAGTTGGCAGTACAGGCCCCCAAATATGGATATTAGCATCTTCAGTTTAGAGGGGGAAATAGTACAGCTATTATAACATGAGTTAGGGAATACCTGGTACCCCAGCTCAAAGTGTCATACACACACAGAGAAGAGAGGTATCCTCTAATTATGAGAAATATTGCTATATTTCAAAAAAACAAATAGACCAATATCAGTGTGTTTATTGCTTTCAATGAATATTTCAATGCACAGTGATTTAGCTGAAGGGAAAGGAGTGTAGTGGTGGTTTCAATAGACATGATTTCAGTACCTCTATAGAGATAGGCTAAAAGTTATAAATAATATGTATAATTTGTAAAACAATAGTCTTATTACCTCATTATAGAATATTTATCAAGTCTCAGTCAGCTAATCACCATACAGTGTGCATACAAATGATATTTTTGCAACAATCTTATTATTGAAGGTAAATTTATTTTTGGAAGGCAAAATGATTCCTCACTCTTCTGTCATTCTCACAGATACTGAAAATGCTAAGTGTTTCACACATATACCTCATTATCTTCCAAATCGAACCCAGTCCATACTTCATATGTAGTTTGAAATTTTTATATTTCAAGGAAATTTCAGGGATATTTCAAAAGAGTCAATCATGAGGACATTCAAGGATAGAATATTTCCATTACCTACTTAAGAGTATTTTTAAAAGGCGTCTACCTTTGAAATGGAGTTTCATATTTCTACATAATAAACACTCCACTCACTGAGAACCCACATAAACACAAATCACTTTATTAGCACATAAAATTATTTGATGTTGGGTGTAAATATAATCTTTAAAAATAGAAGCTAGTGAAATATCATTCTCAACTCTTGAAAAATGCCTGTACAAATTTCATAAAATGCCTGGTTTATTCTATATGGTTTTATATATACATAGATAGGATCATATGTGGGATAGACCATCAATAATGTGTCAAAATATTTGCTATACACACACACACACACACACACACACACACACACACACACACACACACACCAAACATACCCAACTCAAGAAACTAAATGACCCACAATAGTCATGTTTTACTTTTCATGAAAACTTCCAGACTAGACTTCTCCTTGTCTTGAAATGACAGTGACTGCCAATGGTATTCTCATTCTTAGTCTCACCTCATTCTACTGTGTCTTGTGAAGATTTCTCAATTACTGTCATTTAGAACTACTAAGATTCCCTTTCAGACTGACTGACTCAATTTCTGGAAGAGGTATTCAGTTCTGCATTTTTAATAAGCACTTTAGGTTATTCTGATTCAGGAACTGCTATGGTCATATTTAGAAAATGTCTGTCATCGATGCCGATGACTCCATGGCCCAAACTCCATACTGGACATATCTCACAAACTTTGAACCCTTTTGGGGAAGTGCCTTCCAGAATCCCTCTGGTTAGCTAGAGGCATCACAACACCCTCTGCTAGTACTCAACTTACCATCCCTAGACAAGGTCCGCCTTGATTATTTTCTAAAGCGAGTGTCAATAACATCATCTTTTTTGTTGCCATTGCCTACTTTTAACTTCACTGCCCATGAGATAAAATTGGCCTTAATTCCTTGCAAAAACCATGCAGGTAAACTTTAAAATCACTCTCATCTCAACATTTTTGCTTAGGCTACTACTTCATCTCTCTGCATTGCTTCTCCTTGGTAGACAATTCTTATAAAATTTTCAGATTCAGTTATCATGATACTGTCTCCAGGAAATCTTCCTTGAGCTCTTTTCCTAGGATTTCAAATACCTTTGTTCTATGTACTTCCAAACACATTGCTTTATCTATGTCCTTTCATATTTATTGTTTTATATGGCTCATTTGTTTGTGACTGTCTGTCCTGGTATTCTGCTGATCTGTGATTTTATTCAGATTATCTTATATTCAACATTCTCTTCTTGAAGACTAGCAGAACACCTGCATATAAGAGATCCTCAATAAATAACTGCTGAATGAATGATTAAGTGAATGAATTATGGGGCTAAATACTATAGAAAAGTATGTGACTTCTTATTGACAAACTTGTATTTAGAAATTCAAGGAATTTTTCATTTATAAAAGCTAAAGAAGGAGAGTAATCAGACAGAAACTGAGATGGGTGTAGTTCATTTCTCACAGAAGCCTAGTTACATCCATTCCTTCTGGAAATTATATCTTTTCTTCTCAGTTTATACATTCAGAGTATTCTTACTGGTTATAACCTATATTTTATTTCTTTGTGTTAAATTTCTTAGATTCCTATTTTTTTAAAAAAGAAGCTAAATTCTTTAACATTAAATATTTATTTCATGGCATTTTCTCACAGTCAAATACATGTGTTTCAGCTTCTTATAAAACAAAGTGTTTTGTTTTAAATTCTTTAAGTTATGTTATTTAAATATACCCATTATCTGACAAAATGTCATTGGAATTGACACTGTGATAAAAAAAGAAACATCTTTCTCTCTGTCTCTCTATTTTAACTTACAGTGATCTTCCTTAAAGAAAATGGAATTTCCTCGGGAAATTATTATAAAGGAAATCATCATACAACTATTACTGTCTTCTCATTATTTAGTTCTTTAAGATATTATTACAGTTATTTGTGTTGAGAGCATTTAGAAGTAATGTTTAAAATGATTAATATCATATGGATCCATCTAAAAATGAGTTACCTGATTTTTGTATTTATGATATCTAAAATGAACCAAGAATTTTAGTACAGCCATACAGCCATCCAGAAATTAACATTTCCAGTTTAAAGTGCCCTCTCTCAAATATTTGATGCAGTTAAATGAAGCCAGGATTTAGCACAGGTGGTTTGGGTTTAAGAATTTGTTCTCTCATAGAAAAAGCAACCATCCTACACTGTTGGTGGGAATGTAAATTGCCCAGCCACTGTGGAAAACAATAGGGAGCTTCTTCAAAAAACTAAAAATAAAAGTACCATATTACCCCACAATTCCACTTCTGGGAATTTATCCAAAGAAAACAAAATCACTAATTCAAAAGGATATATGCACTCCTATGTTCACTGCAGCATTATTTACAATAGCCAAGATATGGAAGCAACACAAGTTCCCATTGAGAGGTGAATGGATAAAATATATATGGTACATATACACAATGGAATATAAGTCAGCCAAAAAAATAAGGAAATACTGCCATCTGCAACAACAGAGATGGACCTAGAGGATATTTGCTAAGTGAATCAACTCAGGTACAGTAAGACAAATGCCATATTTCACTTACATGTGGAATTTACAAAACAAAACAAAGAAACAAAAAAGAAATAGACCCATAAATACTGACAACAGACTGTTAGTTATCATAAGGGAGGGGGATGTGGGATGGGTGAAATAGGTGAAGGGTATAGAGGTACAAACTTCAAATTATAAAATAAATTAGTCATAAGAATGGAAGTACAGCACAGAGAATATAACTAATAATATTGTAATATCTCGGTATGGTAACGGGGTAAGTGCACTTACCATGGTGAGCATCCAGTGATCTATATAATTATCGAGTCACGAAGCAGTACATGTGAAACCAATATAATATTGTGTATCAACTTTACTCCAGTAAAAAAAGGACTTTGTTTCCCACATACTGGCTTTGTGAACTTAAAAAAGCAAGGGCACCTTGTAGAATAACCAGGTCCACATCCACATCCATTAAATGGTGCTTCAAATTGCTGCCTTTGATAGTTTATAGGCTTATATTTAAAATGAACTGAAAAGCTGTATATGAAAGTACTTGGTATAATCAAGTACAGAGCAATGCAGTATATACTTTTTGTTATAGTATTCTTTAATTTAAAGTGCATGGATTTTTTATTTGGAAAAGATCTTCTGAGCATGAATACATAAAAATTGCAGATTCCTAAAGTGAAAATAATTTTAAGGATTATGTACAATCTAAACTAATAAACATGACAGATTAAGTGTTCCAAAAATACTAAGTAAATAACATAAACATTGAATCCAAGCAATTAAAATTTCAACAGCATCCTTAGAAAACATAGATGATGCGCAGCCAGCAAGATAAACTCAGTGGCAAGCAAAACTGCAAGTTGTTGTATAAAAATACAGATGATCTGCTTTTGCAGTAATCCTCTTTATGGCTTCAAAGAAAAATGATAACATCAAGGTCTTGGGTGGCTGCAGGACATTGACTGCCAAACCAAACCACTCTTCCAAATATTAGAAAACTAAAGACGGCAGACTGCTGCAAGCTATTTTTCAGCCAAAAGGATTAGATCTGTCTCATAGATGGGTCTGACATGTGAGATGGATTTCCAATTGGCTTAGGTTTTCCCAGGTACAGGGGGACTTTCTAAGAGTTGCTGTTTTCTGAGGGTGGAGAATGGCCCCTACTGGGGATACTGAAATTCAATATTTTGCATATGCATGCTTTCCTCTGTAAGGAAATCTCTGTTGAGTTCCCTCCATTTAACTGTATGCCCAATACTGGGAACATTTCCGTTTATTCTGCACAGAGCTGTTGCCTCAAGATTCTTGTAATAATGATTGATAACATTTTCATAGTGTTTGCTATATGCCAAGCCCTGGTCTAAGCATGTTACATAAATAAATGCTTCTAATTCACACAGCAACCACATGAGGTGACTGTTATTATCATGTCAATTACAAGTGAGGAGACTGAGACATAGAAACGTTAAAGAATTTGTCCAGGTTCTCACAGCTAGCAAGTGATGGAGGAGCAGGGAATCAAACCCAAGCAAACTGATTCTGGAAACTCAGCTGAGGACTATTATTCTGCACTGCCAAACAGAGTCTCATAAGATTTAAACAACAAAAAAAGAAGAAATAGCACAACTTTAAAATTCCACTTTAATGTGTGTGGTTTTCCCACTTCTTTTCCTTTTTTTCCCCTAAACTGAAAGGAAGAAGTATTACCTTGAATGCTGTCTACCCACACATACTTGTCTGTTTTCAAGTACATCTAATCTAGAAATACTTCTACATTTTGGTGCTATGCATATATGAAGGGAACTGTTTCCAATTCTTCCACATAGAGCCCAGAGACAGGTATGTATTGGGTGAGGCTCCAAAGAATCTCTTTCCTTTATAATTACAGGGAAAGGATGTGAGATTATTTCCTGCTTCTATACTCTTTCAGACTATACAAAAAAAAAACAGAGGAATATTTATAATTAAGTGAAACTGGTAAGACACACTTATTAGTTCAGTTTTGAAACTGAATTTTGACTTGTTTTCTCTAAAGATATCAACATTATTTATATAAATGTTATATAAATAACTCCAATGTGCATCTGCTGTTTAGCTCTGTGTGAGGTTTACTCTATTACTGAGATTTAGGGAATACCACTTAAGGAAAAAAGCAATTTTAAGGTTATCCTGTAAGTGACAAAGACATTGATCTGACAAGATAGGCTCACGAGACCCAAGATGCAGCTGTAGGATTCCTTTTGGCTCTCTCACCCATAACTTCACATGCTTGGTATAATTAACACACTTCATGGGATTTAAGTAACATTTGTTGCTTCCCTATCAGAATGCAAATTTGAGAATGATATGGATCTGCACCGGAGATGGGAACAACTGTTCTCCAGGCAATAACTTGTGCGCTACTTCCCAACGCAGAACAAGGTGACAGATACAGCAGCACTCAGGTTTTATTAGGGAGTTAACATATGTTTTATTGCAGCTACAAATGCTAAAACCAGATATGTCATAAAATTAACTAAAATTAAATGGTTTATTGTCATTTCAGAATTCGTAGTCTCCATTTTCTTAAAAGCTATATTAAATAATAGGGTCTGCTGTTGTCAGATGAGTAAATATGTGTGGATAAATGGGAATACAATCTTCTAACCAATTAAAAAAATTCACTGGGTCAGCAGCCACTGTTTAAACAAAAAGAAATTATGTCAACAATAGGAAGCAATTACTGATGTGTGTGTGTGTGTGTGTGTGTGTGTGTATTCCATTTCACAGGGACACTACAGTTAAGCTTTCTAGCCCCAGAAATGGTTTCCTCCCCTGTCCTATGTTTATGCAAAATGAAAGAAACCCCAAACACCTCATTCTATAGAGATAAGGTATCGTGATTTACTTATTTTTCTAATTCTGAAATTTGCCTGGAAAACTAATCTGTCTACTAGAATGTAGACAAAGAAAATATGCAAACAATCCATTACATTGTAATTTTTTTGAAGGGATGCTTTCATATAGGTACATAATTCAAGGTTATGTACATACTTTTTTACATAACATGAAGTTGGATGCAAATAAATAAATGTACAAATGCACTTTCCTATAAGTGTGCAGTATATGTGTACATTATGAACATATAATATGTATAATGAAAAAGGGAATACTGTACATATAATCTAATGCTTCAAGTTTATATATGTATTTCCTTAGGCACATTATTTTCAGTAGTTGTACTGATCAGGTTTGCTCACGTCTGTTGCTCTAAGACAAGCAAAAATAAATATATAAATCCAGAAACATGCTACAAATCAAGCTTTCCTTAATGTGTTCAGCCTTGGAAGGACTGTGATCCAAGAGAATGCTCCTACACTTTTATATGCATAAACTGTATTGAAGACTCATTTATCCCATATGTCTCTTATTTTTATTTAACCACAGACAAATTATTTTAAGCTTTCAGGATCATTTCAGGGTACTACAACAGTACTTCTTTATATAAATAGTGGATTTCAAAAATAAATTATGAGAAATGGAGTGGCTAAGCTAGCATGAATGGCATACTGAATAAAATCAAAGTCTCATTATCATACCACATGAAAAGAAGCTATGAGCCCTTAAGTAGAAATGGTGCTTTTAAATTCTAAACTTTACTCTATAGACCATATATCAAAGCTTATTGAAAAGGAAAAATCTACTAGGAAGAATAAGGAATGAAGTCTATGTAGAAGTTAAGCTTCTTGCAAGTTGTCAAAGGGAAGTATGCCACTACTGAAGTGGAGTGATAGAAAAGTAGAGGTAACACATAGTTCTACTAAAAGTGCATGTACAGGAAGAGATGAGAAGTTTTAACTAGAATGTCAATCAATGCACCACTTCCTTCATCAAGAAGGTCTTGCTAAACAACAAGGTAGAAAGTTTTGGTAAACTAAACAGTGAGCTAAATGATTTAGCTGCTTTACAATCTGCTGCAAGCTTCTGAACGACTCAGAGGATAATAACAAAATCTAAGATGAATAGCCAATCTAAAAACATGCTTTGAGTAGCTCTACAAAGGTACTTCATGATTCAAATTTTCAAATTATAACACTAAAAAAAATATTTCCTGCAGTTATACAATGAAAATAGGTTATGAAATAGAATATTAGAATTTGAGGGTATAAATACTATTGTGTATTGCTTGACAAATTTTATTATTAAATAAAAAATTTCAGTGAGAGATGTTTAATTGCAATTTATATTTTTACACTTGGGCAATAAATGGCCACCTCATCTAAAATTGAGGTAGTACTGTTTCAAATGAATTCATTACACATAAATGAAATATGTATAGCAAAAGATGAACTCTGGAATAGTTTCTCTGATGCAATATGAAACATATTCCTGTTATCTTTTAAGCCAACATTTGCTCTGTATGTTTATTTTAGCTATTTTTACTGGGTTATCCCCAGTAAATGAGAATTACACAAAGCCAAGCACATAGTGATGATAATTTTTAGGAAATGTATGTTAATTGTGACCCATTTATTAAATCACAACTAAATTCTAAGTGTATTTATATTTTTATAACCTCCCAAAAATCATTCCTGAAAATTTACCAGCTGTGTTATCAGTCACACAATTTTGTAGTTTCCAGACACTTGCCTCAGATAGCCAATGACTGTTCAGAAGTCTGCAGTTTGCTGTGATACAAAGCCAAGTTTTTCTCTATAAACTCCATTTTAAAAATCAGAGAAAGAAAATGTAGTCTTTGCTTTTATTTGTACAATCCACATATTACCTCCAGATTCGTTTAATGATATATAAACTAGGTAATTTTTCATACAATACAGCTTTAATGTTGGGTAGGATTTACACCACTTTTATCAATCATTTAAGTATCAAATAAAAGATAATTAATATTTCACTTCACATAATATCTGTTCTTCAATATTTCACAAAGAAAAAATGTGTTTCGCATCCCTAGACTGATATGGGTTAGATCTTGGCTCAGGTCTTGAAGTTTCTAGTACATCAAAACCATAACAAAAATTCTGGTTACATATGAAAATTTAAGAAATAAGCCCAGAAGGTCTGTCTAAGCCTAGAAAGAAGGGTTAATTCTTAGTGCCAGCACAGTGTCTATCACTCAGATTTTCCTGTTGCAATCTCCTGAAGTAATGAATTATTTTTGAATTGAGAAACCTGTGATAAAAGAGTAAGAAAAAATATTCTTTGCTCTCTCATGCCAGTGTACACTTTATGAAACTTTGAAAGACAGCAAAGAGGTGTCAGGATTTCCAACAATTTCTGCAGCACCCAGGGTTAGTGATTTTGCCATCAGCACCATCAGAAAACAGCACCGGTTACTAGCTTCTCTGACACTGACAGTACAGCTGACAAAGACATTAGCAGTCGCCAGTAGTACTGATGATGACATCAGGGGGCACCAGCTGCTAACCTGTTGCTTCTGGCATCGTCATCAATAGACTCAAGGAAGAGTGAAGAATGGGAATGTTTAGGAGTTTCCAAAATTAGAACAGAGTCAGAGAAGGACTCTGATTTCTACTGTGACAGCCTCATCATTCTCCAGCTCCTACCTGCCCCTGCCGTGGCCAAGTCAGTAAGTGGTAAGTTATTACAACAGAGTTAGAAACAACAGATGGAATTTAAATATTATTCTTTGTTGCTTCATTTGATTCAAACTTCATTTTATTGACTCAAATCAAATCGAACTGCATGACTATTATTCTAAAACACAAATAGTATGTTATAATTTTGCCATTAGCCCAATAAAAATAATTATAAATATTGTGTATGTTTACAAACTGCAACTATGCAAATTTTTAAGGACACATTTCCATATGGGGCATTTTCTTCAAACATCCCTAAGATACATCTGGTGCATTGCAGCCACTGTGAAAAATCTACAGACAAGGATAAAATTTCAAAAAAAGTTTCTACATCTCTTGAAGGATGCCCAAATACACAATAAATATTAATATGCTAATATAATCTTAAATCTAAGAAAAATGAAAGTAAAAAATGGAGATTCAATAGTAAATTCAGTCAATACTTGGTACCTAGTATGCACTCAATAAGTTAGTTAATAATATCCTATTAGTGGATAAACTACAGGTCTAACACACATAAGCCTAATCTAGAAATTTGGTTTCCATTTATTTTAATCAAGAGCTTTTCTGTTTTCTCTGTAAATAGGAATGGCAAATCGTCTGACATAACATCATACAGTAAGAGAAAAATTGTGGCATGTGGGGAGATATGACAATTCCTATAATTTCTTCTCTTTGTAGTCCTCCTTCCCCATACTTTTGATTTCTAATATTCCTGAGTGACTTCCCACTAGAACTACCATCTCTCAGTAATTATTGAGCAAATACTCTTTAATTATAATGAGATTATCTATGAATTCTACTAAGCATACAATGTATTCAATAATCCTAAATCAGAATCTCAGGACTCAGGATATTTAAATTAATTTATTCCTTTAGAATGAAAACAAATTGCCCACCAGAAAAGGAAAAGTTTAAATGTACTTTTTTGCAAGAAATTTAAAGAACTTACCAGGTAAAGCTTTAGGGTTAAGAGAAAAATGATTATTTTTGATAAATTAAGTATATATCATTCAAACATAGCATCATTTTCTTCTAATTATATTTTGTTACATAAAGTCAAGAATTTTGAGTTTTTACTATACCTAAAATGATTGGTGGATTATCTCTACTGATTATGCAATCTTATAGTAATAAAAAACAAATATTCCATTTGCTTTTATTTCTTAATCTTTCACACAAACATTAATATGTCACTCATTTAAATTTATTTAGTTTTTGAAATGCTCAGTCAAAAATCAAATTATATTGCCCTTTAATCTTTCTGATTCACGTTTCCCTCCAGTCTCTCAAAATGTTTTGAAAATGGTATTTTTCAACACATAATTATGAGAAATGGGTTCACCAAAAATATAATCATGAGGTATACTTAACTAACTACTTCAAGTTAATACTTACAGTTGAGGGAATCCTGTGATTCAAAATGGGTGTAATTGTGTGATTATAAAAGAATGAAATAAAAAGTTCATTTATATGAGGTATTTGGGAATTCATAACAAAACAGTTCAATTAAACATGGAGGGTCAAAAGTGTGATTTCATCTTATATCATAGAATTTTCATTGGATCCTTTCATATAGATTGATTGTTCATGGGCAAGAAATGTTTAGGTCATTTTAAATTTTAAAAGAAGTGTACCTAGCAATTGATCACCAAACTATGAGGGGCAAAAAGCTGACAGAATTGAAGGGAGAAATAGAAGAATCCACCATCGTATTTGGAGATTTCAACAGCTCTTTCACAAACGGAGCGATTGAGCAGGCAGAAAATCAGTAACAACATAGTTGAACTCAGTAACACCATCAATCAAAGCCTATAACATCTGTAGACTACTCATTCAGCAACAGCAGAGTACACATTTTTTCTCAAGCTCACATGGATCATACCACATTCTGGGCCATAAAACACACCTAAGCAAATGTAAAGGAACCAAAATCATACACTGTCTGATATCAGAGCACAAAAACTGTTAAGTCAGTGACAGGAAGAAAAGTGGAAAATCCTAAGTAAGTGGAGATTAAACAACACACTTCCAAATAACACAGTGGTCAAAGAAGAAATCTGAAGAGAAACTGAAACATTCTGAATTGAATGGAAATGAAAACACAATTTATAAAATTCATGGACTGCAGTGAAAACAGCACTGAGAGGAAAATTATAATGTTGAATGCATATATTAGAAAAAGAGAAAGATCTAAGGCTAGTAATCTAAGTTTCCAAGATAAGAAACTAGGAAATGAAGTGCAAATTGAATCCAAAGTAGACATAAGAAAAGAAATAATAAAAGAGCAGAAATCAACAAAATTGAAAAAAAGGAAATCAACAGAGAAAAATCAATAAAACTAAAGGCTGGTTCTTTGAAAAATAAATCAATAAAATCAATAATCCTTTAGTCAGGCTAACTAATAAAAAAGAGAGAACATACAAATTACTAATATCAAAAAAGAAAGACGGGAACATCACTATAAAAGGATAGTAACTTGATAAAGGCTATCTACAAAAAGTCCAAAGCTAACATCATACTCACTGGTTAGAAACTCTAAGCTTTTCTACTATGATCAGGTACAAAACAAGAATGTCCCCTCTTACCACTGCTTTTCAACATCATACTGGAAATCATTCTAATGCAATAAGACAGAAAAAGGAAATAAAATGTACACAGATTGGGAAGGAAGACATAAAACTGTCCTTGTTCTTAGATGACATGATTATGTAGAAAATCTGAAAGATTAACAACAAAACTCTTGGAACTAATAAGCAATTATAGCAAGGCTGTAGGATACAAGGTTAACATATAAAAGTCAATTGCTTTCCTATATATCAAAAATGAACAAGTGGAATTTAAAAATAAGGATACAATACCATTTATATTAGCACCCAAAAGAATGAAATAGTTATACATATAATGAAACATGTACAAGACACATATGAAGAAAAACATAAAACTCTGATGGACAAAATTAAAGAACTAAGTAAATGGAGAGATATTCCATGTAGATGAATAGGAAAATTCAGTAATGTAAAGATGTCAGTTCTTCCAAACTTAACCTAGATTCAATGCCAACAGAATAGAAATCCCAGCAGGTTATTTTTTGCCTAGTGACAAACCAATCCTGAAGTATATGGAGAGGTAAAAGACAAGAATATCCAACACAATATTAAAGAGAAGAACAAAGCTGGAGGATTGATGCTTCCTGACTTCAAGACTAACTATAAAGCTAAAGTAATCAAGACAGTATGGTATTGACAAAAGAATAGAGGAATAGATCAATGGATGAGAATAAAGCTTAGAAACCGAGCCATATAGAGTCAATTGGTCTTTAATGAAGAACCAAAGGTAATAGAATGGTGCAAAAAGACTCTTTTCAACAAATGGTGCTGGAAGTGTTGAAAATCCAGATGCAAAAATGTGAATCAAGATGCATATTTTACACCACTCATGAAAATTCAAAGTAGATCACAGACCTAAATGTGAAATGAGAAGGTATAGGAACCTAGATGACCTTGGGCATGGCAATGACTTTTTGGACACATCAAAATCACAATCCATGAAACAAATAACTAAAAATATGACTTCATTAAAATGTAAAGCTTCTGGAGAGGGGGGTTAAAATATGGTGGAGTAAAAAGGTAAGGCAGAAACCTCCTCATGCACACACCAAGTACAGCAAATACAACTAACCCTGAAAACAACCTGAAGACTGTAAAACAGACTATCTATACTGGTGAGGAAGAGAAGTCAGATTACTGTCTAACTCCATACACAAAAGTAACATCAAAATGGATTAAAAACCTAAATGTAAGACATGAAACCATAAAATTCTTAAGAGAAAACATAAGCAAAAATCTCTTGAACATAAACATGAGCAATTATTTCTTGGACTTAACTCCCCAGGCAAGGGAAACAAAACAAAAAATAAACAAGTGGGACCACATCAAACCAAAAAGCTTCTGTATAGCAAAGGACACCATCAACAGAAGAAAAAGGCAGCTTATAATATAGAAGAATGTATCTGTAAATGATTTATCCAATAAGAGGTTAACATCCAACATACATAATGAACTCATATGACTGAACACCAAGAAACAAAGAACCCGATTAAAAAATGGGCAGAGAACCTACAGGCAATTTTTCAAAGAGGAAATACAGATGACCAACAGGCACATGAAAAGATGTTCCACATAGCTAATCATCAGGGCAGTGCAAATCAAAACCACAATGAGGTATCACCTCACACCAGTTAGGATAGCCACTACCCAAAAGACAAGAAATAACAAGTGTTGGTGAGGATGTGAAGAAATGGGAACCTGCCTATACTGTTGGTGAGAGAATGTAAATTGGTGCAGCCACTGTTGAAAGCGGTGTGGAGGTTCCTCAAAAACCTAAAAATAGAAATACCATATGACCTAGTAAGTAACTCCTCTTCTAGGAATTTACCCAAAGAAAACAAAAATCCCTGATTGAAAAAGATATATGCACCCTTATATTTATTGCCACATTATTTACAGTAGCCAAGACATGGAAGCAACCAAACTGTCCATCAATAGATGAATGGATAAAGAAGAGGTGGTACATATATACAATGGAATACTAGTCAGCCATAAAAAATAAAGAATGAAATCCCACTATTAGCAACAACATGAATGGACCTGGATGGTATTATGCTCAGTGAAATAAGCCAGGTGTAGAAAGATGAATACCATATGATTTCACTTATTTGTGGAATCTAAAAAGAAACAAAACAAAATGAACAAAATAACAGTAGACTTAGACACTGAGAAGCAACTGGTGGTTGGGGAAGGGGTTGGAATGGGTGGGTGATGGGGATAAAAGGGCATAAAAATTCTCAATCATAATATAAGTTGGTCACAAGGATGGTAGTACAACATGGAGAATATAGCCAATAATTCTGCAACATATTTCTATGTTGACAGATAGTAACTGCACCAGTTGGGGTGAAGATTTAATAATGTGGGTAACTGTTGAACCACTGTGTTATATACTTGAAAGTAATAGAAGAGTGTATACCATCAATACTTCATTCAAAAAACAAAAAGCTTCTTCTTTGTAAAAAAACAGTGTCAAAACAATGAAAAGACAAGTCACAGACTGAGAGAAAATGTTTGCAAAGGACATATCAGATAAAAGATGGTAATCCAAAATACACAAAAAACTCTTAAAACTCACCAATGATACAAGAAAAAGCCCAATTAAAAAATGGGCCAAGGACCATAACAGAAATCTCACCAAAGATATACAGATGATAAATAAACACATGAAAAGATGTTCCATATTATTTATCATCAGGGAAATGTAAATTAAAACAAGAAGATATCAGTACACACCTATAAGAATGGCCAAATATGGAACACTGAAAACACCAAATTCTGGCAAGTATGTGCTTCAGTGGGAACTCTGATTTACTGCTGGTGAGAACACAAAATGTTATAGCCACGAACACTCTTCGGTAGTTTCCTACAAAACTAAATATACTTTTACCATATAATACAGCAATTACACTCTGGTATTTATCCAAAGGACTTGAAAACTCATCCATACAAAAAACCCTGCACACAGATGTTGTTTTATTCATAATTGCCAAAACTTGGAACCAAGATGTCCTTCAGTGGATGAATGAATAAATTGCGATGGTGCATCCAAACAATGGAGTATTATTCCTCACTAATAAGAAATGAGTTATCAAGCTACAAAAAACAGTGAAGGAACCTTAACTAAGGTAAAGAAGCCAATCTGAAAAGGTTACATTGTGTATGACTCCAACCATATGACATTCTGGAAAAGGCAAAGTTATAAAGACAGTAAGATCAGTGGGTCTCAGGTTGCTGAGAGGGAAAGATGAACAGGCAGAGCACAGAGGATTTTTAGGGTAGTGAAAATACTCTCTATAATTCTGTAATGGCAGATCCATCTTATTACACATTTGTTCAAAGCCACAGAATGTATAACACCAAAAATGAACTCTGGTGTAAACTATGGAATTTGGATGATTATGATTTGCCAATGGAGGTTCGTCCTTAGGAACAAATGTACTATTTTAGTGAGTGGTGTTGATAATGGGAGAGGCTGTCCATGTGTTGGGGCAGGGGTATATGGGAAATATCTATACCTTCCCCTCAATTTTTTTGTAAACCTAAAACTGCTCAAAAAAATAAAAAAGAAAGAAGCAGCAAATCTAAGTAGATAAATATAATGTAAAAATCCTTGTACCTCAAGTATATGCAAGATTCAATATGAGCAGAGAGGAAGTAATTCTAAATACATCTGACATCAAAGAAATGCTCATAAGCCTACAGTATGAAGTACAATTACCAAATAATCTCTAATGTAGACAACTACAAAGAATGCCATAAATATTAATAGTTCCAGATGTTATTTCTTGAACAAATTTTAATGAACTGTTTATCTTTTATCACAGGTTGAAGTGCCACCACAAGGAAGCAACTTTGTTTAATACACTGTTGCCTGTTGGTAATTATCCATAGAATTCTAAAAAATGTAACAGTTGATAGTAAAATAACATTGAGAAATGAATGTCAGTCACCTTTGTTTTAGGGACATGAATATACCCTATGATTTTTATTTATAAAAATTTAATGAATCATTGTCAGTAGAATTTTTTTTATTTTTGACTGCTCTGGTCACTGAGTTACTTTTAATTGCTACTTTGAAGATTTTAAAAATACAATATGAAAACTTTACGTTTAACCAAGTGATCAATTCAATAAAAAGAAAAGTTTATTGGGTAACTGCTATGTGTGTTAAATTCTGAGAAGAAAATGATAAGCAATACTCAGTTAAAGAGACAGCAAAGCAGGCATGGAATAGAAAACCTGGTGTTACTGCCGCATCAAAGGCAAGTGCTAGATGCTGTGGAGTTTTGTAGAAGAGGAACTCAATTAAGTCATAAATTAAGGGGAGTGTCAGAGTAGATATCTATAAAACAATCTAAAAAAATCACCAATATTTAATTTTGTTTCTGAACTTTACTGGGCTTGAAGAACCTTGATGTTTCTGATGAATCCCATCACTGATCATTGTTTTACTATTGAATAATCCGTAACAGTATCCTTTAGACAGATCGAAGGGCTTATCCATCATACATCTTCTTGATTTTAGATCCTGATTCCTGCAGTCTGACACACTCAGTAGGTAGATCTTGTCTTCTCTTCATAAGACTTCTATTCTGGATGTTTGCCATAATTACATCCTCAAGTGTATTTGGTCATGGCACTTTATCGTACATCAAAATATCTGGGTAATTCAATCACCACAAATACAGTGATTCACCACAAATACAGTGGACAAATCCATCCATAAGATGATATGTACTGTAAATTTCAGTGTTATAATGAAAGTTCTAAAATTAAGTTTTAAATATATTTCTGTCTCAAATTAGTACCCGGTGGGACAAGCCTGTCCCCAAGCTGCAGATCCAAGCAGCGCTCTGCTTTATGGCTAGAGTATGGGTGTCTCCAGACCTATAAAATAAAATTTTTCAGTCCTATAAAATACGTTCCTGACACACTTTTTAATTTAGAAATAAGAGATACAACACACTATATACTACCTTGAGGACAATAATTTCAACATAAAGTAGTTTTCCTTTGTTATTTTCTTCCTTTTTAGTTTTCCTACCTATGATATTTATTCACATGAGATTTAACTTCAAAAACTGGAAACCCAACTCTTTTTATAGACTTAATTTATTTGACCTATTTGGCTGCTTAACTTTCAGTTTTAGATTCCTAGGTAGACATGTGAAAGACACAGGATGGTTGTTCAACGTTAAATCTGCCACCTGATTTCCTGAAATAATCACACCTACTCTTTTAGTGTCCTTGTGAAAATGGGGCAGGGTTTCCCATTTCTGGAAAGCTATTCACAGACTTATAGGATAGTAAAAGCCTTCAGAGGTCATCTGTTTTTTTTAGTTTGCCAGAGAGTTTTTTCCTTCCTTAAATATTTCAGGACCAAGAGAGCAACAAAACTCAGCCTTGAATCAATTTGGGACCACATAATCATAAAAGTCAATTGCCCTTCCTTCATCACTATATGTGGAGGGTATAGTACACATCTAGGTGCTAAAAAATGTGTCAGTATACCGCCAAAGCTGCAAAACATTGCAAGTATATACTGGTTTATAATCTATAAGTAGTATACCATGTGAAAAATAATTGGGTAGTCACTTGACAGAATGAATTTTCTGGAAAAGTGATATTGCTAAGTCAAGTTAAGTTGGGTTGGGTTTTCTAAACTAAGAATAAGACTTCTATTTGCCTAACATTTAACAAACACATAGTCTAGAACTTTCTTTTTGCCTTTCTTTTTCTTTTGTTGAGTAGGTTGAGACTAAACATGATTGAAGAACAGAAACTAAACCACAGAACTCTAGAACTGAAAGCGTTACTGGAGATAGACTTATCCACGTCTCTTCTATGATAAAAATTAAGATACAAAATTGTCAGACCCTTCAAACAAATTCACTCAGATAATTAGTGAACAATACCATGATGCAGACATGACAAAGAAGCATGATATAATTCAGAGAATGAACTGATGCCAGGGCAAGGAAGTACTATGGTTCCAAACTCATGGAAAATGTACTACTAAATTTATTAAGTAAAATAGTAAAAAAAAAATTATAAATGAATCTGGCTTGTTATTAACTGTGTTTGGTCAACCAGAGTAACTTCTGATTTACATTCTTTATGTTTGGTCAGAAGGGGTTGGTTGCTCATAAAATTAGCAGGCCTGGAGACCACAGGTGGGTGAAGAATGAAGATGATCAGGTGAGAATCTGGGCTCCTGTCATCAGGGATCTTTGAGTGGATCTTCATGGATATGGGTACAGAAAAGCCAAATCTTGAAACAAACAAATTACACTCACTTATTAAACATTGAGAAATGTGTTCCTTGTTAATTTTTATTGTTCTCAACTTGATAAATGCATCACCAACATATTTCTGGCCATGTTTACATGGATAGTTTGGATTCTTAATTAGACCATCTATTCTTTAGAGGTTAGAGTCAGAGGTTTTCTCACCATCCCATTTTGCATGTGGCTTATTAAATAATGCATTCAGGAATTCCAAAATTTTAGAGTCAAGAGTTTAGAGATACTTCCTTTATGGACTTTACCATAAATATGGGTTTTATATCAAGGATGATAGAAAGGATTTTATTTGGCTAGCATGGTATTTTACAGATATTTAACCAGTCTTTCATTGATTGGCTATCTAAATCACATGGAAATAGAGTTTAGATAGGAACAGATGCTTCATACAATCTATTATATTTATTTTTAATTCATCTGCTCTTTCAGTTATTTTCCTCTTTGCCATTTATTCAGAGGAATTGTTAAGACCTAAAAACATTGTTTCTCTGAAAAAATTTATTTTTTTCTCCATGTAGAAATGGCTATGGCACATAGGATGCAATAAATCACAATAAAGCTGTACTGAAAACATTTTTGAACTGGTAGAGACTTATGGATAATCTGAGATAGGAATTATAGAATACAAATAATAATACATAGTGGCATTTTAGCTATCATTTTAGCTGGAAAGAAAAACTAGAAAAGTCACCAGCCCTTCAGAGATTTGGAAAACCAAATCTATCTAACCAAGATAAGGAAATAGAAAAATGGTTAATGTTTCATAAGTAGATCACCCAAGTGAATCTTCTTAGATTCACAAACATCAAATTTTTAAAGAGCAAAATGGAATATTCAATAAATATTTGTTGAGAACTTACTATGCACGCACTACATGCATTGCTATATGCTGCAAAGCATAGAGAAAAAAATGAGATACATTCCCATTTGGAATATCATATTACAATCTAGGAGGCCGGGAGAGACCCATATAAATAAATGTTTTTAAAAAGGTAAAACACAAGAAGTACCAGATGAAAGAGGTGAGTAAAGTGTCATTGGGTTCAGGTTCTACTTTTTTCAATGTGTGGGAGACACATTTGATACAACTAAAATATTTGTTCCTGTTATGTAGCACCTGTTGACATTTGAGTGGTGCTTATTGTCCAGAGCAGAGAGTGTAACAGGATGCTGTTGGACGTGGGAGAGGTGGTAGCCAGAATACATGCAGGAGGAGCAAAGCAGTTGAGAGAGCTAAATATTGGGAAAATGTAGCTTTAGTGATGAATGCAGTCAGAAAGACAAAAATAGGGGTGTGAAGAGCCCAAGAAACAAAGAAGGAAGGATTAAGCTACCAGCAGCACGTGGGGCAAGAGAGGTAAACGTAGCATGGCAACAAGAGGTGATTATAGGCATCTAGTTGAACATTCCCAAACAAGTCACCCTATCTCTCTGAGCTTTTGCTTACAAAGGGTAAGAGCCCAAATTCAGTAAACATATTTTTAACTTCTATGGACCAGGTCTTTGCCCAACATTGAAAATCCAAATCTAATAAGGCATAGTTTCTGTCTCTAAAAAGGGCAAAATGACTAAATAATATCAAAGTGAAGTTTGCTGTTCTAAAAATACAGAATGAATTAATTTTATTTAATAAAAGGAATCAAACTTAGTTGTATTTCTATGTATATCAATTTTAAAGAACACAAGCTTTTAAAGTCAAGGCAGGCCTGTGTGGACACACCTAATCTCTGTTGGTTTGTTGTTTATTCCTCTGGAGACTTTCAATAATAATAGTTCCCAGGTAATAAAAAAAACATATGTTATTTATTCTTTTCTCTTTGTTTATTCATCATTGTCCCAGTGCCCAGGACAGTATCTTGTATGGTAGAAATCCAATGAATATTTGTTGGACAGCATTTTGGGAAAGATTAAATGATGTATGCAAAGTGCTTAGGCAGAGGGAACAGCACATGGAAATGTTAATGAATGCTAATATTATTTTAAAAGTAAAAATGCAGCTTACAAGTGATGGACTATTACTGGTTTCCGAAATGCTCTAAGGAAATATAGATATGGACAGTATTTAATGGGAAAAAGTTTTAATTCATTTTATGCTTTAAACAGAGTTGCTAATTGAAAAAATCAATAACTTGCCCATTGATTGGGAATGATTCTCCCTAGCAACTTAGCAAAGCTAGTATATAAATTCTCATAGATTAATGAAATTAATTTTAAAAGAACATTTAATGTACTCTTCTAAATAAAGAAAACACCTGCCTTTTCCATTATGCTTTTCCTCTGAGAATCAAGAGACATGGAGTGACAATCATTATTCTATAGGCCAATACATTTTTCAATACTGGGGATTCATTTATTGGTACTTTTTCATTTTCAGGGAAATTGTCTAAGGACTCCAAAGATTGGAGAATTCAGATGAAGCTATAAACTTTGGATGTTGTCAAGTTTAAAGGTAAAACATCAAACATGAAATAGTAATTATTCACAAGGACAAACTAAGCCTTTCTCAGGAACAGCAAGCGTAAGTGAACTGCTCAGTAAGCAGATGGACAAGGATGAATTAAATGCAGTATCAGGCATTAATAATGGATTTGCTGTTTTTATATACTATGTACTGAAAGTGTTTATTACATTTTACAAGGGAAGAGACTGAGGCCTAGGGATTTTAAATGACTGGGCAAATTCATAGAGCTTGTTAGTGAAGTAGTCGTACTAAAATAAGTCTTCACGCTTCTACTGTTCTGTGTCCCTTAGGATAACCATTACATTTACCTTGGACTAGACAATGCTTCTTTCCAACATGCCATGCCACCTCCCCCATGCAAGAAATTCTTGTCTATTCTGAAAAAAACAATTATTTTCAAGGCTAAAAATTTATATAAAAAATACCCTTTGTTGATGGAAAGCATTTTTTCTTTATTTATTAAATGTATAAAATAACTAGCATATGTATTATCTTTACATCTATAATAAACTATTAATACATATTCTCAGTATATGAAGTCAGTCTAATTACTGTATATTGATTTAAGCACTGAGGCTTACCAAATGCCACTCCTTAAAGGAACAGCTACAAAAAGAAAGAAAACAAAAAGAGTAAGGGAAAAATACTCTCAAATTCTTCTGCTGGTATTTAGTTCCTTTATTTTGACAAGTGCAGTTTAATTTTAACAACTGCCTTAATCAGCCTTAATGCTGACTCACTCCAGGGAATACTGACAAGAACAGCCAGAATCATCAACTTGAGGGCAGAAAACGTCTTTGCTGTCTTGTGATAGAAGATAAAATGTTTATTGCTTCTGTGTCTTCAATGACAGACTTTTTTGGACTAACAATCAAAATATTTACTGAGCACTTTCTATGTCTGTAGAACTATGAGAATTGACACTATGTTTTTTATTTTTCTTTTCCATGATCTGAATAAAATTTTAGATATCTATGAAAATTTATTGGGGTTTTTTTCCCCTTTCTAAGTTTAGACAATTCCCTAGTCTATATATGAAATTTACCTTACTATTCTGGGTTTGATGAAGGTTCCAAGTCCTTACTGGTTCGAGGATATTTACTCACTGTCTTCTTTGATGACAAAATAGAGTGTAATGCAATACTTAGGAGACTGCCATTCAAGATGATAGAAAAACAAGACTGCCTGCATTATTTCAAACTACAGATAGTCAACTGAAAATTAAGTTTACAGAGAATGTTGTTATAAAATGCTTCTAAATGTGTAAGACTTTGTTACTGAGTGTTAAGTCATGTCCCTAGAAATAGAGAAGCAGGTTGAGGCTAATACGTAAATGAATAAACAAAGTTAAGAAGACTTTTTCCTCTCAAATTCGGGATAAAATAAAACCAGAAGGAGATTTAACATAAAGCACAAAATACTGTAAAACATAGCACAAGTCTTAGGCTTAAAGAAATCAATGAACCCTTGTTCAAGGCTCTGTGGTAAGGGTGGATCTAGAAATATAGTCACATATATGTGTTTACCTAACATTTGTAATTTCAATCGGTGAAGCTCATTGTATCGTTCCCCCTCAGCTTCACCCCCTTCATACTTGCCTTTGTATTAGCTGTCTTGGAGTGACTGTGAGCATTACTTGTATCTGTTTAAAGGAAGTAGAGTTGGAAATACGCATAGTTGGGCGTGAGAAGGGACTAGTGGCTACCAAGGGGGAGGAAGAAGGGAATAAAGGGGCACAATAATTTGCAATTACAATATAAGTTGTTCACAGGGACTATAGTACAGCATGGAGAATACAAGCAATGATTCTGTAACATCTTACTATGTTGATAGATAGTAACTGCACTAGTAGGGGTGAGGATTTTAATAATATGGGCAACTGTTGAACCACTGTACTGTAATATTTGAAACCAACCCAAGATTGTATATCAATGATACTTCAATTTAAAAAAAAGGGTAAGAGATATTTGCGTGGTTCACAGTTGTTTTCTTACAGCAAAGTCACTACCAGCTTCCCTAATGTATGAAAGTTTTCCAAGGAAGCTTCTATAACCCACTGCATCAACTAATGTGGCATGCATACCAGTTCAGGATTTATGGTACAAGCCAAAAGGCAGAGAACCAAGTGGGCACATTTTCTGGCCCCAGCACCACATAGAGAGTTACGTGGGCAGGGAAATAAAAAAAAAGGTTTGATATGTATGGAGCAAGAAGCTAGTCTGTGAAAAATTCTTCCATAATCAGACCAACTAAATTATAACCAGTTTTCATACCTTGTAAAAACAGAAATTGTTAAAGTTATTTCTATATGAAATTAATAGGAGTTATCTGATACCAAGAAGCAAATTGGAACAGAAAGTTTCAAGCATAATAAAATCATTAATTCAAATAGAAAAATGAATAGGTTTTTGCATTATTTGATGATACAACTAATAAAGGCTGTAGCGTATAAACATATTGGAAAATATTTTTTAATTTTTAAATATTTCAATTTCTTCCTAAATAATAAAATCAATGACTATAACATAAAACTAACAATATATCACTAACTATAAATAAGTGATAATGAGTTACATCAATTAAAATTGTTATTATTCATCATTACATAAGAAAATGTAAAAGCCTTTAAGTTTTATATAGAAACATGGTAATAGTATGGGACATACTATATTAAATATCAGTGGTCTTGAAGGTAATAAAAGAAAAACTAGGGATTTAGGAATAATTAAGTTAGCTTCTAGCACTTATGATTAGGATTAAAATTTGAGCTAGGCTTTCAAAAGTGAGAAGAATTTGTGATGATGAAAAAATGTTAGCAAGGAAAATGTAGGCAAAGGTAAAATGTTAATAAAGATCAAAGCTGGTTCTGAGGGGAAAAAAATTTAGCTGGAAGAGATGATTTATGGATGAGGTAAGTGGTATCAAGTAGTCTGATCTGATTTATATTACATTATTTAAACAAGTGGAGATATTGAATATTATTGTGAAAGATAGTCACATACTGGTGTTAATAATTTTATGCTATTTGACAGTACAATATAGTACATGTGGCTGAATGGCAATGTGATATGAATATGAGGGAAAAGATTCATGTATTGGATGACTGAGTACAATGGATTAATTTCAAGGTCACGTTCCTCCATTATATTCTGTGATTAAAATTTACTTATGTAAATGATGTGTGAAACTGTATAAGATGTTTTAATTGTAATTATCATCATTGTTTAATGGCAAAATGTTGCTTTGATAATTTGTTTATAAAAACTGAAATTTTACTTTTGGTAATTTAGGTAACATACCCTACAAGTAATATTGGCAATGTGTTAAGAACTAAACTTGTTTTTCCAATGGATATGTTGTAAAACAGGAAAACTGTTATTCGTGTGCTCATTAATAAATTTTTAGATTTGAAAAGAAATTCTGAACTATTTTTCTTATATACTTGTTATTAGTGGGCAGCAATAATTTGATGAGAGGCTAATATTCCATTCTATTAACCAATATTTTAAGCACCATAATGTCTATCGTTAGCTTTTGAAAATAAAAAAAAAGTATTTCAAATTATAAGAAGGTGACTGAAAGAATACACAAAATGGAATCTGATGATAAACCAAGGAAGGCACAGTAGCGTCTCATTTATTTCAATATTATTTTATATTCAGTCATTTGCTTTTTAGAAACAGATTACTTTGGGGAGAGTAAGAAATCAGTGAAAGATTTGGAAAACTTAAAAAAGATGGTAAAATATTTAGATCTATAGCTGCTGAAACTCAAATGTAAAGTTATTTGGCAAAGGTCAATTTAGCCTGTTAGAATTTTCCCTTTAAGACTTATTTAATCTGAAGCTATAATAAAATATGACTGAATCTATTTCACATTTCTCTTGCCTATCCTCTGCTCCTTTGGTTACTCTTTTCAACAGAATTTTAGGATTGGAGATTTAGAAAGACAGTAAGATTATGCTAAAAAATAAACAATGTGGTAGTCCTCAAGTTCCAAATAAAGTTAAGCTTCTGAAATTCACATCACAGATGGATATTAATAATGTTGCTTATATATGTTTGTGAATGTGTGCTAATGTGTATTATGGGTGATAGACATTATATTCTTAAAAACAATGTAATTTTGCTAACTGCAGAACTTGCAACTCTTTCAATGTGATTCACAAAACTATAAAGTTGGCAGTTAGGAAATTCACACTGCAAGTTTTTTGAAAAGTAGTAGTAACCCAAATAGAGTATCCAATTATCTTTGGCAGGTTTTCCTACCATAGTGATCACTGAAGATAATGTACCCCTCCTGAAAAAGGAGATATTTAGCTGGGGAGGAACTTCTGATCTCCTAATTTGCAACAAAAAACATTGGATATGAAGTCTATTTATATGTAGAGTGTTTGCTCCTTTAAGAAATCTTTTTATGGTCCTTTGAACTTGAAAAGCAATAATTAAATAAATACTAAGTTCTCTACAATGTGTGAAGCACTGTGACAAAAACAGAAGCTTAGAAACAAATGAGAAATGGTCTTTTATATCTATCATATGATTCATAATGGTACTAAGAACCACAGACATTAAAGTCAAACACTAAAGGGACCTAGAGCAAGGAGTAGAAGAAACCTGGACCTAAATCTGGTTAGTTCTTTAGTATGGGCTGCAAGATCCATTTTGGGGGGAAAACATGCAGATTTAAAAAGTTGATTTCTGAGGTCTGTAGTTTGCATTTATATCTGTAAGTAAAATAGGAAGACGAGGCTATGCTTTAGACCTCAGCCTTAAGCCCATCAGGGGAGACATGCCACATCACACATGCTGTTTGGGCAACCTTCTCAACGCCATGAGAGGAAGATTTGCTAATTTAATTTGTATGAGTCTGTCATTTCTTGTTCCACAAGCTCACATTTACCATGACAAAATCACTACACTGAAGATTAATCTGCTTCCTTGGACATACTTTCTTTTCCAATTTTCCACTTACGTGGTTGTGTTGGTATGAGAGCTGGTTCATCTGGGTAATCATTCCTATTCATGTGGCTAGCTGACTTTCTGTGTTTATGTCTGCCCTGTGCTTTTTCCTTAATATCTATAATTTTTGCCAAAGTTACCCAACAGTAATTCTTATGACATTAAATATCATTTTGCTGTATAAGAACAAAGAAAAAAACTGAAGGAACAAAACAGCAGCAGACTCACAGAACCCAAGAACGGACTAATAGTTACCAAAGGGAAAGGGACTGGGGAAAATGGGCAGGAAGGGAGGGATAAGAAGGAAAAAGGGGCATTACGATTAGCAGATGTAATGTTGGGGGGGCACGGGGAGGGCAGTACAACTCAGAGAAGACAAGTAGTGATTCTATAGCATCTCACAACGCTGATGGACAGTGACGGTAATGGGGTTGGTGGGGGGGACCTGACGAAGGGGTAGTTTAATAATTGTAATATTGCACATGTAATTGTAAATTAATGATAATAAAATAAATTATATTAAAAAAATAAAATAAAATAAATATCATTTTGCTTTAATATATATTAGGATGTGTGTAAGACTAACCCATATTCAAAATGTACACTTAAAGACATTCACTAGGTCTGGTGAAGCAGAATGATTTTTTCATACCCTCCCATTGTTAATGCACCTATATATTTGTTTTCTTTTTTCCTTTTCACATTTGCTCACAGCTAGAGATCACTATCTCTACCTTTCCAAAGCCAAGATGTTTTATTTATCACTTAATTCTTTGCCGTAACTATTCATATTCTTTAACTTTACATAATATAAAATTAATTTTGTACACAACTAATAAGTGCCATGATTCCAACAGCTGCTTCTATGTAACACTAACATAACAAGTTTAAAAATTAAAATATCAGCCATTTTTGTATGATCACCATTTTGACTTTCTCTGTTTCTATTACAGTATTAGCTGAGTGATAACTCCCCCTCCTTCAAAATGCCAGAATCGTTGGATGTGTGCTTACTTAGCCTATGGTAAGCACATTTTTATAACAAAAAATGATAGCCACATATAAATCCAAACAAAATCCACCTACTCTGTAAAAGGGAAAAGTGTAATTTTTTTCTAGTGACCATGTAGCTAATTTTAGACAACACACTACAGAGAAGTGGTCATCACTATAGTAGTTCTAAAAAAAGGGAAGTAGACACATAAATACTGAGAACATATTATTGGTCACAATAGGGAGTGGCTGGGGAAGTTGGTGAAATAGGTGAAGGGGATAAAGAGGAACAAATTTCAAATTACAAAATACATTAGTCATAGGAATGGAAGTACAACATAGAAAATATAACCAGTAATACTGAAATATCTTGGTATGGCAACAGGGTAACTTACCATGGGGAGTAATATATGTAATTATCAAGTCACTATGTTGTACATTTGAACCCAATATAATATCAACTATATTCTAATAAAAAAAGAAAGAAATGGAAAAAAAATCCTCACTCAGTTGTGATCATATATACAATCTAACTTGTGATAGTCTAAGCACACAATGGAATTTCTATATATATCAATATTTTGAGGCAATTTGCAGCAAATTATCTATTCCCCATTTTTTTCTTCTTAAATATTAGTAAATACAAAATTTAATAATCTTTAAAATTTCTGGCTTTGCTGCATGTAAAGTTTAATATCAATTAAAATTTTTTGTTTATATACAATAAGTGTTAATTTCCCTTTTGTGACTCTATCACACCTACAAGTCAAGTCTTTCATCCTTAAAATCTCCATTTATCTGACCCCCAATAACATTAACTCAAGAAGTCAGGTATAAAACAATGTAATGATATGAGAACATCTTCACAAACTATATCCACTATATGCTCATCCAGATATCAATATTATGAGGAATGCATGTCATTAAATAGAATCCTTGACTTCAAGGAACATGCAATCCTGACTTACCATGGAAATAAGTGAGCTAATGCTTCTGAAGGCCATAGTGCTGATGTGTTATGGACACAGTGAATCTGGTTGACCAAAGTTTCTAATCTATATCTCACTTACTAACAATAGGTTTCAAGTGTTAATTCAAGTGTCCTTGTATTTAATATAAAACTCCCATGGAACTTCCATAAAATTTAGTTTCCTCTCTATGACAAAATTTCCATGTTGATTTCCCTAAAAGGAAGACAGGGACATTCATATAAATGCAAAATACTGAAAGTGAGGTATTAAATGCATGTCAAAACACTATTTGAGTAAATCTGTTATACCTGATTCTATGTATTGGATTGTTTGGGGCAAACTCACAGTGAGTTAAATTATTTGGTAAAAATACCAAATAAATTAGGGTAGACATATGGAAAATAGGATCTTGTAAACAAGCCATATTTACAACAGGGTGCATTGCCGGATTGCCAATCTGCTTATGGGATTTATGTATCCTCCTTGTCCTTATCTGTTGTTTCTGAGTATATGGATTTTGAAACTAATCTGTCTTCCATTTCTTTCCATAGATAAAGAGAGCTATGATGGTTCACTGTCACATGAATAAATACTGCATTCCTGAATGTGAATCAAGAATCTGAAATCTGAATGTATGAAATAAATAAAAAGGGAGGAAATATTTACTTTATAATCAATTTCATAATTAATTCTCTCTGTTGTGCTCTTATTTTAAAACCTTTAATATTGAGTTAACAATATTTTATGTACTAGAGTAAAATATATACATATATAGCTATGAAGAATTTATTTACAAATATAGGTTTTTATTGGTTATATTTTTGTAAAATGTACATATTTAGGCCTAAATAAAATGGAAAATTGAGATAATTCTCTATCCATATAGGTAAAGAGCACTACCATACAATTGCCCTATTGTGTAGTATGGAATTTGGCCTCAGCTGAAGAGATCTGGCCTTTGTCCCTGGCTAACCTCCAAACCCTTGGAATTTCCCAAGGGATAGAAATGGGTCCCTTTTTCATAGTGGGCACCTGGAACTATACCTGACTGTTTATGCTAACAATTTATGATTCATGGTGGGCCGCTAAGGCCATATGGTATCATTCAGACCTCTGCAAAAGGGTTTAAGGGTCCAATGGAGATAGGAGCTCAAACAAGCTCAATCAACTGTGCTTATCTAATGAAGGTTCAAGAAAAGCACTGAGCCCTGAAGCTTAGGTGAGCTTGTCTGTCTTCAGCGCTCTGTGTGCATGGTCACACATCGTGCCTGGGAGAGATGACACAGTTTGCTACTCCACAGGCACAGTGTGACCAGAAGCTTCCTGTTTCATCTTCTCTCCCAGACTCTGTCCTATGTGTCTCTTCCCTTGGCTCCTTCTAATTTGTATCCTTTTTCTGTAATAAATATAATGGTGAGTATAATAGGTTTTAATGAGTTCTGAAAAGTGAATTATCAAATCTTTAGGTGGTACATGGAACACCCAAAACATGCAGTTGTCCTTCGAATTCTTGGGCAGACCTGGCAGTCTGAAGGACTAACCCTCAACCAGGCAGTTTGGTTAACTCTAGGTAACCATCAAGCATCATTTTTGCAGAGTAACTCCTTTTTATTTTAATCAAATGAGTAATCAAGGCTTGAATGTAACTCTGTATTTACATTGTATAGGCCATCTGGTAGCCCCTCTCACATAACAGTTCAGTATCTTCAAATTGGTTTATTTTTAAAACAATGTACTTGATTTTCTTTTATTGACAATATTTTCATACATTGAGTTCCAATTATTAAAAAATTATGTCAGTACACAGTTTACAATGTATTCGTTTAAAAGCAGTAAACAAAAAAAAATAAAAGCAGTAAACGAATAACAGTTTAATTAACAAATTTTAAAATTTTAAAATCTTCTCTGCTTAGCCAATACATATTTTGTTTTTTCAGTGTTTGATGCACTAGTTTATTTTTCAAGACGATCCACTAATATATTCACTAATACTCCGTGAGCCTGCCTAATTTAACCTTATGAGAGGTCTGAGGTGACTTAGGGAAAAAAAGTTCTGATAATATCAAAACAATTATATTTACCACTAACAAGTGACATAGTAATAAGCAAACATATAGAACAATTTTTTAAATGAAATGTGAAAGCATTCCACAAGTATTGAGTGATATCCTAACATTAGTGCAATACCAGCCCTAGCATGAAAACAAGGTTCCTAAAAGCTACTTGGAAGAACAGCACAGTATATCCATGTTCTACTGGCTGTCATTTTAAGAGATTTAAGAGATGATTAGAAAACCCTAGAAAATAAGAAAATATTCCATTTTTTATTTCATGTTTGAACTCAAAATGGTGTACTTTTCCAGTAGTCACAGCAACATACTCGTTTTTACTTTTGAATGATCAAATTTTCTATTGTCTAGTGGCTTTTTCAGTCTGGATGGTGATCTTCAGATCTTTGTAGTGAGAAAAAGACAAATTGCTTAGATGGGAAGTGTTCCAGAAAATAAGCTACGATACTTGACCCAGTGTCAAGCTGGAGTCTGGCTGCTTTCCCTTCCCTCTTTAATGATGCTAACCTTCATTTATGATGGGGAAATGGAATACATTTCTTTATAAAGACCTGTTCTCCAGTATCATACAATCTGGATGTTATGCAAGAGGATTAATGACTTAGCAGGAAAAAGATTTTAACCCTGCTGGTTTCTGGCCAAAAAGTGTTCTTTTTCTTTTACATTTACATCAACAACTTGAAAGGTTTTCATTTCTAAAATGAGAATAAAAATGGCTTGGCAGAAATAATTTAAAGAACAAACAAACTCATCTTCTAAAGTAACAAGAAATTACTAGAAGGCAAAGTAAATTGGCTTTTTAATATGTGAAATAAAATGTTTCCCTTTAAAGCCAGATTATCCAAGTATCAATAGTATGATGAAGTATTAATGATTTTCTGTTAGTATTGAAAATATCTTGCCAAACATGGCAGGAACAAGAGCAGATGGAGGTAAGATGATGCAGAAACTTCTGCCTAAGCTCTTGGATACATTAGCAAATAATCAACATTTTAGAAAAATTGAAATATGTTCTGGTAAGGGAAATGGAAAAATGCCAGTTACTAAAGAGCTACTGAGTTCTTTTCAAGAAAAAAAAATATTATGAAAGAATTATAGTATTTTCACTGGTACATTTTACTTTTAAAATTCATCTCCATTTACTATGATAAAACAGAATATATTAAAACAAAATAGAAAAATAGTGTATTAATAAAACTACAAAATGTAATACTTTGACAATAGTGCTCACATTGAGAAGTATCTCTAAATATCCCGAAATTCAAAAATATTTTTCACATCCAAAATTTCACAATACATTAAAGATAATTTTTAAAACTGTCTCCACAAAATAGTTATATTTTGCTATTTCCAACTTTTTTCTTATTATACCTACCAGTTTTCTGCTCACTAATGAAGGTAGCACATTTTTAAGTGATCATTTCTGTGTATATTTTTATCCTTCTTTCTGTTTATTTTTAATATGATGTTTTGCTTCAATGTTAGTTTTTTAAGTTGGTGACATGCCATCAGTTAATTCTTGTTTTGCTTTCCAGGCAAACAATACAGTTATTTCCCAGTCCACAAAAATTATCATAACAGAGAACAAAGTATTTTTATTCCATGAAATTTTATGGAAGAACATGATAAATGAGCATTCCTGTAAATACTAAGAACAGATAAACTTTTCTCATAATACTATATGTAACATATGAAGAACTTACTCTATTTAACATTGAAGTGTTTTAAAGGGATACTGAAGTTTTTTTAGACCAAACTATAAGTGGTATGAATGAAACCCTTCCCCAATTGACACTTTAATATTTCATATTATAAATTGCCTTTAACAACCTAAGAATCTAGGGCACCATTGCAAAAAAACTGGCAACCTTACTTGCTAAACACATTACTTGAGAAACCAAACACTCTTTTGGTTGTTAAAAGATTTGAAAAGCAGCCCTAAGAACAGATTTGAAAACAGGAAGCCAAAGTAGATGGGACTTGTTTTTTCCAAATTCTCAAAATGTTTGCAAAATGGCATTAACGAAATCCAAGTAACATTTTTGGATAGTATTTTCAAATGAAAAAAGGCCTGAAGTTTGGAGAAAACCAGTCATTTCATGGAATCCATAATTTTCATTACTGTTAAAATTGAAAATGTATAATATTTGGGCTTTGAAATGCTTCTAAATCACACTTTCTTTCACCTATCTGTATGTGGATTAACATGGAAAATTTCAATTCTGAAACACCCACTTTAAACTCCCGATATCCTGATGTTACTGAGTTATTTGCCCTGGACATATTATTGTCACTGTTAGTGCATTACTTAATCAGAATACCTGTTTTTTCAGAAAGTCTCTATAACAGAGTTAGTATAATGAAAAATAATTTTTTCTTGTGATTTGTTATCTTGCTAAATATTTAATAAATAATCCTTGAAAATAAGATTTCTTTAATTATGATTGACTCTATCTCCATCTACACCTCCCAAAAAAAGGAAAATGATCAACATTTACATTTAGAAATCTAGTTAATTAACTGTCCAAAGAAATGGTCAACGTAAAAATACACACACACATACACTGACTATATTAGAAGTTAATAATCTTTTCATGAGAAAAAAATAAGAACAATAGTACATGATTTTGGTGTGATTAGTTTTCCAGTGAGTAGAACACAAGGAATGAGGTTGTTCTTTAGGAAATAAAACAGATTTCCAAAGTTTCTCACACATTTTCCACATACTGTTCTTAGCTGATAAGCAATAGGCAAACTATTCATCTTTTAGATGAGAAAATGATTACTTTATTCTTAATAGTGAATTATTGTAGCTTAGAGGGGGAAGAAACATACCCAAAGAGTAAATGAACTTCAAAGTCCTCATTACAGCTAGAATACTTACTGACTTTCAAGTGTACAATTTCCTTTAAATAGAAATTTTATTCCCACACACAGGTCAGAGAAAACAGTGACTGTCTAAAGGGGACCCTCATTAGCTTCCCGGCACTAATATGTCTTTCTAATAGTACCCAATAGTCTTTAAAGGGAACTGCCTTTCTTCTGCTGAGTGTAGTCTTGATAGTAGGGTATTTTCTAGCTCTCTCTGATCACTGCCCACCATTTACCTTTGCAGCCTGGTAGGCTGGGTCGTTTTCCCACCCACCAGTTGAAATGGCCCATGCCAGGTATGTGACCGGCTGCTGGCTGATGACAGAATCTTTATTGGTCGGAACCACTGCAGGGGAGGAGGTGGTGACAACAACAGAAATTAATGAGTCAAGGTGAATTCACTGACTAGTCATTTCTCCTAGAGAGGCTGTTTTCTCCCTGCTTTAAGCATCGTAGCCCTCAGGCACTTTCTTAATTTCCATAACCCTTCAAGATTAGACTTCCAGGCTCTGTTTGAGTCTGCCAACTTCTCAAATCTTTCTCCTATTTCTTACCAAAAAAGACTTTTTTCTTGACTGAAGCCATCGAAAGTTAATTCCTGTCCCTAAGAAACTATTGACATAAACTTTCTACTAATGACATGTATGCTGAAAAGTTAATTTATCTTTAGGTATTTCTTATTCTATTAAGATTTTTTTAAATGATTCATATCAATTTCATGAGACCTATACTATCTAGCCTGTAATTCTACCTTTTGTTATATTCAAATTGTTATTCCAAGACACTAATGATTAAGCATAACATTAGTAACATTTCATTACATTTAGACACAATTTAAATTTTAAATATAGTTACACATAAATTGTTTCACCTCATCTAATCATCATAAAAGCCAAGTTTTCAACAGAACAAATGCCATACTTCTCTTTTATAGACGGACCACTGTTAGGAATGTTAGGTAGAAAGATAGACATGAGCAGCCAGGGAAGGGAAGGGGAAGATAACACTCAAGCAAAAAACTGCCTAAACTCTGCCCAGATAGGAAGTCCTACATGAAGACAACAAAGGCTTTGCAGAGAGATAACTTCCTTACCAATCAGAACCAGGTCAAACCAGTTCCAACCAGATCTCAGTGTGGGCACAACCAAACAAAAAAAACTAAGAACTGCCCAAACCATGCCTCATCAAGGGAGAGGACATGTGCACTGAGAGGGATGGCTGTATAGGTGAACCTTGTCAATCAAAGAGGCGCCTCCCAGCCAGAATGCCATATATAGGCCTCCCGCCTAATGGATGGAAGCCTTTGTCTACCTTGACTCTGGCCTACTCCTCCCTTGGAGTATATTCAAATATAAAAATTTCCCTCTGCTTTGCTATTGCTTCTCTGCCTTTCAATTCTTTGCTGCAGCAGGAACAAGGACCAAGGAGAACAAACTCAACCTGCTAACACCACCACTGGGTGAGCATAAGCAGATTTCTAAATGTAGACAATAAGTGCTAGAACTTCAGACCAAGTTTTAAAATCCATATTTGGTGTTATTTACTATACCATACACTGCCTCCCATCACTTTAGGTGGGAAAATTAAGGAGCAAGAGGTGGAATATGTTTCTATTCATTAGTGGTTCTGTCATCAGTTCCTATGTGTGTGCAGAGGCGGTTTCCCACCACTCCAGCAAGCAATACTAGGGACACTGGTTGGGTGTCTACAATTCAACTCAATTCTGACACTACCCACCAGGAGACAGCATCAGATTCCACAGGTAAGGGCTCAGTCCCCTAAGACCACTTTCTACTTCAGATGCCAATCTCAAGCCCAGATTATTACCTATACTTCTGACCCACAGGCTATAAAACCTGGAGGTTTCACTGAACTCCTCCAACTCAACATGCTAATTCCAAGACCAGGTTGTTACCTCTATTTCTGACCAACTGCCTATAAGTCAAGGTTTCTGTAACGCCCTCTTTGGGTTCAATTAATTTGCTAGGGTAGGTCACAGAACCAAGGAAGCCCATTTACTCACTAGATGACCAGCTTATTACAAAGAATATTAAAGGATAAGAACCAACAGCCCAGCAAAGAGATACACATGGTAAGTTCTGGAATAAAGGAAACTATGCCCTCCTGGAGTTTGAGGTGCAGTACTGGAACATATGAAGTGTAATGGCTCCCCAACCTGGAGGGTCTCCAAACCTCCTCCTTTGGGGTTTTACAGACACTTCATTACACAGGCATGAAAGATAAATAACTGGCATTGGTAACTGATTCAATCCCCAGCCCCTCTCCACTCCCAAGAAATCAGTGGGCAGGACTGAAGGTTCTACCCTTCTTTTCCTGGCAACCAGCCCCCATCCTTAGATGCTTCCCAAAAGTCATCTCATTATCGTAAACCCAGTTGCAGTGGAAAGGAGTTTGTTATGAAAAACAAAACACCCATTTCGCCTTTATGGCTCTGAAGTGATTTCAGCAACGGTGAAATACCACATATTTTGACAAAAGATACTACCATTGCTTTTATTGCTCAGGAAGTTCCAAGTGTTTTGGAGCTATAAGCCAAGAATCATAAATGAAAACCACCTGAATGACCAAGTATATATTTCTTATAAATCACAATATTGCACTATTAAACAAAGACATAGGTTAAAAAAAAAGAGGAAAAGTCTGTAGACATTGTTCTTAACCTACTGGTTTAATATCATGTAGAAGAGTGTCATGGATTTATCATGATTAAGAGTCAAGAAGAAATCTACAACAGTATCTCTCACATTTTAAGGAGGATTATTGGAATTTCACTGGAGTCTGGGAATCTCCTGCTTCAGTGTCTTTTGCCAAGATACCTCCTCTGGATAAATATAGTAAGTGTTCTAAGGATTCTGGCTACCTGAGTTGTAAGTTTCTTCCTCTCCTCACTTGACCTCTGGGATAAGGACCTTATTCACTGTATCAAGGATGGAATGTCTGAATACCAATGGAGAGTGGCTAACCCAAAGAAGCATTTAACTGAATTTATTAATTTAAAAAGAATTGACTTGTATTTGCGAGCTCTCAAATAATACTCAAATAACAAAATAGAATTTTAAAAACATAACCTATGTCTTCAAGAAGGCTCCTTCTAAACTGACAAAAAACATAAGGAGAAATGAAGGGTGTGTTAATATATATGTGAATCAGAATTTTATTTGTGGACTTAAGAGGTCAATTATTCACCTGTTATTTCTGTTGGAATAAGCTTACACAGGAAAATGTAAGGATAAGTCGAACTTATGGTGATGAACAGAGAGGCAGATAGGGTCAGGAGGAGCATAGTGATCCATGGTGGTGAGGAGACAGCAGGTCCCTATGGCTAATGAAGCTAAAGAAGCTGATAACATTATGTATCCAGCACCATGTTCCCAAGACCTTGCACAGTGTGTGAAAGGTGACTGCATCACTGGATGAAATTCCAAGTGGAGCTTTGCACACTGACTCTCCTAAGGAAATATAGGAACCTTTGGTCAAAGGGCAAGCCAGTTAATTCTGCCTAATGGAAAAGAACATTAAAAACATCACAGTATTTTTATTCTAAAGCATATAGTCTAGTCATACTGTTTTGTGGCTAGACAGACACATTGTATTTCTCATAATATTGATTCTGGTGTGATCTGCTATTTGAGTGCTGTTTTTCTCTCTAAAATATGGAAAACTTGGATCCTTCTTGGCCAAACTACTGTAAGCAGTGACAGACTTATTGGCCCTTACATAATGACATTCAAACAGAACATGATTCAGCTCTGAGTGAGGAAGATGAACACATAACAAGAGACAATTCTTATGGTAAATTCTCCTCCTGCCTGAGTTGTACGTGCCCACGATCGTCACACCACCTCTTCTCTCTCCAGGGCTAAAAGCCTTTCACTCTACACTTGCTCGCTGCTATTACAATGTTTAAACAGCAGGCCACTAGAAGCCGGCAGGAAAATGGTCAAACAGTAATCACATCACATCATCTTACAGCAGGTTGGAGTAACATGAAGCAGGTCCACAGGGCTGTATAATTTTTGACCTGGATATACTAAACATGACATAATGGTGATCTATTTGCTTTTACTCTGTGCTGAGCTCTAGTGTCCAGAAAGGACTTTTTCTCTCTGTTTCTTTCCTGTTCTTAACTTCTGTTTATCTATGTAACACAGGCATAAAACTAAAAAGCATGATATTATTAGAGATTATATTTTGGACATTTGTTATTTATGCTTTCATAGCCATGTCCACAGGGAATTAAGGAATGATACCTTTTAAGTGTTTAATTTTATTACCATAAACCAGCTTAGAGGTCCAACCTTGATTCCTAATTAGAGTTGCAGGATGTTATTTGTCACAAGAAAACTTACTAGGAAGGATAACTAGTAGTTCAGACTACTCTTGTTGTTATCTTGTAGATATTAATATTGGCCCCCTCTATTTTACTTCAATCCAAGCTCCAAGTGTCAGATATTATTATTGCAGTACGGATATGTTCAGCTATGTTCTTTTGATTTGTGACACCATTAGATGGTAGTTTCATCAGCAGACCAAGAGATAAAACTGAGTAATTCTTTGGTTCAGCCACTTCTTGACCTAGTGAAATTATGAAGGAAACATGCATTCAATGGACTCTGGCTAAAAAAAGATATAAATCCCACTTGATTATTAGTCATGCTTGTGTTCCAAATTCTAGCAGAGAGTCTCTGTTAATAAATACAGTATGTACCCTAACTCCCAAATCCTGAATGATGTACTTTTTCTTCACCCTGAACTGAAACCAAATATCAAGCCCTTGCCATCTTGCAACCAGCTTCAGGACAGATACCACTGTGCTGAGAAAACAAGTTCACATAAAAGATAAAAAGAGTGAAAGTATGTTCAAGTATTATTACATTTGAAGAGTATAGCATAAATCACTTATGGTACTTTACATGTAAATGGTGAAAGAATGAGGAAGAATGAAGGACAGAGATGAAACACCTTAAAAATACAGTGATCATCCCTACAAAAGCCTAGTTAGATCAAGGTCAAAGAATGAGAATCTGATCAGTGAGTCCTTCTCCAAGGACTTAGCCAATTAAGCAGATACTGCATTACATTTTATTTATTGAGCTAGCATTGATTTTTAAATCTAATAATTCTAACCCTTAGTTCTTTTTATGTTCATGTCTTTTTAAAAGTTTTTTTTTATTGAAGGGCAACATTAATGAAGTATAAAACACATAAGTGTGCAGTATGATAATTTTTATATGGTAATAACATTTATATAGCCATCAAAAGATTAAGAACATAGGATTTATATAGACTCAGGAAGTCTCTGGTACCTGTATACTGCCAAAAATTTTCCTACCATAAATAACCACTATTCTGATTCTAATGTCATGAATTAAATTTGTTGATTATTGATCTTTATAAATTGAATTGCACATATACTGTTTTTGCCTGGTGTTTCATTCACTAGTCATCTGTATGTGATATTCTTGCATGTTGCATACAACAGTGCATTCATTTTCAATGCCATATAGTATTCCATTTTGTAAACATACTATACTCCTTTATTTCTTAGGTTATGAACACTTGAAGTTTTAGAGCTATTACAAATACTGCTCTTATGAACACGCTTATACATCTTTGGACGCTCATATGCACTCATTCCTATTTCGTGAATACAGAGAAGTAGGATTCATGGATCAGTGATCACACATGTGAGCTTTAATATTTACTACCAAACAAGGTTCCAAAGTGATTGTTCCAATTTGTATAACCACTAGTAGGATATGAGAGTTCCGGTTGTTCTACATTAACACCACTTATTATTGTCCTTTTTTATAAGTTAGTCTTTCTGGTGGGTGTTTATGGGTAACTTGCAATTTCAATATTAAGAAGTCTTTGCCTAAGAAATCCTTACCTAAGCCTAATATTAAGAAATCTTTGCCTAAACTAAAAAATATCCTTCCATATTATCTTCTTGAAGAGTTATTTTTTTTTACATTTCAACCTCAGCTCCTTAATCCATGTGAGGTTGCTATTTGTATAGTTGGAGAGGTAAGGGCCAGTATCATCTTTTCCCACACTGATATCAACTTGACCCAGGACCGTGCCCACCCAAAGACCAGCCTTTTGACACTGTATGTCACAAATTTAGTTGCAAATACATACAGAATTTCTTTTTCTGGACTGTTTTGTAATATTACTATATTCTTCTTCCTTGTTATTCTCCTCTCCAAGGGAAGGAAGACAGTCATAGTAAGATGAGAAGAACAAATGTATGGTGAACAAATGTTGGCCATGCCATGGGAATAAGTCGTTCTTATATGAAAATTTATCTCTGGTAATAGCTCTCTTCCTGGTACAAGACCCCTACCTAAATTCTTTTAGGCAATTAAGAGGGAGGTAAAAAGCTCTTCCTGAGTCTGCTGGGACTTGATTGTCTTCAGCTGGAAATACCCCACACACCAAAGTAGCACATCCTGGGGTGCCCTATTCTGCTCCCTCTCACTGGCGCCTTCTTGCTGTGTCCTCACAGGGCAGATCTGGGGTCTTCTTGCAAGGGCAGTAATATCATCATACAGGCTCCACCACCAGGACCTCATCTAAACCTAATTCCCCCAAAGGCCCTATTTCCAATTATTAACACAATGGAGATTAGGGCTTCAGCATGTGTATTTGTGGCTGGGAGTGGTCGCCACAGTTCAGTGCATAGCACATGCCATAAGAAGGTTATGACTATTTTAAGTTTTTAACAAATGAATGTAGGCAAACAATTTTAAAATATAGAATTTAGAGGTTCCCAAAGTTCTGCCACCCTAACTCATTTTTTGGGGGGGGGGGGTTATTTTTTTTTTATTTATTTTAAGTATATTTTGATATCATTAATCTACAATTAAATGAGTAATATTATGGTGATTACACTACCCCCTTCATCAGGTCCCACCACCAAACCCCATTACAGACACTGTTCATCAGCATTGTGAGATGCCATAGAGTCACTACTTGTCCTCTCTGGTTTGCACAGTCCTCCCTGGGCCCCCCTAACATTACATCTGCTAATCGTAATGCCCCTTTTTCCACCTTGCCCCTCCCTTCCCACCCATCCTCAACAGTCCGGTTCCCTTTGGTAACTCTTAGTCCATTCTTGGGCTCTGTGAGTCTCCTGCTGTTTTGTTCCCTCAGTTTTTTCCTCAGTTCTTATATTCCACATATGAGTGAAATCATTTGGTACTTGTCTTTTTCAGTTTGGCTTATTTCACTAAGCATAATACCCTCTAGCTCCATCCATGTTGTTGCAAATGGTAGGATTTGTTTTCTTCTTATGGCTGTATAATATTCCATTGTGTATATGTACCACTTATTTTTTATCCATTCCTCTACTGATGGACACTCAGGTTGCTTCCATTTCTTGGCTATTGTAAATAGTGCTGCAATAAACATAGGGGTGCATCTGTCTTTTTCAAACTGGGCTGCTGTATTCTTAGGGTAAATTCCTAGGAGTGGAATTGCTGGGTCAAATGGTATTTCTATTTTGAGTTTTTTGAGGCCCCTCCATACTGCAATGGTAGAACTAATTTGCATTCCCACCAGCAGTGTAGGAGGGTTCCCTTTTTTCCACATCCTCGCCAACATGTGTTGTTGTTTGTATTTTGGATGTTGGCCATCCTCACTGGTGTGTGGTGGTATCTCATTGTGGTTGTAATCTGCATTTCTCTGATGATTAGTGATGTGGAGCATCTTTTCATGTGCCTGTTGCCCATCTGAATTTCTTCTTTGGAGAAGTGTCTATTCATGTCCTCTGCCCATTTCTTAATTGGATTATTTGCTCTTTGTTTGTTGAGGTGCGTGAGTTCTTTATATATTTTGTATGTCAACCCCTTATCAGATACATCATTTATGAATACATTCTCCCATACTGTAGGAAGTCTTTTTGTTCTACTGATGGTGTCCTTTGCTGTACAGAAGCTTTTCAGCTTCATATAGTCCCACTTGTTCATGTTTGCTTTTCTTTCCCTTGCCCGGGGAAATATGTTCATGAAGAAGTCGCTCATGTTTATGTCCAAGAGATTTTTGCCTATATTTTTTTCTAAGAGTTTTATGGTTTCATGACTTACATTCAGGTCCTTGATCCACCTTGAGTTTACCTTTGTGTATGGGGTTAGAAAATAGTCCAGTTTCATTCTCTTACATGTGGCTGTCCAGTTTTTCCAACACCAGCTGCTGAAGAGGCCGTCATCTCCCCAATGTATATCCAAGGATCCCTTATCAAATATTAATTGACTGTATGTGTTTGGGTTGATGTTTGGATTTTCCATTCTATTCCACTGGTCTGTGGGTCTGTTTTTGTGTCAATACCAAATTGTCTTGATTACTGTGGCTTTGTAGTAGAGCTTGAAGTCAGGGAGCATAATTCCCCCTGTTTTATTCCTCCTTCTCAGGATTGCTTTGGCTATTCGGGGTCTTTTGTGGTTCCATATGAATTTTAGAGTTATTTGTTCCAGTTCATTGAAGAAAGCTGTTGGTAGTTTGATAGGGATTGCATTGAATCTGTAGTTTGCTTTGGGTAATATAGCCATTTTGACAATATTTATTCTTCCTAGCCAAGACCATGGGATGAATTTCCATTTGTTAGTGTCCTCTTTAATTTCTCTTAGGAATGTCTTGTAATTTTCACAGTACAGGTCTTTCACTTCCTTCGTTACGTTTATTCCTAGGTATTTTATTCTTTTTGATGCAATTGTGAATGGAATTGTTTTTCTGGTTTCTCTTTCTGTTATTTCATCTTTAGTGTATAGGAAGGCAACAGATTTCTGTGTGTTAATTTTGTAACCTGCAACTTTGCTGAATTCAGATATTAGTTCTAGTAGTTTTGGAGCAGAGTCTTTAGGGTTTTTTATGTACAATATCATGTCATCTGCAAATAGTGACAATTTGACTTCATCTTTACCAATCTGGATGCCTTGTATGTCTTTGTTTTGTCTGATTGCCATGGCTAGGACCTCCAATACTATGTTGAATAACAGTGGAGAGAGTGGGCATCCCTGTCTTGTTCCTGATCTTAGATGAAAAGCTTTCAGCTTTTCGCAGTTCAGTATGTTAGCTGTGGGTTTGTCATATATGGCCTTTATGATGTTGAGGTACTTGCCCTCTATACCCATTTTGTTGAGAGTTTTAATCATGAATGGATGCTGAATCTTGTCAAATGCTTTTTCAGCATCTATGGAGATGATCATGTGGTTTTTGTTCTTCATTTTATTGATGTGGTGGAAGATGTTGATGGGTTTTCGAATGCTGTACCATCCTTGCATCCCTGGGATGAATCCCACTTGATGATGGTGTATGATCCTCTTGATGTATTTTTGAATTTGGTTTGCTAATATTTTGTTGAGTTATTTTTGCATCCACGTTCATCTGGGATATTGGTCTGTAGTTTTCTTTTTTGGTGAGGTCTTTGCCCAGTTTTGGTATTAGAGTGATGCTGGCTTCATAGAATGAGTTTGGAAGTATTCCCTCCTCTTCTATTTTTTGGAAAACTTTAAGGAGAATGGGTGTTATTTCTTCTCTATATGTCTGGTAGAATTGAGAGGTGAATGCATCTGGTCCGGGGGTTTTGTTCTTGGGTAGTTTTTTGATTACCCCTTCAATTTTGTTGCTGGTGATTGGTCTGTTTAGTTTTTTTGTTTCTTGTTTGGTCAGTCTTGGAAGGTTGTATTTTTCTAAAAAGTCCATTTCTTCTAGGTTTTCCAGCTTGCTCGCATATAGATTCTCATAATATTCTCTTATAATTCTTTGTATTTCTGTGGGGTCCATCGTGATTTTTCCTTTCTCATTTCTGATTCTGTTTATGTGTGTAGATTCTCTTTTTGTCTTAATGAGTCTGGCTAGGGGTTTGTCTATTTTGTTTATTTTTTCAAAGACCAGGTCTTGGTTTCACTGATTTTTTTCTATTGTTTTATTCTTCTCAATTTTATTTACTTCTCTGATCTTTATTATGTCCCTCCTTCTGGTGACTTTGGGTCTCATTTGTTCTTCTTTTTCTGATTTCAGTAATTGTGTCTTTAGACTATTCATTTGGGAATGTTCTTCCTTCTTTAAATAGGTCTGGATTGCAATATACTTTCCTCTTAGAACTGTCTTTGCTGCGTCCCATAGAAGCTGAGGCTTTGTGTTGTTGTTGTCATTTGTCTCCATATACTCTTTGATTTCTGTTTTGATCTGGTCATTGACCCATTGATTAGTTAGGAGAATGTTGTTAGGTCTCCATGTATTTGTGAGCCTTTTTGTTTTCTTTCTAAAGTTTAATTCTAGTTTAATACCTTTATGATCTGAGAAGTTGGTTCGTAGAATTTCAATATTTTCGATTTTACTGAGGTTCTTTTTGTGGCCTAGTATGTGGTCTATTCTGGAAAATGTTCCATGTGCACTTGAGAAGAATGTGTATCCTGTTGCTTTTGGGTGTATAGTTCTGTAGATGTCTGTTAGGTCCATCTGTTCTAGTGTGTTATTCAATGCCTCTGTGCCTTTACTTATTTTCTGTCTGGTTGATCTGTCCTTTGGAGTGAGTGGTGTGTTGAAGTCACCTAAAATGAATGCATTGCTTTCTATTTCCTCCTTTAATTCTGTTAGTATTTGTTTCAGATATGCCGGTGCTCCCGTATTGGGTGCATATATATTTATAATGGTCATATCCTCTTGTTGTATTGACCCCTTTATCATTATGTAATGTCCTTCTTTATCTCTTGCTACTTTCTTCGTTTTGAAGTCTATTTTGTCTGATACAAGTACTGCAACACCTGCTTTTTTCTCCTTGTTGTTTGCATGAAATATCTTTTTCCATCCCTTCACTTTTAGTGTGTGTATATCTTTGGGTCTGAGATGAGTTTCTTATAGGCAGCATATAGCTGGGTCTTGCTTTTTTATCCTTTATGTTACTCTGTGTCTTTTGATTGGTGCATTCAGTCCATTTACGTTTAGGGTGGTTATCGAAAGATATGTACTTATTGCCATTGCTGGCCTTAGATTCGTGGTTACCAAAGGTTCAAGGGTTGCTTCTTTACTATCTAACAATCTAATTTAACTTTCTTGTTAAGTTACTGTAAACACAGTCTGATGTTTCTTTATTTCTCTGCCTTCTTATTCTTCTTCCTCCATTCTTTATATACTAGGTGTTTTATTCTTTGCCTTTAGTTAGTGTTTGGATGGTCTGCTTTCTTTGCTATGATTTTATTTTCTCTGGTGACAGCTTTTTAGCCTTTGGAGTGCTTCCCTCTAGAGCAGTCAGTTTAAGATATCCTGGTGAGGTGGTTTATGGGAGGCAAATTCTCTCAGCTTTTGCTTATCTGGAAATTGTTTAATCCCTCCATCATATTTAAGTGATAATCATGCTGGATACAGTATTCTTGGTCCGAGGCCCTTCTGTTTCATCGCGTTATATATATCATGCCATTCTCTTCTAGCCTGTAAGTTTTCTGTTGAGAAGTCTGATGTTAGTCTGATGGGTTTTCCTTTGAAGGTGATCTTTTTTCTTTCTCTAGCTGCCTTTAATTCTCTGTCCTTATCTTTGATCTTTGCCATTTTAATTATTATGTGTCTTGTTGTTGTCTTCCTGGGGTCCCTTGTGTTAGGAGATCTGTGGGCTTCCATGGACTGCGAGACTATTTCCTTCCCCAGCATGGGGAAATTTTCAGCAATTATTTCTTCAAAGACACTTTCTATCCCTTTTTCTCCTTCTTCTTCCTCTGGTACTCCTATAATGCAAATATTGTACCGTTTGGATTGGTCACACAGTTCTCTTAATATTCTTTCATTCCTAGAGATCCTTTTATCTCTCTTGGCCTCTGCTGCTCTGTGTTCTTCTCTGATTTCTATTGCATTAAGTCTCTTCCATCTCGTCCAGTCTGCTGCTGAGCCCGTCGATGGCTTTTCTCATTTCTGTATTATCTTTCCTGACTTACCTCACTTCCTCCCTGAGCTCTTGCATATTTCTCTGTAGATCCATCAGCATGGTTATGACTTTTATTCTGAATTCTTTTTCAGGAAGATGCTGCATTTCCATCACTTCAGATTCCTTCTCAGAGGGTGTCTGTGTCTTGGTGATTTTTGTCTGTATCATGTTCTTCTGTCTTGTCATGTTGTTAGGAGTGGTCGCTGGTAGGTGCCAGGAATGTCAGCTGGGCCCTTTAAGGTTTAAAAAAAACCACCAAAAACCAAGCAAGCCAAAAAAAAAGAAGGAAGAGTAAGAAAAGAGAGAAAGAAGAAAGAAGTGAAAGAAAAGGAAGGTGAGAAAAAAAGAAAAAAGAAAGGGCAAGAAAGAAGACAAATGAGCAAAAAAAAAGGGGGGGCAAGAAATAAAACACACAAGGAAAAAAAAGGCAAGAAATAAAACAAACGAGCAAAAAAAAAAAGCCCACCTGGAGTAGATTCTCTAAGCATGCTGTAGGTGTTGCTGTTGCTCCACTAATCCACAGTCGTGGCCACGCTGCTTTTTGGCCAGTTTGGGAACGAATGGGAGTCTATTGTTTTCTGTATAAAGTTCCATCATGTCTGCTCTCTTCTCTTTGTCACCAGCAATGGGGACTGAAGTTCCCTAGGACTTCCAGCCTGTAGGGCTGAGCTCGCCGGGGCGATGGTGCTCCCTCCCTGGACCCCCCGCCTCTCCGAGACTGCTGCAAATGGCGCACGCTTTTCTCTTGTCCCTGGGCCCTGGCTGCACGGTCCCGGCCTGTTCCTGGCTCTAAACCTGCACCTTCTGCCTCTCCAATGACCGATGCACCACGCGATGTGTGTCAGCGCTCCCGGTGCAGACCACTGGCACTGGTTATTTCGCGGACCTGCTCTTCCACTCCCTCCCAGCTCTGAATCCTCTCCTCCCACTGGTGCGCTGGGGTGGGGGAGTGCTTGGGTCCCGCTGGGTCGCGGCTCCGTATCTTACCTGCCTCTTGGGGTGCCGAGTCCTCTCGGGTGTAGCTGCACGCTGTGCACTTTCTTGTGTATTTTGGTCTCTCTTTTAGGAGTAGTTGTATTTGCTGTATTTTCGTAGAGTAAAATAAAGTGTTGGGAGGAGATTTCTGCCGCCCTGCCCACACCGCCATCTTCCTGGAAGTCCACCCTAACTCATTTCTAAGAGGACAGTATTTAACAGTATTTTAGTTATTTGACCTGCTGTTTATTCCCATACTCTATATTAATGTCAAGATATTATAACTTGTTATGAGCTTTTCTATGTACATTTATCGATTGTGACATCGACTATTGACTCTCTATAATGGTAGAATTACTAATTTACTTACATGTAGCATCTTTCATCCTGTAAATGTAATTAATTAATTACCTCTCAAATTTTCTAAACATATATTTAAGATTTCAATGACTATGTTTATGTAAATATTGTTTCCTGTTGATCCACTATAATATCCGTTTGTCTCATTTCTTACGTAACTTTTTATTTTAACTTAATATTATCTGTCTTATGTTTGTTCATTATTTCACATATGAATAGTCTTCCTATCCTCTCCAACAGCTCTAAAAATTCATCTCCATTTAAGCTACTATTTCAGTCCCTAAGCTAAAGGAGTCATCTCAGCTTTGTCCAAGATCACACCCTTCCTAAGGCATCTAGCATCTAAGGTCTGGTCATAAACTCTAGATCAATGGCATTTTTCTTAGGCAGCAGCAAAAATATTTAGTTAATATGTGTCCTAGAATAACTGGAGAAGCAAATGATATACCACATGGATCTCTAGAGAAAAGAGGATGTAAAATAGAATGTCAGTATCATCCATGAGTGTTGGCAAGATATTACAGAAAGCTTTCTACTGCAATCCTATGAATACAGATCTTTTTCAAGTCTTCTACTTTGGCCATGATTCCATCCATTCTTTCTAGGCCAATGTGAGATATTTTAAGTCAATTTAACTTCAGAATTTTTATTTCCTGTATCTAATTCCCCACCGTATTATGGCTTTCATCTTTTAAAATGTCTTAGATGTTCCTTTTCAACTAAGAAATCAGTCATTGATAGAGGAAGCATCAGAGTGTGGTGGAAAGATAACGGTTTGGAAGTCAAACTGAGCTGAATTAAAATCCCCAAATCAGCCTTATGTCGTCTTGGGAAAATCCTAAAATCTTTCTAACCTGCAGTTTACTCATGTTTTAAATGGATAAATTCACCTTTGCCTTTCTAGATTTTAGAAAAGATTTGAAGAATATATGTACATGTGCTCTATCAGTGTATAACACATTTTATGTACTAAATCAATGATAGCTATAAATAATGACCCAAACCCTTGTCAGAGAGAAGCTCTTACTTGGCTACCCTGTCTCCATTCCCTTCTCATCTACTTCATTTCATCATTTTACACCAAATACCACTACTTTATTCAAAATTCATAGCAACATCTATAAATACTAGCTGGTTTTTGTTTTGTTTTTATTTTTCCCATTAAAACAACAAAGACCTATATTTAAAATTACAGACAAAATTATCCTGTTTAGGGCACTTTCAATTAAATTTATTTTAAAAACTATGTATTGATACTTATAGAATACTCTGGTAACCTAAACTTTTCTTTAACCCATGTGAATTTACATTAATATGTAAGATTTGTGATGAGAGAAATTAGAAATTTTTCCTACTCACATCTATATCTCTGGTTCTTTTTTTCAATTTTTGAAACTCAACAATTTGGAGGAAAAAAGTTTTTTATATAAATTAGGATACAAAGTCACAATGATTTTCTTTCATATAAATTATTCTGAAAATTGTAGATGTTATTCTATTTCTATGAGGAAATATATGGAATCTTTTGCAATTTAGCTTATGCAACTAATTCTATTTTTCTATTAACATGCTTGCTTTCATTGACAGATCAAATAGAAAATAAAAAATAATGAACGAAATATATTTTAGTCTTAACAGAAACTCCTCCAAACAAGAAAAGTATATGCAATTTCCACCAACCTTACAGTTATATCAAAACATTCTAGTTTTTTTCCCCATTCCTTAACACACAATTTTAACTAAAATGGAATAGCCATGATGATTTCTGATATTGGTAAGTGCTTTACATCTTACAATGTGTCTTCATCACCACTGTATTTTTTCAACCTTCACACTGGCAGAAAAATTGGTAGAAAAAAGGTGACCCCAATGAAGTTAAACTATTAGAAGAAATCACACAATTACTAATTGAACCTCAAAATTAAAATTTAATAATCTGACTTTTCAATTAGTGCTCTATTATAAAATAGACAGATGATATTCCACTCAAGAATATTGTATCTCTTTTCTCTTTTATATTTCAAAATCACTAAGAAGAAATTGAGCCAACTTACTCCACCTAAAAATAGGCAAGAATTGACCAGTTTTTTTGCAAACCTACTTTTAAAGAAAAAAACAGATGTTGGATATTATTGTAAATCTGGATAGATTCAGAAGACATATCATCATGTTAGTAAAACCCTTTAGAATTCTATTTTAATGTGCAATAAGATAATTATATATCCAAAAAATAAAGAAATTAAGCAATAGAAATAATCATGACAAATTTCCTAGTTCTTTGAGTTTTTCCTCTGGTTCTTAAGTTTTTTTTTTTTTTTTTGGTTCTTAAGTTTTATCCAACTTACTTAGTTAGACACCAAGGCCAACAAGAATCTCTGAAAGTTCTTCAGATACTATGTCCTTGTTAAAAATATGCCGTTTCTTTTGACAACAGCCTTAAAAAAGTCTCTTGCCACACCAACTTTTTGCTTATTGTTTTTGCTATACTGATGCTTTGTTTTACTCCCTACAAACTGTCAAAAATTAATGGGATAACTGTCATTGTCTCAATTTCGATGCAAATTGTTCTTTTTCAAAAAAAGATTTAGAGAACTAGACCTAATAAAGGAAACAAAATGAAATTATTTTACTAGTGGCATTAGATAATAATGTATATCAGAAAGTAATCATGGGGAAAATGGAGAAAATGTCCCAATAGAAATACTAAACAATAATCTGGAGAGTCAGAGGTTGATGTGCAAAATTATTTGATGGTGTAACAAATCAATTATTTCATAGTTTATAGTGAATATTTTCCTATATCCTATATGTTCTGCCTTTACTGGTAATATAGCAACAACATGACAACTTAATACTAGTCTTAAATTTAGAAAAATAATTGGGCAAAAAGAGACACTGGGAAAAAATTCTATTATGGATACATTTGGATGAACACATTTGATTCATACACATTACCTTCTTGCCCAGAATGAGTAAAAACACAATACATATTACTCCCTGTTTAGTACCAATGACAGATATTACTAATTAGTCATGATGCACTTCCTCACTGTAGTCAAAACTGATTTCTTAATCCTTTCCAATAAGAACTCTAGGCAGCCATTAGCAGTAATTCAGTGTTTGCATGTAAGTCAAAAATGCCTCGTCATCCCTGTATCTAGTGTTTTATTTTAGTTTTTTATTCAGAATGAGTTCATGTTAAATGGCCTAACCAGACTGGGTGTATTCAATTACAAAATATTTGGAGTAACAGATGAATTTGCTGAATACAATGTGTGTAATTCCAGAAAAAAAAAAAAGAGAAAATTTAGAGTTGACCTATCTGCCTTCTTTATAAGTTCCTCTTGATTTCTATATACCCCCAATTTGCTTATAATATTCAGGTACCTTGATGCTATCAAGCACAGAAAAAGTGAGTTCCTTTATATTCTAAGGTTATTTCTAAATCTACATATCTTGTGTTCACATTGTTATCCACTTTGTTGATGAATTTTTGTTATTTTAGATATTTTTGCATGAGCTGGGCATCACATTCTACATTTTAATACAATATTTGAAGGTAGTGAAAAGTTTTTTTACTGAAAAAACTGAAAGTTTTTCAGTGAAAATTCTGAAAGAGAAGAGCATGATCCCTAGACTATATATCCTGTGTAGATGTCTTTTACATGTAAAAGCAGTGGACAGATAATCTCAAACTGAAAACACAAATAACAAACAAACTAAAAGACAATTGAGCCCTTTTTTGGAAAGGAAAAACTCATGAAATCCAGCCAACTAATGCATAAATCAAAAACCAAATTCTGAAATAATATGAGCCATTACAGAAATGTGGAGCAACATTCATTGATTTATCCATCTATCCATCCATGGATGAGCAACTAACTGTCCAACACAAGGGCAAACAAGGACAGGTCCTTAGGGCTTTTCAAAGAACATAAAGGTGGCTGATTGGAGTGAAACTAGAAAAGTATATATTCTACATTTCGTATCTTTCTTATATTGAAAAATATTATTTGATGTAGAACACATAGTTTATAAATCATTGTAACACTAGAGTTACTTTTTTTCTTTACAGAGAAGTTTTAGGAATTAGTATACCTACTTGTGATGAAAAGTTTGTAGTTCAACAATTTGTTCAATTTTCATTCAAATTATTGATGCTTGTTTATATCCAAGTAAAATTAAATTCAATGATTTTTACTAAAATGAAAATGAAAATATAATCTTAAGATATACTTTGTATCCAGCTCTTTCTCCCTTTTACTTTTTTTCTATTTAAAAATTTCATCTCTATATCCCCATAAGTTAATAATCTTTTTATGTTAACAAACATAATTTCTTAATGTGGGTTTTTTGATGTTATATAAAAAAGCTTTATCTCCTGGAACTGCATATAACATATTTTTAATAAGCATACAGTTCATGTTATATGCAATTTAACAATGCTAAATCATTATTTAGCAGCAACAATTATAACTTCAAATTAAAGGTGACAGGAAAAGAGGGGTCCTTAAAGTTTACAGTGTAAGAAAGTATTATTGTTTATTTGGGCTTTCAATTTTCATCTGGTATGTTTGATGAGATTTTCACACATAAAATATCTGGGGAGGACATTCTAGTATGAGAAAAAGAAATTATTTAAAAAAGAAAGACTGACTCTGATAAGATATGAATACAGTAAAGAGACTAGGTATGGAACAGGTTATAGAGTTGCGTTACAAATAGTAAGGAGACCATATTATTTATTAGTCATTCATCCACTCGACGGATGTATATTAGCCTCTACTGTTGATCTAGTCCCTTGGTATTAAATAGTGAACAGAGAAAATCCCTTGCTATCTTGGATGCTGTACTCTGGGGATGGTGGAGTCTGTTGGATGTGGGATGCTGAGTAGGTCTCAACTACGGTCCTGATGCTAGAGATCCCCAGAAGTGAAAATACAGAAAGAACAAATCAGATAACATAGCAGCAGAGCGTATCAACTGGTCAGATGGTTAGGAAAATTTGTATTCCTTATAAGAGTGTTTGTCAGATTCATGGTATCCTTCATATATGCATTACCACGGATTCCACCTGAAAATAATGCCCCATTCTTGATCTTCTCTTTATTTACTACAGGTTCAAAAAGGATTAGGACACCTTACAGAAACATGTATAGTAAAATAAGATAGGTCTTTGTACTCTTGGTTTCCAAACTCTCTGGAGATTGAATTTTTCTAACAAAAATAATCCCCTTATCAAGATCGTGTAACTATTCATAACCACTGAGGGGGCCTGTAGAAAATTGTCTTTCTTGGATCCTTAAACAATTATTTCAAGGACTAAGTCTTTCTGTAATGCTTATTTCATTGGAATTTAAGGATTGATGAGCTCAGAATCTGTTAAGGATTTAAGAGCTTTTCAAGAAAATGATCTCTATAAACACAGGGTTTTACATTACAATATTCTTTCTTACAGCCATGTCAAGGTGGGGTTCACTCAGAGAGCAGCTTAAGTGGTACTTACCCCATAAGCTGCTGATTATGTTCTTTACTGTCTGGGAGGCACAGCTTCTCACAGACGGTACCTGCTCTATTCTTCTTAGCATGATGTATCCATCACAGACTCTCTACATGGTCACAATCCTTTTTAGATTTTTGGGTGACATTTGAAGTACATCATATTTGACAGCTGTTATACTTACTTGATTAACAGTGTTGATGACAAAGTTTTTATAATTTTTGTTTCACTGACTCCATTTATAACTTAAAACATAGTTAATTTGTGTTTATACCAAAAAAAAGTTTGCAAATGAATTGGAAAATTACAATAATTTTCTAATTAACTAAGAGAAAATTAAAAACAAAAATTACCATCAATTAACAGGAAATTTCAGAGAGAAAAAAACCCCTGTGAATATTCCTTAATTTATTTCACTATTGTAATTATTTTCACATTACCTCCTGTTCTTTTTCCATATGGCTTTGAGTAGTCTATATTAAAAAATAAATAAGCTATTATTCATATATTTTTCTCTTAACCCTATGTATTGCCTGAAGTTATCTGGAGTTTGGACCAATGTCTTCTATCAGTAATACAAGAATATTACTATTTACTACAATACTGACACAAACATGTTTTACTTAAAATACATCCATGCTATGCTCCGTTTCTATACTGACATCTAGAGTGTAATTGCCTAAGTAGAGAGGATATAGTGAAGAGTCTAAAGAAGAAATCAAGTGTGTTGAAACTGTGTCGGGGAGGAAAGGGAGAATATAAAGTCAAATCAGTAAAAAATAAGTAATTCACTTTGTGTAGGAGATTTGGCAGTTTGCTTTTTGATACTAAGCTTGTTTTAGCCTTTTCAGTGTACTACCTGTGCTATGGCTAGAACCATGACCTCTGCTAAGGAGCAATGTCACCTTTCAATGTAGACCAGAAATCATTTATAATTTTGATGTGGACTTTCAGGCAAGTGTGTTTCATGAGATTTTCATCTTGTGCATATGGCAGTGACCAAGAAGGCCTTAACTTCCTTCCCCTCATTGACTAAATTTTAGACACTGCTCTTCCTGATGATAGCCCCCCAACCACCTTCCTTTGGTTAGACCAAAACTTTTAGTCATAAATTCTTTCTCTGCTCCTTTGAGATGGAAATCTTCTCCTGGCACCTGGCCAGTTTTATACCCAGGAATGTCGTTCCCAAGGACCTAGGAGCCATCCCTCTGAACTGCTATCTTCAAGATAGAGCTCTTATCTCCTAGTCTGTGGAAAGGTAGAAACCTAACTTCTATAAACTCCAATTAGCAAACACAGATGGCCTCTTCTCTTTGACTAACTTCCCTCCTGCCATTTTTCATTACTTTTCTACTACATCACCCCAGTCTTTAAAGTATCTCCTGCCTTTTTCCTTAACAGAAGTTAAATTTCAATCTCTCTTCCCTATTTCAATAACCTCGATCCTTATTGCAATAGTACTGAATAAAGTCTTCCTTGTCAGTGAAATTTTTCTTTGACACCAGTTTTGAGAGACATGATATGACTCCCACTGTAACTGAATCTCTATAATTATGAGATGTATTTCAACTGAGTGTGACTAATGTACAGAGTTCCTAATATGATGAATTGTCTTAAAAATGAAATAACACTGATCACATTAAGATATGATGAAAAGCTCACTTTCTCTAATCAGCACACATTTTCATAAGAAGCTCCATTCTGGTTTCTGGGTATAGAAGAAAGCTACGGAGGTTGCAGAGGACTGACCTGTGATCGTATGTGAGATGGTAAAAGTTCCCCACCATTTTATAGTGGCTGGATCTGTGTTGGGTCATTGTACTTTGGCATAGGCCTGGCTAAAGAAATCTTTGGAAAAACAGGTGCATCTAAGGGTACAAGAACACTGTATAAGATTGGTCAGTCCAGTTCTGGGAAGATGGCGGCGTGAGCAGGGTGGAGGAAATCTCCTCCCAAAACCATATATATCTATGAAAATACAGCAAATACAACTATTCCTAAAAGAGAGACCAGAATATACAGGACAGCGCACAGCCTACATCTGCACCTGAGAGGACTCGGCACTCCATGAGGCGGGTAAGATACGGAGCTGCGCCTCGGTGGGACCCAAGCACTCACCCAGCCCAGCGCACCGGCAGGAAGAGAGGATTCAGAGCCGGGAGGGAGTGGAAGCACAGGCCCGCGAAATAACCAGCCCTGGTGATCTGTACCGGGAGCACTGACACACATCGCGTTGTGTATTGGAGTTGGAGAGGCCAAAGGTGCAGGTTTTGAGCTGGGAACACGCCCAGGTCCTTGCAGCAGGCTCCCCAGGACAAAAGAAAAGTGCATGCTTTTTTTGGTGGTCTTAAAGAGCAGGGCCCAGGACCGTCCCACCACACTCAGCCCAGCAGGCTGGGAGACCTGAGGAATTTCGGACCTCTTGGCAGGCGACTGGGAAAAAGTAGCTGCACTGAGACTTCACACAGAGATCAACAGCCTCCCACTCGGTCCCGCCCTGACAAGAGCTACAAAAGGCCCTGTAGAGTTGTGTAGCTGTGGCTGCGGAATACTGGAGCAACACTGCCACCTATAGATTCCTTACACAATCTACTCTTGGTGGGCGTTATTTTTTTTCCTTCCTTTTCTTTTCTTTCTTTTTTTCTCTTTTCTTTCTCTTCCTTCTTTTTTTTTTTAAAGTCTTAAAGATCCTAGCTGACATACGTGGCACCTACCAGCGACCACTTCTATCGCCATGAAAAGACAGAGGAATATGCTAAAAAGCTCACCCAGACCCAGACAACACCAGAGAGGGAGCTTGAAGGGATGGAAATGCACAATCTTCCTGAAAAAGAATTCAGAACAAAAGGCATAACCATGCTGATGGATCTACAGAGAAATATGCAAGAGCTGAAGGAGGAAGTGAGGGAAGTCAGGAAAGACAAAACAGGAATGAGACAAGCAATTGAAGGGCTTAGCAGCAGACTGGACGAGATGCAAGAGACTGTTAATGGAATAGACATCAGAGAACAGGAATACAGAGCAGCTGAGACAAAGAGAGATAAAAGGAATTCTACGAATGAAAGAATATTAAGAGAAATGTGTGACCAATCCAAACGGAACAATATTCACATTATAGGAGTACCAGAGGAAGAAGAGGGAGAAAAAGGGATAGAAAGTGTCTTTGAAGAAATAATTGCTGAAAACTTCCCCATGCTGGGGAAGGAAGTAGTCTCGCAGTCCACAGAAGCCCACAGATGTCCCAACACAAGGGACCCAAGGAAGACAACACCAAGACACATAATCATTAAAATGGCAGAGATCAAAGATAAGGACAGAGTATTAAAGGCAGCTAGAGAGAGAAAAAAGATCACATACAAAAGAAAACCCATCAGACTATCATCAGACTTCTCAACAGAAACCTTACAGGCTAGAAGAGAATGGAATGATATATTCAATGTAATGAAACAGAAGGGCCTCGAAACAAGAATATTGTATCCAGCAAGATTATCATTTAAATATGATGAAGGGATTAAACAATTTCCAGACAAGCAAAAGCTGAGATTATTTGCCTCCCATAAACCACCTCAACAGGACATCTTAAAGGAACTGCTCTAGAGGGAAGCACTCCTAAGGCTAAAAAGATGTCACCAGAGAAAATAAAAATATACCAAAGAAAGCAGACCACCCAAATACTAACTAAAGGCAAAGAATAAAACACCTAGTATATAAAGAATGGAGAAGGAAGAATAAGAAGGGAGAGAAATAAAGAAACATCACACTGTGTTTACAATAACTTAACAAGAAAGTTAAGTTAGATTGTTAGATAGTAAAGAAGCAACCCTTGAACCTTTGGTAACCACGAATCTAAAGCCAACAACGGCAATAAGTACATATCTATTGATAATCACCCTAAATGTAAATGGACTGAATGCACCAATCAAAAGATACAGAGTAACAGAATGGATAAAAAAGAAAGACACATCTACATGCTGCCTATAAGAAACTCACCTCAAACCCAAAGATATACACACACTATAAGTGAAGGGATGGAAAAAGATATTTCATGCAAACAACAAGGAGAAAAAAGTAGGTGTTACAGTACTTGTATCAGACAAAATAGACTTCAAAACGAAGAAAGTAGCAAGAGATAAGGACATTACATAATGATAAAGGGGTCAGTCCAACAAGAGGATATAACGATTATAAATATATATGCACCCAATACGGGAGCGCCAGCATATGTGAAACAAATACTAACAGAATTAAAGGAGGAAATAGAAAGCAATGCATTCATTTTAGGTGACATCAACACACCACTGACTACAAAGGACAGATCAACCAGACAGAAAATAAGTAAAGACACAGAGGCACTGAAAAACACAGTAGAACAGATGGACCTAACAGATATCTACACAACTCTACATCCAAAAGCAACAGGATACACATTCTTCTCAAGTGCACATGGAACATTTTCCAGAATAGACCACATACTAGGCCACAAAAAGAACCTCAGTAAAGTAAAAAATATTGAAATTATATCAACCAACTTCTCAGATCACAATGGTATATAACTAGAAATAAATTTTAGAAAGAAAACAAAAAGGCTCACAAATACATGGAGACTTAACAACATTCTCCTAATTAATCAATGAGTTAACAACCAAATCAAAACAGAAATCAAAGAATATATGGAGACTAATGACAAAAACAACACAAAGCCACAACTTCTGTGGGAGGCAGCAAAGGCAGTTCTAAGAGGAAAGTACACTACAATCCAGGCCTAGGTAAAGAAGGAAGAACATTCCCAAATGAATAGTCTAAAGACACAATTACTGAAATTGGAAAAAGAAGAACAAATGAGACCAAAGTCACCAGAAGGAGGGACATAATAAAGATCAGAGAAGAAATAAATAAAATTGAGAAGAATAAAACAATAGAAAAAATCAATGAAACCAAGAGCTGGTTCTTTGAAAAAATAAACAAAATAGATAAACCCCTAGCCAGACTTATTAAGAGAAAAAGAGGACCTACACACATAAACAGAATCAGAAATGAGAAAGGAAAAACAATGAAGGATCCCACAGAAATACAAAGAATTATAACAGAATATTATGACAGTCTATATGCTACCAAGCTGGAAAACATAGAAGAAATGGACAACTTCTTAGAAAAATGCAACCTCACAAGACTGACCAAGCAAGAAACAGAAAAACTAAACAGACCAATCACCAGCAACGAAATTGAATCGGTAATCAAAAAACTACCCAAGAAGAAAACCCCCGGACCTGATGGATTCACCTCTGAATTCTACCAGACATATAGAGAAGAAATAACACCCATTCTCCTTAAAGTTTTCCAAAAAATAGAACAGGATGGAATACTTCCAAACTCATCCTATGAAGCCAGCATCACTCTAATACCAAAATTTGACAAAGACATCACCAAAAAAGAAAATTACAGACCAATATCCCTAATGAACGTAGATGCAAAAATCCTCAACAAAATATTAGCAATCCGAATTCAAAAATACATCAAGAGGATCATACACCATGATCAAGTGGGATTCATCACAGGGATGCAAGGATGGTACAACATTCGAGAATCCATCAACATCATCCACCACATCAACAAAAAGAAGAAGAAAAACCACATGATCATCTCCATAGATGCTGAAAAAGCATTTGACAAGATTCAGCATCCATTCATGATTCAAACTCTCAACAAAATGGGTATAGACGGCAAGTACCTCAACATCATAAAGGCCATACATGACAAACCCACAGCTAACATCATACTTAATAGAGAGAAGCTAAAAGCTTTTCATCTAAGATCAGGAACAAGACAGGGATGCCCACTCTCTCCACTGTTATTCAACATAGTACTGGAGGTCCTAGCCATGGCAATCAGACAAAACAAAGACATACAAGGCATCCAGATTGGTAAAGAAGAAGTCAAATTGTCACTTCTTGCAGATGACATGATACTGTACATAAAAAACCCTAAAGACTCCACTCCAAAACTACTAGAACTAATATCTGAATTCAGCAAAGTTGCACGATACAGAATTAACACACAGAAATCTGTTGCTTTCCTATACACTAAAGATGAACTAACAGAAAGAGAAATCAGAAAAACAATTCCATTCACAATTGCATCAAAAAGAATAAAATACCTAGGAATAAACCTAACGAAGGAAGTGAAAGACCTGTACTCTGAAAACTACAAGACACTCCTAAGAGAAATTAAAGAGGACACTAACAAATGGAAATGCATCCCATGCTCTTGGCTAGGAAGAATAAATATTGTCAAAATGGCTATACTACCTAAAGCAATCTACAGATTCAATGCAATCTCTATCAAAATACCAAGAGCTTTCTTCAATGAACTGGAACAAATAATTCTAAAATTCATATGGAACCACAAAAGACCCCGAACAGCCAAAGCAATCCTGAAAAGGAGGAATATAACTGGGGGAATTATGCTCCCTGACTTCAAGCTCTACTACAAAGCCACAGTAATCAAGACAATTTGGTATTGGCACAAAAACAGATCCACAGACTAGTGGAACAGAATAGAAAATCCAAACATTAACCCAAACATATACAGTCAATTAATATTTGATAAAGGAGCCTTGGATATACAATGGGGAGATGACAGCGTCTTTAGCAGGTGGTGTTGGCAAAACTGGACAGCTACATGTAAGAGAATGAAACTGTACTACTGTCTAACCCATACAGAAAAGTCAACCCAAAATGGATCAAAGACCTGAATGTAAGTCATGAAACCATAAAACTCTTAGAAAAAAACATAGGCAAAAATCTCTTGGTCATAAACATGAGTGACTTCTTCATGAACATATCTCCCCAAGCAAGGGAAACAAAAGCAAAAATGAACAAGTGGGACTATATCAAGCTGAAAAGCTTCTGTACAACAAAGGACACCATCAGTAGAACAAACGGACATCCTACAGTATGGGAGAATATATTCATAAATGACGTATCCCATAAGGGGTTGACACCCAAAATATATAAAGAACTCACGCACCTCAAAAAAGAAAAAGTAAATAATCCAATTAAGAAATGATCAGAGGACATGAATACACACTTCTCCAAAGAAGAAATTCAGATGGACAACAGGCATATGAAAAGATGCTCCACATTGCTAATCATTATAGAGAAATGCAGATTAAAACCACAATGAGATATCACCTCACACCAGTGAGGATGGCCAAAATCCAAAACACAAACAACAAATGTTGGCGAGGATGTGGAGAAAAGGGAACCCTCCTACACTGCTGGTGGGACTGCAAATTAGTTCAACCTTGTGGAAAGCAGTATGGATGTTCCTCAAAAACCTCAAAATAGAAATACCATTTGACCAAGGAATCTCAGTCCTTGGGATTTCCCTAAGAATGCAGCACCCCAGTTTGAAAACGATATATGCCCTATGTTTATCGCAGCACTATTTACAATAGCCAAGAAATGGAAGTAACCTAAGTGTCCATCAGTAGATGAATGGATAAAGAAGAAGTGGTACATATACACAATGGAATATTATTCAGCCATAAGAAGAAAGCAAATCCTACCATTTGCAACAACATGGATGGAGCTAGAAGGTATTATGCTCAGTGATATAAGCCAAGCCAAAAAAGACAAGTATCAAATGATTTCACTTATATTTGTAGTATAAGAACAAAGAAAAAAACAGAAGGAACAAAACAGCAGGATACTCACAGAACCCAAGAACGGACTAATAGTTACCAAAGGGAAAGGGACTGGGGAACATGGGTGGGAAGGGAGGGATAAGAGGGAAAAAGGGGCATTACGATTAGCAGATGTAATGTTGGGGGGGTATGGGGAGGGCTGTACAACTCAGAGAAGATAAGTAGTGATTCTGTAGCATCTCACTACGCTGATGGACAGTGAGTGTAATGGGGTTGTTGGGGGGGATCTGATGAAGGGGTAGTTTAATAACCATAATATTGCACATGTAATTGTAGATTAATGATACCAAAATAAAGTATTAAAAAAAAATTGGTTAGTCCAGTGGTCTTTCCAGAGTCACATCTTGTATCATCAAAAACTCAATCCTGCTCTAAATATCTCTTTTCAGTAGCATCTGATTGCCAACAAAGAAAAAAAAATGGGTTGTTCTGTTCAAAGAAATAATTGTTGGCTAAGAAATGAAGAAAGTACATTCTCCATATTTTTCCACATTAGTTCAAGTAAAATGAAATGTTCTTAAATATACTCAAATCATGTTTATGTTTACTTTAAAACTGAGATATTTTATATGTGTATGTACATATAAATACATACTCTTTAGAGTTTTACATGTTTTGTAACAGTAATAATTAACATTAACTTTTATCTATCTCACTAACATTAATACATTTTGTATTTAGAGCTAGATTCCATGCTATATGATCTATATGGATTTTGACCTCTGGAGTATGAACTCTAAGAGAAGAGGATACAGTGAAGAGATTAAAGATTTTATTTCTTTATATATTATATAAAATACAATTTTTTATATTGATACACCCACATAAATATATATTTAAATGTATCATACATAAACATGCACGTCTGGTAGCCACTTGTCAAATGAATACATTTTGTACATACTGTGATATCACACTGATTTGATAAAACACTAGAATGCAGGTAGCAAGGAGAAATTCATTTGTTAGAAATTTATGTGTTTATTTACATTTCGTTAAATACGAGATAAACTTAAATTTTTTTTCACTTTTCCTTTAATTTCATTTTGAACACCTTCTCTGATAGTCAGGATCAAAACATCCTTCTGAGGCCTCTGGTAAGCTTCCAGCCGCCAAGCCCCTTGTAGGATCAATGGGAACACAATAAAGATTTCCTTTATTTGACTTGGTTTGTCATTGATTTTTCAGGATGTCTGTTTGAGTGTAAACTAAAGAAAGATTGTAGAACTGCTTAATCAATATGCCATTACTCTTCCTGAATTTGGTTGATTATACACTTACTTTATTGGATATTGGATCATAGTTCAGCGGTACAGTTCCTGACTGGTAACATTTTGTTAAGGCCAAAAATCTGTCTAATCTTGAGTCTGAGCAAACGTTAAACTTCCTCGTGACCTTCCTCCACAGGACTCCCGTTCTCTCAGATTCTAATGCTGCAATTTAAGTTTAATTAACATGAAAATACTTAGCCTTCTTCCTTGAATAAATATGATTCCAAGAACCATCAACTGAAGTGCCAACTCAATTTAATGAGGATTAAGTTTTCTCTATGTAATGAAAGGTAACTTAAATTACATTTTACTACTACTGAAATATGTAGTTTAAATAGATTAAGACTACAGTAATTTGAGGGTCAATGCCCAAAGCAATGAAGGGCACCTCAAAACAAGAATAGTCTTGGAATCACAGAAAAGATAGTATTAGCCTGATTTTCCACTTGGGGGTACATGAATTGGATGGCCAACAACTGATTACATTCACCCAGTTAAAATACTTCACCTTAATTTCATCTGGTTAAGAGTGATATTAACTCAAAAACTTACAATATAACAAAAATAAATAGCTGCACATATCTGAACTGACACTATGGGTTGGATTGTAAATATACATTAATACACAGTTAGTTTACATTGTTAAAAACAAGACAACAGGCTCAAAATGGACTCACTTATGCTAAGCACTGTGAAACCAAGCCAAGACTCAACATCATTACAGATTCAGACTCTCCCAAAATGAAATCCTAGACCAGTTAATCAGGAATTACCTGGTCCACACTAATGAGGTATCCTGCCTCAGAGACCCCTGCCTAAAGGAAAGTGACCCTGCCACAAACAATCCACTTTTTACTAATATAGCTTCCTCGTCCTGCTACCTTCTACCTATAAAAGTCTTTCATTCTGTGTGACTCCTCAGAGCTCCTTTCTATCTTCTAGACAGGATGCTGTCTGATTCGTGAACAGTTGAATAAGACAGTAAGATCTCTAAAATTTACTCAGCTGAATTTTTAAAAATTATTCAGCAACTAGAACTAATATTCGGAGAATAACTGTATTAGCACAGTTTCTATAAGAGGAAACAGAGGCTTAGAATGGGTAAATATCTTGACATTGATGGAGAAATTATAGAATCCAAAAGCTGATAGAGCTGACATTATGGGCTACGCTTTTTAACACTATCCTACACACTTAGTATATCTTTAGGTAGAAAGTTTCAGAGAATTGTTTCAGTACTGATTCTGGTTAGGATCCTCCCTTATGGAGACTGCTTTCCTGTTCCTATGTTAATCCAAAGCAGACAGGTCATTTCCTTTCACCACATGTTACGATTCTGCAAAGTTCGTACTTCCCATAAATGGATTATCAATCAGTGCAAAACCCCAGTAGAAAGCACTGACCCACTTTTTGCTTAGTTCATCCACAGTGACAACCTTTTTTATGACCTGGCTAACTTCTTCTTGTTCTAGTCCTCCTTGGTTCTAAAACCCTCCTCTGGCTTTGGATTTTGGCTCTCAATGCTTAATTCATATTTGTTGCCATTGGGATCCCATTGACATTTAGCTTGAAATGAACCTTGAGTTCTTGCTGTCAGACAGTCTTCTGGAGTTCACCTTTCTTGACCTACAAAACTTTACTGGAAGAAAAAGACCCAACTACCTTTCATTCTGACACCACAAAGAAAAAAATAAAAGACCTCTTGGTGAGCCCCACTCAACAGCTCCTGACTGAGAATTAAGTCAAATACTATTTGAATGTATGCACTTAGACTATTTAGGGTCTCGGAAGCATAGAGTGTCCTTTAAATGCAAGACTGTTGTTCCAGTTATTTCCTTTACAGATTTGCTATTTCACACACCTGCAAACACGCTGGAGTTGTGGCTCTTGTCTAGTTTTTACGATATGTCTGTCAGTATTTCCTGTGGTTGTCCATAAATGTCATCCGTGGCTTCAGTGGGACAGGGCATAAAAACCTCACTGGCTTTTGGCAGAAGATAACCTATCCCCATCTGAATGAGTCTCTCTTACCTGTAACTAAAACCTAGCATACTCTGGTTATTTTCCATTTTCAAACAACTACCCTAGCTACCCCTGAACACCTACAGCATTCCAGCCATGTGAACTAACTGGAATTAGAAATTTATTCTAATTTGAAGCACCTGTTTTCTTTCCAATTTTTTAATTAGAATTCTTTAATCCAATTCTTAATTCTAGGTAACACCAAACTGGCTAAGATAGAATGATAATAACATGAGAAATAAATAATAAAGAAGTAAAATACAGTAACAATTTTTAAAAAGATTTAAGATGATCATATAAATACTATTTAAAACTTATTCATAGACTTAGAAATTATATCTTTTCTAATACCCATAGAAAGAAAATACTGAATGCAGAGTAATTATTATGTGCCACACAGGAGCTATGCTAGATATTCAAAGATAAAAAATCTAATTAGGTACAGGCATTATTTTCCTCAAGAAATTTGAAATTTAATATAAGGAAAGAAGTTTCAACAAAAAATGATAGCACTAGATGGATAAGTGCTATATGGATGCATAAAAACAACCGTGTGAACATCAAAGAACAAATGGCATTTCGCAGGAAAGCTTCACAAATTTTTTGTGTTAAGAGTGAGAATATATTTTCCATGTGGTAAAAAGATGTACTGATGCAGTTAAAATGACATGTGCTAAAACTTGAGCCACGAAAGACTATTGGGTCTTCAGAAAAGGCCAATAGTTGAACCACAGGGCGCAGGTGAAGGCAGAACTGAATTTAGAGATGAGGAGATGGAATTAGAGTAAGAAACATCCACTCTAGGCATTTAAAGAGAAAGCATCTACTATAATTGGGAGTTCACAAATTCACTGAGGTGGCTGGAAGGGAAAGTGCCACGGAGCTGCACAGGAAGGGCTGATGTCCAGGGGCACACTGTGGACCCCAGCCGCTGCCCTGGCCAGGGCTTTTCAGTACCACAAAGCAGTTTCTAGGTAACAGAATGCTGAGTCCAACCATGAGTGTTTCCTCTTAACAGGAATTTCCCTATGACTTCTGAAAGAACTGTAGGAAGGCAGACTTTTCCTTAGTTGTGAAATATCACCAGAAGTCATGTAATTTGTGGAATCTTAATTTTTCAATGTCTTTTCAGTAATGGAAAGCACTATAAAGAATTGAAAAACCAGACAATACTCTCCACAGACCATCTCTTTCAGCACCATATACACACTTCCATATATACTTTTACTTCAAAAGCCGTAGTAACAATGTATTTGCAGTATTCTAAAACCATACATTTTATAAAGATTCACTCACCCTCTCTACAATAAGAAAGATCATATAAACTTTAGATGACATTCATTGCTCCTCTAGCTCAAATTCTTACTTAGTATCCTATAACATAACGAAATTATAAAGCTAATCTTCAATGTACATCTTGTACTAAATATCAGGGAATAGCAAAGTGATTAAGTGTTGCATATATCTCAAAATAATAAATGATTATATATGTATTTATAAACTATATTCGTTACTTTTACAATTGCTTATGGTTATTGATAACCCCTGGTTCTCCTAAATAGAAGACACTGCAAACACTACTGTTCTGTAGCCTAGATGACCTGGCCTTCTCTTGCTTCAGCCCTTACGAGTCACTCAGTGTATAAGTTAGAGCAACATACCAAAATGTGATATATTGTCTCTAATATCCAGATTCTTCGAAATCATTTTATCTGGAAGTGGAAGGAAGATCAAGGGGCTGTCAGTTTTATTTTCTCCATTCTTTTTTTATTTCAATCATTGAGTTCATTATTTCCTTCCTTCCACTTGCTTCAGGTATATTTTTCTTTTCTCTTTCTAGGATCTAAAAGCAGAAAACTAGGTCATGACTTAAGACTGCTCTTCTAAGCATCTAATGTGATAAATGTCTTAAGTATTGTTTGCGCTGCATTGCACAAATTTTGGCATATTGCATTTAAATGTAATTTAATCCAAAAATATGTTCTTACTTGTTGTGTAACTTACTCTTTGGCCCTTGATATTAACAACTGTTATTGTTTAAGTTCCAAATATTTGGAGATATTCCAGATATCTCTGTTACTATTCATAGAATTTCTGTAACTGTCATGCCTTCCTACAGTAAAGCAATTCATTGGAAAAGCTTCTTTATTTTTGCTCACTTCTGTATTTCCCTGTGTCTCATTCTCCTATGGTTTGGCACTCGTAAGCCAGTGCTTACATCATATCTTTATTTGGAAGTATCTGTTTCCTTCTTATATTTCAGGCTATTGGTTGTTCTGCAACCTTAGTTCTCGTATGGTTCCAAGAAAAGTTAGGTTTTCTGTTTTATTTGTCATCGCTTATTTTCAGAGGAGTGATATCTCTTTGTAGCTTCCTACATCCTAGGCAAAACTAAACAGATAATAGACTTTTAAAGAACAAAAATGTGAGGATAGAAATTGGACAAAAGGCAGTGTAATTCAAAGATTTCTAGATGTCCATTTAAAAACAAATTTTGTCTGTAATAAAAAAAGAGCTGTCACCCTCTCTACCAATACTAGGAGAAGATGTGAGTGATAGAAAACTCCAAATAAACTGACTTATAAGAAAAAGAAAAACAAAAAACCAACCCAGTTTGTTTCTATCTCTAGATAGGAGTTAGTCCTTGGGTAGTATGGAGTACAGTATTGGGGACCTAGGACTGTTGCTGATCCTCCATAGTCATCATGCAGTGCATGAGTATTGTTCTCTGTGTGCTAGAAAGTAGGAAGGAGGAAAACTAAGAAAAAAATGCAATATCCTTCTCATTGTAAAAACACTTCTTTGATGTCACTTGACCATACCTGCTTAAAGGAAATCACAATAGTAATTTGTCTATACCTAGTGACAAAGGAGATTGGGACTACAGTCTTGATTTAAAGGGTATGTGTGCCCAGCTAAACAACTTCATGTGTGGAAATGGAAACTTAGAGAGGACATTTGATTTCTGACATTCACAATTAGTTTACTTATGCATTTGAGAAATGGGTATTTAGAATAAGGTAATCTCTGCAGAACATGCAGACATTCTAAAAATATAAAGATTCTGATTTTTCATTACTCGTATTTTTATGGAAAGCTGTCATTCTTTCCTTATGTATACTAATAAGAACTAATCAAACTTTTTAATAACTCCAAAAGAGGCTAGCCTTTTTATTACAGCTGCAAAGATATTTTTGTTGTTGTTAGTATAGAAATCATACTGTTGAATGTATATATTATCTTGCAGAATTTTGTTTTAATGACAAATATCTTGTTCACTTTCTACAGTTAAAGAGAGAAATAAAAAGTAAAAGGAGAACTAGATAATTAAGAGAATTGACCTATAGCATGAAAGTGTCTAAGCAAATATAAAACATAAAACCAGATATTACTTTTAGCAACTAAGGTTATTCTTGTTGGTATTTAAAGGAACCAGAGATCAATCTTGTTTTATTGCTAATTCAGAAAGTGTTATGTGCAGACATTTCATATCTTATGAAAAAGATTTGTATAACAAAATTAATTTATTGTAGTGTAGGTAAGTCAGTCTATGCTATTACAGTGAGTTAAAACCTATTTGATTTATAAAACTCACAACTACAAAAATAAACACTTCACAAAATCATATATGGTGAGTTGTTCTTTTATTTAGATGCTAGCTGATTTTCAAAAATGCACGTATCTGGACAATATATACATGTGATCATCAAAGTAAGATTGTATCCCACGACTGAATCTTGAAAGTATTTGACAAATATGATAGGTAGTTAGAAGTGTAAATGACAAGCAAGAATCAAGAGTATAAGCATGGGTGATCTATTTAAATATGAAAATGATTTCAACATAATGAATAAACTTATACATCAAACTAAGGGAGACACATTTGGATTGCAAACATATTTAGAAAATGTTTTCATTTTAGTCATTTTTACTTCTCTTCATTGTTAAGTCAAAAACATTACAGTTGAATTTTGAAACCAAATGAATTGGAAAGGACAAATGAAATTAAATGATCAAAAACAAAAACGATTATACCAGTGCTTGCTGCACCCAGTTAACAAGAAAACCTTTGCAAATACACAATATAGAACAAAAAACAGAGAGGCTTTATTATGTTTCCCACTTTTTAAAAAAACAGTATTGATTTCCAGATTTTTGTACTGCTTATATATTTGAGCTCTGATATCTCAGGCTTGTGTTAAGCATTATTCATTCATTATTCATTTAATCTTCACAAAAGCCCATTCTACTTTATCAATTTTAAGTCAATTAATTATTTTTTTACTTTCTTTTTTATTTTAGCCTCTCTGAAATCAGGATTCACTTTACAACTGATGGAATGCCATTGTGTAATTGTTGGGGTTTTTTTGTTATTGTTAATGGCACATAAACAAATGATATATCTTAAACTATATGGCATCTTAAAAGTCCTGAAATATGGCAATGACAATTTCCTATAAGAAAAATAATAATGACCAAAGTGAAATAACTAACATGTTTTAGAACCAGGATTCCAACTCAAGACTTTGATATCTATCTATCTATCTATCTATCTATCTATCTATCTATCTATCTATCTATCTACTTCATAAATACTCTATAATACTTTCCCGTATATAATCTATATGTAATATTTCCAACATGAAGATTTATTTAATGATTACAAGGACAATTTTACATTTTTTCAGCTACAGCTAAGTAATTAATTCCAATAAAAGTTCCTATTCAAGTGAAAATAAATTAACATTTTTATTTTTTTGTATGAATTGATAATATTTATTATGTTAGTTCTGTTCTTTGAACTTGAAGAGTACCAGCAAGAACCTTTGATAAAAGGTTACACAACAACATTCTTTTTGCTAACAAAATATCCATTAACATACTGATAGCCTTTAGATATTTGTGTGGGAAAACTTTATTTTTTATAAGATAACAAAAAGTGCTATGTGATTGTCAGGATTTACTTGTGAACAATGAATCATTTGTCCAGTCGTGCCTTAACTCTATAACTGTCCTGAACTGTGCAGAGAGTGAAAACTGTTAATTTATCTTACATAAATATAGTTTATATCTTTCCTCTCTTTATGGAGATTCAGGTAAAGATGAGGTTGTTGTAAGAATAAATCATCCATTATTTTAACAAATATTCATTAAATGTACCTATTGAATTCTATACACACTTCATGATATGGACAATATATTATTAAAGAAAACTGGTCTCTGTCTTCAAGGATAGTTAAGCTAGAGAAAGAGATGTATATTAAATATTTTTACAACTGCACATATTTACACAAATTCTTTTATGGGCTTAGGACATATAAAGGAGAGGAGAGGACATAAAAGAGGAGAGTACATAATAGTCTAAGAAGCCATTATAGCATGAGACTTCCCCAATGAAGAAGAGGGAGAGAGTCATGGAAGGCTTCTGTAAGAAAGTAATGTCTAAGATGAATCCCAAAGCGTCAGTAGAAATTGGTAAGCATGAAGGGAAGTGTATTTCATGCAAAACTGCCAGCTATGTGAAGTCACCATGACAGGAGTGTCTCTTATGCACCACTTGAACCTCCCATAGCCTCTTCTGTTGTCTGTTCCCCCTGCCCCCATATGGATCAGGTTCGCATGGCTTTGACTAACCTCCTGCAGGCACAACCTGCTTGTACCTCATCTCAAACTCTTGCCATGTGATTTGCTTTCAAACCAGGGCTTCCCTTTAGATGCCACTGGACCCTACTCAAGGCTCATGCATGACAATTTCTGAGGACAGGAATTTAACACTCTCTGGTCAAAGCTTTCACCATAAGAAATCAGAAGCTCATAACGAATTTCTCCCTTTTTTCCTCATCAGGGATTTCCTACAACATAGTTCAAATTGCTTCTTGGAGGTTGTCCCATGGGATCAAGAAATGAGTCACACTTAAGGCAGATTACCGTAATAACAATTCCTTATAATCTCTCCCTCCTCACTTCCTTCACTCTGTCCTCTCCTGAGGCCTGTACTCCCAAATGAAGCCATATCACAAAAAGTCCTCTGATTTAGTTTCCGGAGAATGCAGGTTAAGTCAGAGATGTTCTAAAATGGCTACTGTGTTAATGACCAGTGAGATGAAAAAACAAAACAAAACCTATTCTACCTGGTTTTAGCAGAAAGGTCTTTATTACATTTAATTAAGTGGCTTACATTGGCCTTTACATGGAATACTCAGGCTTCTCATGCCCAAGAAAGCCTATCTCAGTGACTCTAACCTGCTCCCACAACCTTAATAAATGAAAGCAATCATTAATAAGCCATCCATAAACCATGTATAATGCACTAGCATGCCATGGCCCATCACTTGGGGAGCTCTAGCTAAAGATTCATTGGAAAGGATGAAGAAACAGATGTCAAGATGAGCATTCAAGATGACTCCCAGAGCTCCATGTGGAATGGACCACCAAGAGAGATGCTGTTTCTATCTCGATCAGACTGCATCAAAGAACCACTATAGCTGCTGTTTCTAGACAATGCCAATGTTAAAAGTTAAAGAAACCACCTTAGCTCAGTCAGGAAATTGCTGCTAATTATCAGTTCCAAAACACTTTGCCTATGACAATTTGCAGGAGAATAGAATGTGATTTTCAGCCTTACTCTTCCCTAGAACAAGGTGACATACATAATTTTATATACATATATATAACCATATACATATAACACACATACACATAACTATATATATAAATATACATGTATTTATAGGTAAATAATTAGATGGTACTAGAAGGTCCAGAAAATATTGAGCAGTTTATAGTATTTAACATAGTCCACTCCCTTGGCTACTCAAAATTTAAATAGAAGCTCCTTTCCAAAGAAAGTTAAAAGCCAGCTTCCCTAGACACATACCCCAGTGTTTGTGAGCTGTGAGGGTTTGCTCGTTTTTTGGTGGGGGGTAGTATTTTTTCAAACAGAATAGTAAATTTGTTTCTTTTTACTCCCTGTTAGAGGGAAGTGCAAGTGCTCATGAACTGACATTTTTTAAAACTTTTAAAAGATCAACCTACATATTTCATGAAGAGTAAATTGATACAGTATAGGACTGAAAGCAGAAAGATCAGCTGGAGCCTATCCTAGAGGAAAAGGGAATAGCAAATGCTGAGTTGGGCTAGTAAGTTGGGTGAGTCAGTAGAGATAGATATGATCCATACATTAAAGCTAGGTCATCATGATAAGTAATTTTAATCTATCAAATTTTCTCATACTACCAGAAAGTAGTGTAAATAGCATATTAAAAAATACAGGCAAATCTTATATGCCATAACTAGTAATGAGAAGGTATTAAATATTAATGGAATAAAAGGTTTTTTCACTAGATAGTTAAGATTTAGTATTATTAAACTTGAGCATTAATTATTATGGAAGATTTACCCTGTTTTCAAAGCATTAAATGGAAAAGTTAGAAATAACAAATTAAAAAAAATTCTCTTAGTATCTGTTAAACTGATTTACTAAATTCAGAAACCTACTTAAATGAGTTATAATTCACATCACTAGTGTTGGAATAATAATGTATATATTTGTAATTTGTTATCATCCCAGTTAGTTTAGTAGATTTAATTTTCAAGATTTTTATTCACCTCAGCACAGAACTGAACTTGGAGTTACAGCATGATGACAATGATAGCCATTTCTTTGATTTCAGTCCTCCAAGCTACATATCAAATGACAGGTTTAACACTGTATAAATTGTATATATCTATATGAAAGTTGAATTCTATATAACTGGGAAAATTCTTAGCACGACATTCAGAAGTTGCAGAGGATGAAGCAATGGGTAGCAAAAACTAGAAGGAATCATAGAATTGTTATTTCTCAGCCTAAGAGAAGTTCTGACAGAAAAACTGTTTGGATGCTTTAGAAAGACTATTCAAATGTGGTTTAAAAAAATTAGTGATTAAGTTATAAATGAATAATATCAAAGGGAAACTCTATACTTATATTAATTACAAAGCATATATTTAAAACTAAATACATCAGATACTCTGGTTTCTCTTCACATCGCATAAATCTTTTGCCTTTTACTAAAGATTTCCGTGGAGAGGAACAACTCTGAGTCGGAAACCAATTTTTTGAGGCCTCGTTTTGGCAAGGCTAAAAAAAAAAGAAAAAATTAAATACATTAGAATGCATTAGAATGTATATATGTAAAATCAAAACATAATGGTTAAAAGTAATTATTTTATTCCTTTCTTTAGCCCACTTTTAAAATTATTTTACCAACGAATGGTCTCAAGCTTATATGAGAAGTAAATTTACATATATAGATAGATTTATAGATACAAGAATGTGAGCTTTCTGATAAATATAAGTATTCAGTTGCCCTTTGATATTATTAGTTTATAACTTAATCAACTTTTTTTTTAAACCACTCTTGAATAGTCTTTCTGAAGTATTCACAATACTTTTTCGGTTAGAACTTCTCTTAGGCTGAGTCATAACAATTCTATGATTCTTCCAAGTTTGTGGCACAAGTTGCCTGTAAAGAATTTTTGCCTTCGTTAGACATTTTCTTAAGCAAATATTGTTTCTGCCTTATAGCTATATCAGCACCCATGTTTAATCTAGCACAAAGAAGATCTACTCACATTTCTTTAAAAATCTCCTTAAGTTCTTGTTTAATTTTAAAGAAAAAATGAAACAATAGGTGATTTTTCTGTTTTTTTCTGAATAATTATCTCTACAAAAACATTGGTAAATAAGTACATAAATATATTTTAAATGAAAATATAATGGTTAAAAGTAATTATATTTATTCCATTTATTCAGCCCACTTTTAAAATTACTTTACCAACTAATGGTCCCACACTTATCGGAGAAGTGAATTTCCATTGACTGGGAAGGAGATGAGATGTAAAATAAAAATTTAAGACACATATAATCTGAATATAATTATTAAAAATTATTTCCAACATGATGCACTCAATTATAAATGGCATGTACATGGCATGCAGAATTTACAGCCTCTTTCTACTTCTCCTAATATCTTAAGATATTAAGAAGTCAATTACTTAAGTAATGCTTGCTTATTCAAAATGATAAGTTGAAAGTTTAATATGTATTTCAAATGTGCATGTCTCTATTTCTAATGATAACTTGGAAGGGTTACTTCTAAATTCTAAATAACTACATCATTAAATACTCTACCTTTTAAATTGATCTAACATGAACTGGATTTAGATATTGCAGATAAAATTACCTGTAAGAATTAACATACATAAGATTTAAATATCATTAATCTATCAGGTCTTTCATTGGATCTCAGCAGTTCACTTGACTCATACAATTTGTTTTGCATGAGTATTACATTTTTTTATTTTGCTATTATTAATATACAGTTACATGAACAACATTATGATCACTAGACTCCCCATATTATCAAGTACCCACTAGATACCCCATTACAGTCACAGTCCATCAGCCAGGAAGGATGTTATAGAATCACTACTTGTTTTCTCTGTGTTATACTGCCTTCCTGGTATTGCCCCCACCCCACCCCTAACCCGGCTACATTATGTGTGATAATTGTAATAGACCTTTGTCCCCCTTATCTCTTCCTTCCCACCCATCTTCCCCAGTCCCTTTCCCTTTGGTAACTGTTAGTCCATTCTTGGGATCTGTGAGTCTGCTGCTCTTGTGTTCCTTCAGTTTTTTCTTTGTTCTTATACTCCACAGACGAGTGAAATAATTTGATACTTGTCTTTCTCCACCTGGCTTATTTCACTGATCATAATACCCCCTAGCTCCATCCATGTTGTTGCAAATGGTAGGATTTGTTTTCTACTTATGGCTGAATAATATTCCATTGTGTATATATACCACATATTCTTTATCCATTCATCTACTGATGCACACTTAGGTTGCTTCCATTTCTTGACTATTCTAAATAGTGCTGTGATAAACACAGGGGTGAATCGGTCTTTTTCAAACTGGGCAGCTGCATTCTTAGGGCAAATTCCTAGGAGTGGGATTCCTGGGTCAAATGGTATTTCTATTTTGAGTTTTTTGAGGAACCTCCATACTGCTTTCCACAATGGTTATACTAATTTACATTCCCACCTGCAGTGTAGGACGGTTCCCCTTTCTCCACATTCTTGCCAACATTTGTTGCTTGACTTTTGGATGGGGGCCTTCCTAACTGGTGTGAGGTGATATCTCATTGTGATTTTAAATTGCATTTATCTGATGACTAGTGATGTGGAGCATCTTTTCAGGTGCCTGTTGGCCATCTGAATTTCTTCCTTGGAAAAGTGTCTGTTCAGCTCCTCTGCCCATTTTTTAATTGGGTTATTTCTTTTTTGTTTGTTGAGGTGCATGAGCTCTTTATATAATTTGGATGTCAACCCCTTAATGGGTATGCCATTTATGAATATATTCTCCCATACTGTAGGAAGTCTTTTTATTCTACTGATGGTATCCCTTGCTGTACAGAACCTTTTTAGTTTGATATAGTCCCATTTGTTCATTTTTGCTTTTGTTTCCCTTGCCCGGGGAGACATGTTCATGAAGAAGTTTCTCATGTTTATATCCACGAGATTTTTACCTATATTTTTTTCTAAGAGTTTTATGGTTTCATGACTTACATTCAGGTCTTTGATCCATTTTGAGTTTACTTTGGTGTATGCGGTTAGACAGTAATCCAGTTTCATTCTTTTACATGTAGCTGTCCAGTTTTGACAACATGAGCAGTTGAAGAGGCTGTCATTTCCCCATTGTATATCCATGGCTCCTTTATCATATATTAATTGACCATTTATGCTTAGGTTTATATCTGGGCTCTCTGTTCTGTTCCACTGGTCTACGGGTCTGTTCTGTGGCAGTGCCAAATTGTCTTGATTACTGTAGTGTTGTGGTAGAGCTTGAAGTCAGGGAGCGTAATACCGCCTGCTTTATTCTTCCTTCTCAGGATTGCTTTGGATATTTGGGGTCTTTTGTGGTTTCATATGAAATTTAGAACTATTTGCTCAAGTTCATTGAAGAATACTGTTGGTAATTTGATAGGGATTACATTGAATCTGTAGATTGCTTTAGGCAGGATGGCCATTTTGACAATATTTATTCTACCTATCCAAGAGCATGGGATGAATTTCCATTGGTTAGTGTTCTCTTCAATTTCTCTTAAGAGTGTCTTGTAGTTTTCAGGGTATAGGTATTTCACTTCATAGGTTAGGTTTATTTCTAGGTATTTTATTCATTTAGTTGCTATTGTGAATGGAATTGTTTTCTAGATTTCTCTTGCTGCTAGTTCATCGTTAGTGTATAGGAATGCAACAGATTTCTGTGTATTAATTTTGTATCCCGCAACTTTGCTGAATTCAACTATTAGATCTAATAGTTTTGGAGTGGATTCTTTAGGGTTTTTTATGTACAATATCATGTCATCTGCAAACAAGGACAGTTTGAGTTGTTCCTTGCTGATCTGGATGCCTTTTATTTCTTTGTGTTGTCTTATTGCCATGGCTAGGACCCCCAGTACTATGTTGAATAAAAGTGGGGAGAGTGGGCATCTTTGTCTTGTTCCCAACCTTAAAGGAAAAGCTTTCAGCTTCTCGCTGTTAAGTATAATGTTGGCTATGGATTTGTCATATATGGCCTTTATTATGTTGAGGTACTTGCCCTCTATACACATTTTGTTGAGAGCTTTTATCATGAATGGATGTTGAATTTTGTCGAATGCTTTTTCAGCATCTATGGAGATGATCATGTGGTTTTTGTCCTTCTTTTTATTGATGTAGTGGATGATTTTGATGGACTTTAGAATGTTGTACCATCCTTGCATCCCTGGGATGAATACCACTTGATCATGATGGATGATCTTTTTGATGTATTTTTGAATTCAGTTTGCTAATATTTTGTTGAGCATTTTTGCATCCATGTTCATCAGGGATATTGGTCTGTAATTTTCTTTTTTTGTGGTGTCTGTGCTTGGTTTTGGTATTAGAGTGATATTGGCCTCGTAGAATGAGTTTGGAAGTATTCCCTCCTCTTCTACTTTTTGGAAAACTTTAATGAGGAATGGTATTAGGTCTTCACTAAATCTTTGATAAAATTCAGCAGTGAAACCATCTGGTCCAGGCGTTTTGTTCTTAGGTAGTTTTCTGATTACCAATTCAATTTCTTTGCTGGTAATTGGTCTATTCAAATTTTCTGTTTCTTTCTGGGTCGGCCTTGGAAGGCTGTATTTTTCTAGAAAGTTGTCCATTTCTTCTAGGTTATCCAGTTTGTTACTATATAATTTTTCATAGTATTCCCTCAGATTTGTTTGTATTTCTGTGATATCCATAGTGATTTTTCCTTTCTCATTTCTGACTCTGTTTATGTGTGTAGACTCTCTTCTTTTCTTGATAACTCTGGCTCAGGGTTTATCTATTTTGTTTATTCCTCAAAGAACCAGCTCCTGCTTTCATTGATTCTTTCTATTGTTTTATTCTTCTCAATTTTATTTATTTCTGCTTTAATTTTCATCATGTTCCTCCTTCTATTGACTTTGGGCCTCATCTGTTCTCCCTTTTCTAGTTTCATTAATTGTCAGTTTAGACTGTTCATTTGGGATTGTTCTTCTTTCCTAAGGTATGCCTGTATTGCAGTATAGTTCCCTCTGAGCACAGCTTTTGCTGCATCCCACTGATTTTGTGGTGTTGAATTATTGTTGTCATTTGTCTCCATATATTGATTGATCTCTGTTTATATTTGGTCATTGATCCATTGATTATTTAGGAGCATGTTATTGAGGCTCCACGTGTTTGTGGGCTTTTTCATTTTCTTTGTTTAATTTATTTCTAGTTTCATGCCTTTGTGGTCTGAGAAGCTGGTTGGTACAATTTCAATCTTTTTGAACATATTGAGGTTCTTTTTGTTGCCTAGTATATGATTTATTCTTGAAAATGTTCCATTTGCAATTGAGAAGAATGTGTATCCTGTTGCTTTTGGATGGAGTGTTCTCTAGATGTCCGTTAGGTCCATCTGTTCTAATATGTTGTTTAATGCCTTCTCTTTATTTATTTTCTGTCTGGTTGATCTGTCCTTTGGAGTGAGTGGTGCGCTGAAGTCTCCTAAAATGAATGTATTGCATTCTATTTCCCCCTTTAATTCTGTTAGTATTTGTTTCACCTATGTAGGTGATCCTGTGTTGGGTGCATAGATATTTATAATAGTTATATCCTCTTTTTGGACTGACCATTTTATCATTATGCAATGTCCTTCTTGTCTCTTGTGACTTTATTTGTTTTGAAGTCTATTTTATCTGATACAAGTACTGCAACTCATGCTTTTTTCTCCCTATTAGTTGCATGAAATAACTTTTTCCATCCCTTTACTTTCAGCCTGTGTATATCTTTGGGTTTGATGTGCATCTTTTGTAGGTAGCATATAGATGGGTCTTGTTTTTTTATCCATTCAGTAACTCTATGTCTTTTGATTGATGCATTCAGACCATTTACATTTAGGGTGATTATCGATAGGTATGTACTTGTTGCCATTGCAGGCTTAAATTTGTGGTTACCAAAGGTTCAAGGGCAATTCCCTTACTATCTAACAGTCTAATTTAACTTATTTTGTATACTATTACAAACTCAACCTTAAAGTTCTTTTTTTCTTCTTTTCCTTTTTCTTCCTCCTCCCTTCTTTTTATGTTATGAATCATATTCTGTACTCTTTGTCTTCCCTTGAATGATATCTGTTTAGCCTTAGGAATACTTCTATCTATAGGAGTCCCTCCAAAATGCCCTGTAGAGGTGGTTTGTGGGAGGTAAATTCTCTCAGCTTTTGCTTATCTGAAAATTGTTTAATCCCTCCTTGAAATTTAAGTAACCTTGCCGGGTAGAGTATTCTTGGTTCAAGGCCCTTCTGCTTCATTGCATTAAATATATCATGCCACTCTCTTCTGGCCTGTAAGGTTTCTGTTGAGAAGTCTGATGATAGCCTGATGGGTTTTCCTTTGTTTGTGATCTTTTCTCTCCCTCTCGCTGCTTTTAAAAGGCTGTCATTATCCTTGATCTTTGCCATTTTAATAATTATATGTCTTGATATTGTCTTCCTTGGGTCCCTTTTGTTGGGAGATCTGTGCATCTCCATGGCTTGAGAGACTATCTCCTTCCCCAGATTGCAGAAGTTTTCACCAATTATATCCTCAAAGATAGTTTCTATCCCTTTTTCTCTCTCTTCTTCTTCTGATACCCCTATAGTGCGAATATTGTTCTGTTTGGATAGGTCACACAGTTCTCTCAAAATTCTTTCATCCTTAGAGATCCTTTTTTCTTTCTATGCCTCAGCTTCTTTGTCTTCATCTTCTCTAATTTCTATTCCATTTACCGTCTCTTCTACTATATCTAATCTACTTTTAAATCCCTCTATTGTATGTTGCATTTCATATATGATATATCTTAATGATTGAAGGTATATCTTAATGATTGAATCTCCATCTTAAATTCGTTCCTGAGGTCTTGAATACTTTTCTGTACCTCTGTAACCATGTTTATAATTTTTATTTTGAACTCTCTTTCTGGAAGATTTGTGAGTTCGGTTTCAATTGACCCTCTTTCTGGTGTTTGTGAGATTTTGGTCTGAACCATGTTGTTTTGTTGTTTCATAATTCTGTGTGGTGCCCACTAGTGTGCAGAACCTCCCGTCTCTGGAGCTGCTCTGCCCCTAGAATGAGGGTGGGGGATGTAGGGGAGCAGAGCTGGTGCCTAGGGGGAGGAAAGATTTGTTTCCTGCTTCCCATCTGTGGTGCCTGTCTCCAGTGTCAGAGGCAGTGGGCCAAGCACACATGGGTAATCTGTGCTTTGCGTCTCTAGCTGTTGTAGGTGGGGCCTCCGTCTGGCTGGCCTGACACCTGTGCAGTGATTGTGGGTTTGTGAGCAGCTGCCTGCAGGCCAGTATGAAGGCTAGGCAGGCTGTGTGTCACAGTGGAGGGCCTCAGAGCTGAGTAGGCAGTTAGGGGGATGGAGCACCTGAAGCTCCTCAAAGTTCCCAACCAACTGGGCAGAGCGTGCCCAGGCAAACTTGTCCATCTCTCCCTTCTCCTCCACAGCAAGGTCCGTGCAATCACCGCTCTTCAGCAGCCCTCTCACTGCTAGGAAGCCTCTCAGACTCCCTGCCTTTCCTCTCACACAGAGTGGCTGGGTGTGGATCCCCAACTACTCAAAAGGCCAGAATGTCAATTCTTCAAGCACTCCACCTGTCCGAGCTCCCCAACGCCCAGGGCACCGCACAATATAGGATTCTGCTCACAAAGCAGATGTCCAGGGCTAGGTGTTCAGCAGTCCCAGTCTTCCATCCCCTCCCCCATTCTGTTTCTCTTCCTCCTGCTGGTGAGCTGCGGAGGGGGAAGGGCTTGGGTCCCACCAGATTAAGGCTTTCATACGTTACCCTGTTTTTTGAGGTCTCTGTTCGTGAGGTCTGTATGCAGTCTGGTTCAGCCTCCTTTCTTGTTGTTGTCTGAGTGTTAGTTGTACTTATTAACTATATTTTTGTACTGTTTGTGATTTTGGGAGGAGCTCTCAGTCTCACCTCTCCCACCGCTATCTTGAATCCTTCATGAATATGTACATTTTAATCTATGCAATATGGAATGCTACTAAATGTATTATAATGTACATGACAAGCCTGCTCAACCAAAATTATCTTCTTCATTCTCCACAACTTCTCAATGTCCTGGTAAGCATTGATGAGAATGAGAATTTGTGTATATGGTCTGTATTTAAAATTAAACTTCATTTAATATATAAACATCAACAGGTTTACAATGTTTCTGTTACATTTACCAGAAGGTAACTACTGTATATCTTGAGGATATACTGCTTTAATGGAAGCTTTGCCAAGATTCTTTGTCAAGGACCTTCCAATCATGAGTTCAACCTGCAATCTGTCCCAGTTGCATCTTTCCCCATTCATTTAACTGTCAACTACAACCTTACAGTTGCTTGGGAACATGGGGCTCTCCTCTATTATAGGACATGCACAGTCTACATACTTAAAATAATAGTCTCCTTATACAATTAAAATCAATTAAAAATCCACCCTCTTCTGTTCATGTCTTCCAAGCCATCCCATCTCTCACAAAGACAATTCCAACAGACTCCTATTTGTTTCCTACGCTTCTTCCCTGTCCCCATAATTTATTGCCCATGCAGCAGCCAGAATTGTCCTCATAGTTACTTTAGACCAAGTACTTTAGATCAACAGTATAAATATTAACTAATTTAACGTCTGATTCCAAAAGAGTAAAAATTTAAATAATACTGTATGACTAAATATAATTTGGTTTATGAAGGTAAAAATATGATTAATATCAGTAAGTCTCCTACTATAATTCATTACATCAACAAGTTGAAAAACAAATATATGATCCTCTTAATGGTCAAAAATATTTGCTAAATTATGTCAGCTGTTACTAGTAACATTCTAGGTAAAATGGAATGGAAATAAACTATAATGAAATATTAATTTCAATTAATATCAAGATCTACACAGGAATTGCCTCCATTGCCATTATTCCTTCACTTTACTTGAACATTCTTATCAGTATGTATTGAGATTTTTTAAAATGGAACAATCACTAAAAAGAGAAAATAAATCTTGCTTTGTTGTTAATATGCTTGCTTAGTTAAATAATAGCTGGAATTAAAATGAAAGTTTTAAATGTGACTAGATATTAGTGGAGTATTTTAATTCAAATGATTTCTATTTTAGCAATAAACTCATGTGAAAAGGAAATAATATATATGACATAATAGTGATAATATTTAAATTTAGAAAATAAAAGAATATGACCTACATAAAATCTAATTGAAGAACGTGAAATTGAGGTCTGAGCAACGTAAATATTATCTATTTTCTTATATGTATATTAACTGTATTATTAAAATCTTAATTGTAAAAATAGCATATTAACTTAAGCAATTCCAATTAAAATCCCAGCAGAGTTTTGTTACTGATTTTTTTTTAATATTGTTATGTAAGGATAAATGTTCTCAGTACAGCCAAGTAAAAATAGTTACAGGCATTTTTCTTCCCAGGTATCAGATCACACTTTATACTGATCAATTAATTATAATGACCAAGGGAATAAAAAATAAAAATAATAATTGAACAAGATAAGAAAACTAGAAAAAGAGCTCAGCATGTTTTTATTTAAAATGTGGCAAAATGGTCTCAAGGTAGAAAAGGTTATATATCCTTAGTAGCAGGCAAAGGTACAAATTTATATTCATTGAGAAAAAATAACATTTTATCAATAATTGCACCATATGTGAAAATGAATTACACAGAAATTAAATGCTGAAATGTAAAAAAAGAAAAGAAAATTAGAAAACATGAACGGCAAAAGTATTCGGGAGAATTTCTTCACCAAGATTCGAGCTCAGAAACTAAAAAGGGAAAGACAGGCGTATTTGATTAAGGAATGTAAGCATGGCACACACACACAAATACAGTAATGAAAAGAATACCTAGACAGACAATAAATTACAGAAAAAGTTGCAATTCTGAAGATAGAGTTATTATCTCTAATTTATAATAGTACTTGATGAATGACAAGAAGAGTGTTAAATATTAGAGAAAGTACAAAGTACCTAAAGAGGCAATTCAGAGAAGAACAAGTCCTACTGGAAAGATACTTAAACTCATCATTTTCACATTAATGCAAAGTAAAGTAACAATGAGCTATCAAATTATAAGAATCAGACTGACAAAAATGGAAAATTCAACACATTTTTGGTAGGAAAGTGTGTATGTACAAAGGTACTATTATATATTGCTCAGGTAAATGTACATTATTGCAGCTTTTTATCAAAATATTTGGGAAATAGATATAGGTACACCTTGTTTAACCATCAACCCCATTCTTGGTAATCTATCCTACAGAAACAATGGCATATAAGAACATAGGAGCAATTATGTTATAGGAACATTGTTTGGAGCTAAAGAATCTTGAAATGAAGTGAATTTCTGTTGATAAGGGAATAATTGTTTAAATCATAGTATTGTGGTGTAACCACACATTAGAATAATATTCATGAATTAAGAAGTGGAGACACACCAAGTGATTTGAAATAACATAAGTTATAGCTGAATTAAAAATAAAGACAAATGTGCTGACTACAATCCTACTTTTATACAATTTTAATAAATCTTTAGTGTAATATGTTTATATAATTACATATATAAGATTATATGTTACATACACATCTGTAAATATGTATATATAATCATGCAGGTAATCTGTAATTATATAAGCATAGAGAAAGATAGGAACAAAATATGCCCGCATGAATTGTGTTTGTGTATATGTGTTGGCAAGAAAAGGAGAGAAGAGAGTCTTAGAAAACTGAAATAGTAGAAGTCATGCAATAGTGTGTATGATATTATGACATGCATGTAAATACCTGTGTAAGTAAGTTCTTTTAAGAGGCAATGGGAGAGAATGAGCATTTTACCAAGCTGATGAGTTGAAGGCAATAGACTAAGTACAATTACCTTCTGAGAATCAATTATATTTCATTCATAAGGCCACAATTACAGGAAGAATGGGAGAAAGACATAGACCAGAGATTCAGTCACATTTTAGAAGACAAGTAACAGATTGTTATTTGTGGAAGAAGCAGAGTGGTGGAATCTGCAAGCCTCTGAGAAATGAATTAGGCTTCCATCCTGTCACAATGATGGTGAGAAGACATGAGAGCAACTCTTCTTGAAGGTTTGATGGAACTGAAGGTGCTTCTACTGGAAAACAGCTCCTGGGAAACCACAATGCTGTCTTTATCTATTTGAATGACTGCCCTGAGGATTGATTATTTGACTTTTAGCTTCCACATACTGATTCTACAAAAATAGCGTGTAACCACATAGAACAAGTATAATCAAAAAGTTGTGTGTCAGAGCCAATGATTCTATAAAGGCATAAAGTTAAGTGAGCAGTTGTCCTTGGAACTAGGATGCATTTGATTTCCCATCACTTTGCATCTATATTATGACTATTATAATTCAATTTTTTTCTTCACTTAAACTGAGAAATGAAATCAAACTGCCAATATATTCTTAAAATATTCACACAATTCTTTGAAGATGCTGCTTAAAATGTTTTATTGTGAAGACGTTTGAAATAATATTCTATCAGTATCTTTAAAAACTGTTAATACAGAAATTATTCATAATATTTCTTAATCATGAAGAGTCAGTGTTGCATAATTGAGGCACTGAAAGTCAACAAAGGGGTTAATGGACTATTGCCACCAAGAAGAAAGTGAAAATTGAGATAGTTCTCTCAAATATGTCCCAGGCTCCTTAGTATCTAATTGGGAATCTCACTATGATCAAAACACAGACTTTTTTTTTCAGTAAGGAGTGGGGAGGGGTGAAAAACAGGGTAGGAAGGATGGAAATTAACATGCATATCTGTACTCTTGTACCTTAAGTTACTTAATGTACTTAACTAATATTACATAAACCATAACACTTAAAATGGAAGTTTAAATTGCTACATCATTGCAAATCCCTTTTAAAGGATGTGATTCATATTACCCAAAGTATACAAATACATGCCAAATTAATTCAGAAAACAGTAGTTTTTTCTTGTATACTAAGACTTTTAGAAAGACAGATATGTCTTTAAATTTTTAATACAGATTATCCAGTTATTTGCAAAGTGATAACTGAAAAGTAAAGAATTTATGGGGAGCATTTATCTACAATGGGTACTAAGATATGCTGGGAAGAGAAGAATTTGTAGTCTTGTTTAGAGGATTCAATTGGGATTAAATTTACAATTATGTATTTACTGCTTTTGCTCTTAGATTAACTTTATCTCTTCTACTAAGCTGTGAACTCCATGAAAAAAAGCCAATATATAATGTTAGCATTTTATTCTCCCTATCTAGCACATGGCCTAGACCTTAGTTGAGTCTCAAGTCTTAAATGAGTAAATGAATTAATAAAGATACTGTACTATACCTCTTACCCAATGAGACAGTATGAATCATCACTAAAATAAATGACCAGCACTATGTGACATGTACTATTCTTATTAGATGCCTAATAAGTACAGACATTTAAATGTGGTTAGGTGGTTACTTCTTTGTAAGTATTCAAATAGCCACATAAAGAGTAAAAGACCATATATCCAAACTAAACTAAAGATATTTTTTAATTGAATATGGATTTATACAGAAGGCTAAAGAGAGAATGTTAAGGAAGAAGGGTTTCTAAAGATATTGAAGTTAACAAAAAGAGTGATAATACAATAACAAGCAGAAAGCCAAGATGAAGGGTGCTATTTGAGATAGAAGACAAGTAATATTTCCAGCCGCAATAAAATGATTTGGATACATGATCAAAGATAGTTTATTAGAATATAAACTATGTAAATTTAGTGACATAACTCATCCTGATTTTCATTTGTGCAAGACTGGAAGAAACCCAGGCTTAAATATACGATATGTTTCATAAGTAACTATTATGTATTTAAGTATATATATTTACATAAAAATATATATTTAGCTTAAAATTATAGCATAATATTATGACTCATTTTCTTAATGATAATATTAAAGTCAATATAATTAAACTTTATTTCTCTACTTCTTATTTACACTAATTTCATGTTTCTAATGCTATGAATTTTGCTTATTACTCTACGGATAAATTATTTGAATTAATCCATTTTCATACATATATATTTATTCTCTCGGGCAATGAAAGTGGTTAGTGATGTGAAAAGGACTTCAAGCTATGGGCCAATATGCATTATAAATTAGGAAAACAAATATTAAAATGTGAATATCATGAAATACCAAATTTTAACCCATGAATGTTTCCACAAACGTGTATTTAAAACACACTTCACTTCAAGTAAGTCAATAATTACAAAGTTCCTTACAGACAGCATTCCCCTAGAAGACCCATCTGAGATTCGTAAGATTATTCAATCTTTATTCTCCAGAGGTGAGAGAATTCCATCATTTTAATGAATCTAGAAAATAAGCTAAGGATGTTTAAAATAAAGAATGTTAAAAGGTTTTCCTTTGAATACTACTTCTAATAAATTCAGATTTTGTAAACATTTGAGAAATTAGAAAAAAGTCATCCTTATCCAAATCACTTTGTAGCTTCTGAACCAAAATGGATTATGACACTAGATTTTTCCAAAAGTGGGGGTGGAATTTTTCATCTTTTTTCCTTTTTTAAAAAAGATTTCTGGCTAAAGGCAATTTTTTGGAGGGGTACTGAGTAGTGAGATTATATTCGTAGGGGAGTCCAGGGCCCTCTCTGGTACCCGATGCTCGCTAACTTTTGTGAGATGCCTGCAGTAACAGGCTGCCAACAGGTCCCTTAAGCGCTACTCCCTAGATCACTCACAGTGAATTCAGGCTCCTAAATTCAAGTCAGTAGGTATTCTTTGCTTGCTTTATTGTTTCAGAAACTCCTGCAGGCTTACATATTTTTATTCATTAAATAACTTTTGCTCGTTACTTATAGATATATCAGCTACTGTGTTCACTGTTTTTTAAATAATTTTTTATTAAGGTATTATTGATATATACTCTTACGAAATTTTCACATGAAAAAACAATGTGCATACTACATTTACCATTTTATCAAGTCCACACCCATACCCCAATGCAGTCACTGTCCATCAGTGTAGTAAGAGGCCACAGATGAATGTTTGCCTTCTCTGTGCTACACAGTTTTCCACCGGACACCCCACACCATGTGTACTAAAAATAATACCCCTCAATCCTCTTCTCCCTCCCTCCCCACTCACCTTCCTGAACCCCTCCCCTTTGGTAACCACTAGTCACTTCTAGCATCTGTGATTCAGCTGCTATTTTGTTCCTTCAATTTTGCTTCGTTGTTATACTCCACAAATGAGGAAAATCATTTGGCACTTGTTTTTCTATGCCTGGCATATTTCACTGAGCATAATATCCTCCAGCTCCTTCCATGTTGTTGCAAATGGCAGGATTTGTTTCTTTCTTATGGCTGAATAGCATTCCATTGTGTATATGTACCACCTCTTTATCTATTCATCTACTGATGGACACTTAGGTTGCTTCCATATCTTGCCTATTGTAATAGTGCTGTGATAAACATAGGGGTGCATATGTCTTTTTGAATCTGAGAAGTTGTATTCTTGGGGCAAATTCCAAGGAGAGGGATTCCTGGGTCAAATGGTATTTCTATTTTTAGTTTTTTGAGGAACCTCCATATTGCTTTCCTCAATGGTTGAACTAGCTTACATTCCCACCAGCAGTGTAGGAGGGTTCCCCTTTCTCCACATCCTCGCCAGCATTAGTTGTTCTAAGTCTTTTTGATGGTTGCCATCCTTACTGGTATAAGGTGATATCTCATTGTGGTTTTAATTTGCATTTCTCTGATGATTAGTGATGTGGAACATCTGTTCATGTGTCTGTTGGCCACATGAAATTCTTCTTTGGAGAATTGTCTCTTCATATCCTCTGCCCATTTTTTAATCAGGTTATTTGCTTTTTGGGTGTTGAGGCATGTAAGTTTTTTATATATTTTGTATGTTAACCCCTTGTCGGATATGTAATTTACAAATATATTCTCCCATACTGTAGGATGCCTTTTTTTTTCTGCTGATGTTGTCCTTTGCCATACAGAAGCTTTTGAGTTTGAGGTACTCAAATGTGTTCATTTTTGCTTTTGTTTCCTTGCTTGAGCAGGTATGTTCAGGAAGAAGTTGCTCATGTTGATATTCAGGAAATTTTTGCCTATAGTGTCTTCTAAGAGTTTTATGGTTTCATGACTTACATTCAGGTCTTTGATCCATTTTGAGTTTACTTTTGTGTATGAGGTTAGACAATAATCGTTTTATTGTCTTACATGCAGCTGTCCTGTTTTGCCAAAACCAGTTGTTGAGGAGGCAGTCATTTCCCCATTGTATATCCATGGCTCCTTGATAATATATTAATTGACCATATATGTTTGGGTTTATATCTGGCCTATCTAGTCTATTCCATTGGTCCATGGGTCTCTTCTTGTGCCAGTACCAAACTGTCTTAAATATTGTGGCTTTGTAGTAGAGCTTGAAGCCAGAGAGCATAATTCCCCCTGCGTTATTTTTCCTTCTCAGGATTGCTTTGGCTATTCGGGGTCTTTTGTTGTTCACATACGAGTTTTAGAACTATTTGCTCAAGTTCACTGAAGAATGCTGTTGGTATTTTGATAGGGATTGCATTGAATCTGTAGATTGCTTTAGGCAGGATGGCCATTTTGAAAATATTATTTTTTTCCATCCAGGAGCACGGGATGTGTTTCCATTTATTGGTATCTTCTTTAATTTCTCTCATGAGTGTCTTGTAGTTTTCAGAGTATAAGTCTTTCATTTCCATGGTTAGGTTTATTCCTAGGTATTTTATTATTTTTTGATGCAATTGTGAATGGAATTGTTTTCCTGACATCTCTTTCTGATAGTTCATCATTAGTATATCAGAATGCAACAGATTTCTGTGTATTAATTTTGTATCCCACCACTTTACTGAATTCAGATATTGGATCTAGGAGTTTTGGAGTGGATTCATTAGGTTTATCTATGTACAATATCATGTCATCTGCAAAAAAGGACAATTCGACTTCTTGCCGTATAAGGTAATCTTGGTTCAAGGCCTTTCTGCTTCATTGTATTAAATACATCATGCCACTCCCTTCTGACCTGTAAGGTTTCGGCTGAGAAGTCGCCTGATGGGCTTTCCTTTGTATGTGATCTTATTTCTCTCTCTGGCTGCTTTTTATAGTCTGTCTTTATCCTTGATCTTTGACATTTTAATTACTATATGTCTTGGTGTTGCCTTCCTTGGGTCCCTTGTGTTGGTAGATCTGTGCACCTCCATGGCCTGAGAGACTATCTCCTTCCCCAGATTGGGGAAGTTTTCAGTAATCACCTCCTCAAAGACACTTTCTATCCCTTTTCCTCTCTCTTCTTCTTCTGTTACCCCTATAATGCGAATATTGGTCCGTTTGGATTGGTCACACAGTTCTCTCAATATTCTTTCATTCTTAGAGATCCTATTTTCTCTCTGTGCCTCAGCTTCTTTGTATTCCTCTTCTCTAGGTTCTATTTCATTTGTTGTCTCCTCCACCGTATCCAATCTGCTTTTAATACCGTCCATTGTGTTCTTCAATGATTGGATCTCCAACCAGAATTCATTCCTGAGTTCTTGAATATCTTTCTGTACCTCCATGAGCATGTTAATGATTTTTATTTTGAACTCCCCTTCAGGGAGAGTCATATGGTCCATATCATTTAAATCTTTCTCAGGAGTTGTATTCATAATTTTACTCTGGACCAGGTTCCTTTGGCATTTCATATTTGTGTATGGCGCCCTCTAGTGTCCAGAAGCTCTGCTCTCTGGAGCTGCTCAACCCCTGAAGCAATGCAGGGATTGTAGGGCAGTGGTACTGGTGCCTCCGGGGAGCAAAGGGCTGTTTCCTGGTTCCTGGCTGCTATGCCTGGCTCCACTGCCTGAACCAGTGGGCTGAGCACACAGGTATAAGCCTCTGTGCTTTGCGTTTTTAGTTGCTGTAGACAGATCTTCCCTCTGGCTGGCCTAACACCAAGGAAGGATTTCCCGGTTTGCAAGCCCAGTGGGGCTGGCCAGGAGAAAGGCGCAGTAATCTGCCTGTCACAGAAGGGGTTCTTGGAGCTGTGTAGGCAGCCAGGGAGCTGGAGCACCTGAAGATCGTGAAAGCTCCCAACCTGCTGGGCAGAGTGCACCCGGACAATTTTGTCTGCCTGTCCTTTCTCCTGAGTAGTAAGCTCTGTGCAATCCTTGCCCCTTTAGCAGCCCTATTACTAAGGGCTTCTTTGTTGGGAAGTCTCTCAGGCTGCCTGCCTTTCTTTTGTCCCCAAGCAGCTGGGTATGGATCCCTGCTTTCACAAGCAGCTGGAATCTTAGTCTCTCCAGGAATTCTGCCTGTCTTAGCTTTCCAACCCCCTAATTACAACAGTATTATGGAAGCACCATGAAATGTAGGTTTGTGCTCCCAGAGCAGATCTCCAGAGTTAGGTATTCAGCAGTCCCACATGTCCACTCCCTCCCTGCTCTGTTCCTCTTCCTCCTGCTGGTGAGCTGGGGTGGGGGAAGGGCTTGGATCCCTCAGGACCACAGCTTTGGTATGTTACCCTTTTCTGTGAGGGCTGCTCTTGTCTCCAGGTGTATGCAGTTTGTTGCAGTCCTCTTTCCTGTTGCTCTTTCAAGAGTAGTTGTAGTAGCTTTATTTTCATATTACATGAGGTTTTAGGAGGAAGCCTCCTTCTCACCTCTCATGCCACCATCTTTAATCCAATCTCTATTTTATTTTCTTTGTTGTAATTTTAGTGGGTGTGTAATGTCATCTCATGTTGTTTTAAATCTGCATTTTCCAGTAACAAGTGATGTTGAGTACAGCTCTGGGTGCCTGTTGATCATCTCTCTGTCTTCTTTGGTAACGTGTGTGCTCAAAACTTTTACCTATATTTTAATTGGGTTTGGAGTTTATGTAAGTTTGCTTTGATTACTGTAACAAAAACTATAAACTGTGTGGGTAAAATTGCACTATTTCCAGAATCTCTCATGTGATCTTAGTGCATCTCCGTATCAAGAGGGGTTTCCAAAGGGTAGAGAGAAGTAGTCCATCTCCATATTAATAGGTGATGAAAAGGGGTGGGGGAGTGAGGTCATATCTGGACTGGAGAGGTGTGGTGGGGTCCTTTTGCAGCCCGGAGGCAAGAGACATGGGCGAGCAGAAGTAGGTGAGTGCTTGTAAGTAATAAACAGGTGGACTGGAGAGGTGTGGTGGGGTCCTTTTGCAGCCCAGAGGCAAGAGACATGGGCGAGCAGAAGTAGGTGAGTGCTTGTAAGCAATAAACAGGTTTCTCCCACTGTATTTCTCCCTTTCACTGATTTCATCTTCAAAGGGTATTTGCCCTGAGCTGGGAACGTATTTCCCCAATGGAGTTACAAACTGAGTGGCTTAAAAAACAGAAATATATTGTCTGTTCTGGTCAATATGTAAATAAAACTGAATAAATCTGTTGTGGAGACTAGAATCTCAAGGTCAAGTTGATCTATTGTTGTGGTTTTCTGGCAATCTTTAGGGTTCCTTAACTTGTTGAAGCAATCCTCCAGTCTATGCCTTTATCTTTACATCATCTTCTCTTTGTGTGCATGTCTACCTGAAAATTTTCCCTTTCTATAAGGACACCAGTTATATTAGATTATGGTCCAACCTAATGACCTCACTTAAACTTGCTTACCTCTGTGAAGATCCTATCTCCAAATTAAGTCATATTCTAAGGTACTGGGGGTTAGTACACTAACATGAATTTTGGGGGACACTATTCTGTTCATAACAGTGACAAAGATGAGAAATGCTGTTAGAGTTGTTGAATTAGTTGTTCCTCTAATACGTCCACATCAATATATCCAGGAGTCAGTTGATTAATATTGGTCTGTACTTCAGCAATTAAGTACACGTAATACAGATAACATATAGAGTTTTCAGAATGTATATTAAAATAGAATCCATGACAGTGAGTACAACTGCCAAAATTAACTGATCCAGAAGAGGCTGGCTCAGACACCTGAGACGAAATTACTTAAGGAATGATCTGAGCAACCAAATCTGTAAATAAAGCCAGTAAGAAGAAGCCAAATACATAGGACAAACAAACAAGAAAACTCAAAGACTGCTCCAAGGGAGGGGTCCATTATGCCAAATGCTGCTAAGAGACTAAATAAAATACAACTTACAGCTGTCAAGTGGTTTTGGTAAGATGGAGCTAACTGAGAGTGATAACGAAAGCCCGTCCAGCAGAATAGCGGGAAAAGGACATCGTCGCACCATTTTGAGGTTGAGGTATCAGATCCAGGAACCCAGAGAACTCTGAGTAAGTCAAGACATACAGGAAATTATTCCCATTTTCTGAATGTGCTTTCCTAATTTTTTAAGCATATTTGCATTAAGCAGGCAAGAGACAGGATTCATTTTTGGGAATAAAAAACCCCACTCAACAAATCTGATTAAAAAAGAAAAACAACAGCAATAAAAATAACAGGTCATGAATAGAATTTATGTGATTATCTGTGCCTGAAGTCTTGAACATGTTGGGCAAATATACCTCAAGGGGGTTTTCTTAACTGCTGGCCATCAACCACAACTCACTTCCCACTGTCAACTCAACAGGAACATCTAATATAATACTTGCATAAATTCTAGTAGTGCCTATTTTCAATCTGCCTTATGAGATATTCTTTTTACATTTGCTTCTCTATGGAGCTCTTTCCTCTTCTGAAGCCCAATTTCTTGTCTGTATAATCAAACTTGCATTTATTCTATAATACCCTTGATCAAAATCTATGTTATATGTTGTGATATGACATCCTGTTTTTTTGCAAATATATCCTCCCAGGTAAGATTTTATTTATGTAGTCCAAGCCAGATTTCTCTTGAGTTAAATTTATGTATAAAATTCATATCAAATTGAGTTGCCACTGATCCTAATTCCCTTTTCACTCCTGAACATCTATTTATTTCCCTTTTTTCTAATTAATTCACTATATAGTTCAATTTTTTAATTATCTAAAGTTGAAATTATTACAATATTTTCAAAATATTGGTAATATATTACATTGTCATATATAATATGATTCATATGGTAATAAATATATCTATATAGATCTGTACAGAGAGATTACATGAATTTCTTCCTTTCTTAACTAAAATGTTAATTTTAAGATAGCTTTGTTGTTTTGTAACTAATGACACATGGCTCAGTGCTAGACAATGAACACTGAATATAAAGTTGTTGATTAATTTGAAAACTGAAAAAATGGTTACCAATATTTCATTGAAACACATTTGGCTTACATTAATAAAGTTTTTTATTATTCTGAGAGAAATGAAGGTTTTTCTTTTCAATTAAAGATAAGTCAGATAATTGGTAAGTTTTATAAAATTATCAACTAATCAAATAGCTATTTACAGATTCTCACAATGAATGCATTCATCTTGTACACACTTACGTTGCCTATTCTGTCAGATACTGTGCTAGTGTGGTGATTAGAGTACTAAACAAGACTGACAAGGCCCTGCCATATGAGAATTTGCATTTGAGAGAGTGACAGATAATAAAATAAACAAGTGATTTACTCATGTTTAATGGGAGTGGAGACTTCTTTAGATTCAGCATCAAGTGCTGGACCTCTAGAAACACACCAAGCTAAGAGCCAGGGGAGGAGTAATCCAGTCATGGAAAATGACACACAAAGCCTGAGATAAATGTATCACGTTACATTAGTAATAACACTCAGATTTTAGTATATGTCAAAATAACATGCATTGTGCCATTAAATTTTGCTAAGAGATTAGAACTTAAATTCCCCAAAAAGGGTAAATATTAGAGGTAATAGGTGCATTTATTACCTTGGTGAGGGAGAATCCTTTCACTATGTACACGTATATCCTATATTCACATTGTATAGTTTAAATATCTTACAATCGTACTTGTCAATTATATCTCAGTAAAGCTGGGGAAAAGATCAGATGGAAGACTTGTTAGAACCAAGTCTCTTGGTTCCTCACCTAGAGTTTCTGAGTCAATAGATCTTGGGAGGAACTTGAGAATTTACATCACTATAGTGGCTCAAGGGCCACACTTGGAGAACCACTGGGTTAGAGATACTAGAAGAGTCCAATGTGGCTAACATGTGGATGATAATTCTATAAGCTGGAAGTATGCACAGGAGTCAGATCACACAGACTCACACTAACCACAACAAGGAGTTTGCATTTATTACAGGGGGACACTGAAGGGCTTTCAGCAGGTAGTATTATGATCTGATTTACAATTTAAAAGTATCACTCTGGTTTGCATTAATAAAATGTGTTGCAATATTGAAAGAGATGAAATAGACTACTTTCGGTAGAAATACAGAAAATCACTGCATTAGTCTATATGTGAGAGAATACTTTTGTACAAGGAACATGTCAGCAGAAATGGATTTGCAGGAAGAACAAATGTGGAGACTGACCAAAAGGGAGAAATCAAAGTTGACTCTTAAGTTTTAGGGTTGAGCATCTGAGTGGACCTATTTATGGGGAAATAATAGAGAAGATCAAGAAAAGGTGCTCTTACACTGTTAATGTTATGGGGCATGAACCACATTTTGAATAGCACTGACTTAGAGGTTGTCTAAAGGAATGTAAAGATGATTGATAACCTGACAGGAAGAGATTTAGTTCAGAGATGTATTGATAGGAGATTGGTTTTAGCTGTGTAAAGAAAAAAATTAGAGTAAGTAATTGAAAAGATACATAATGATAAAACTTTCAAGATTATTTTTAGGGCAAAAAGTTGAACTAGTGACTAGAGGGAATTGTGCGTGAAGTTCATTGTAGATTTTTAAGTTGAGGGATACCAGAATTAATTTATGTATTTGTGGAAATGACCAGCAGAGCAGGAAACCTACTACATGGCAGAAAGAATGAAACTTGGTATACGGCAAAAGAAAGAATGAAATATGTGAAGAATGACATCCAAACATAAGTGCTTATTAGACTCTGATAGGATGAAGGTCATTATTTTCCTTCTAACTGGGAGCTAGATGGAGAATATGGTAGCGGGTGGTACCTGGTTTATTAGTAAAATTAAGATAAAGGTTCATCTATTTGGTTTCTATTTTCACAGTAAAATATAGTGCAAAGCTATCAGCTGAGAGGAGATGAAAAAGATGAAGTTTGAAATTATCTTGGATATTAGACTGATGAAATTATTTCAGAATTTTCATAGGATATCCTGGCAGTATTGGGCATTTGAAGTACAGAATTGTGAATGTAAGTTGAACACATATAGTCAGTACTGAGTTTACCCAATGATTTCAAATATTCAAATGAAGGTCAAGAGAGGAAGATAATTGGTTCGAATCAAGAGTAAGCATTTTGCGTGCAGGGGAACAGAGAAAATGAAAGGGAAAGGAATTGAAATATATGGAAGGGAATGATGATAGCATTATACCATGGAAAATAAGCTGGCAAGGTGAAGAAAGATAACTAAACAACTAAGAGTAAATGGAAGGTCAGTACATGAGGTCAATAAGCAGCCGAACAATTCTCACAGTGTAGGCAGAGTTGGCAAGCTGGGATAGCAAATAGACCTTTGATAAAAATTGTATGGATTGTTTCAAAATACATTTCATCCTTTCTTAAAGTTCTATTAACATATGCCTAACTATATTTCAAATGTAGCATGTAAACCATGATGTAGGGACTTAGATATTGGGTATAGATTAGTGCAGAAGAGAGAAAAAGAGGAAGGAAAAACAGAGGATTAAGAAAAGGAACACAAACACTCATGTATTCTTTGACATTATTTTATACATAAAAGGTTATTTTATAAATTCATATTCACTAATATTTACATTTTTAACTACACTCAGACAAGTAGTTTACCACCTCATCATGTAGCAGAGTAGGAAATTAATACATAGTACAGCTGTATCTGTACATTATCTATCATTTAATATGCATATAACTGAGCTGAAAAGTTAACTGTGCTCACTTATTGGACAGTTCCAGTTATGATCAATTTGATGAAACTCCTTTCTTATGTCTCTTAAGTTCTAAGATACACTCTTGAGTTTTATTAATTATAGTTTCTGAAAAAGCTTTAATACCAATAATATGAAATTGGTGAGAAAAGGCTGTTAAACCTTTATTGTTAATGCATTGAACCCTTAAAAGTGATTTGGCAGAAGTAGAATTATTTACTTGGAAATATGAATTATCAGCTTGAAAAACACTGGCTGCAGTATAATTTCAATTTTTAAAATAACTGAATATATTAGTGTGCATGGACGTACATATGCATGCAGGGAATAATTTGGACACACATAAATAAAAGTTATTATCTCTAATATTAACTTATTACTACCTTTTTGTTTCGTATTTTCTATTTCCTCCAATGAATATGTGTTTCTTAAATAATTTTGCAAGTTTATTTTTAAATCTTAAGTAATGTGCAGAGAAAGAAAGACTGATGGATGGCATAAAGAAAGAATGAAATCCCTGGGAATGGAGATCGAAGCATAAGTAAGACTAGCCTCTGATAAAGATGAAGGTCATTATTTGCCATGTAACTGGATGCCAGATACAGAATATGGTATAGGAAGAAGATTCTCTGAACAGCAGCCTCATTCTTTTCAAAGGACACTATTTTTCCTACATTAATTCTATCTCCATATATTATATTGGATGTTTTACATCCCAAGCCATGCTAATCAACAAATTTTATATTCATATTGAAAAGTGCTATATAATTAAAAAGTATTAAATATATGTGTATATTTCCCTAGAAAGGAGAGAAAGTATATCTCACTAGAAATACTCTTGTGCATGAATCATTTCCATCCCATAGTTCTTGTTCAGGTTCTGAAATGGTCTTTTGTGTTATCTTTCTCTGGAAGACAGAAAGAAATCACCAACAACTGAGAAAAAATAATGGATTACCTGAAAGAAATTTACAGAGAAAAATATTAACATAAAGCATCATGGTAAACTATACTGTATAAATAAATTTCCTTTTAATCTCTATTTTCCTTTCACTTTACTGATTATTTTCTGTTCTTTTTTCATCCTTTTTCTAAATATATCCTGTTGTGATACTTTTCTCACTAAACTGGTAACTTAGAGTATTGCATGAAAATCTATGATCATCCTATATCCTTTTAATTACTTAGTACCAAATTAATCTTATGTGATTTGCTTCAGATACAATATTTCAATGCCCACTTTTAGTCATTGACTTTCCTACCTTGATCACAAGATGAGCCAAAAAGCTTTGATTCTCCAAAACCATCCAAACATGGCTTGTGGCAATTTTTTCAGCAAAAATAGAGATTTTATTTTAAAAGCAGTATAGTCCTTTTTTCAAACCAACTCTATAGGAATTGGGAATATATGTAGAAGCACCATGTGATTCATGAAAGTTTATTTTACAAATTCATATTCACTGTACATTTATCACTCCAACCTAGATTTGCCCTGTTTAGCATGATTTTGATCTAAAACATCTCTGTCCTTTTCTTCAAATGTTCTCTGTTATCCATGATCTCATTACTGCAAGAAGCTTATCAATATATTAACCCATAAAATCAATTCAACAAGAAGATATAACAATCCTAATGGATATGCAGTAACCAATAGAGCTTTGAAATATATCAAACAGAAATTACTGGAAATGAAATGGGAAATATACAAATTCTAAATATACTTGGCTACTTCAACACCCCACTAAAAGAACTATAGCAATTAATAAAACTATAGCACAGGAAATCAGGAGGGATATAGAATTCAAAAATACCATCAACTAACATGATCTATTCGACATTTGAAGAACACTCCACCAAACAATGGCAGAATACACATTCTTTCCAAGGTCCTATAAAGATTCACCAAGAGAGGTAGTATCCCATATCAGAAAACAAACCATAAAAAATTTTAAAAGAATTAAAATCTTATACAGTATGTTCCCTGACCATAATGGACCAAACAAAATCAGTAACAGAAAAACAAAAGGAAAATCTCAAAACACTTGAAAATGAAACACACTTATAAATGACCCTTGGATCAAAGACAGAATATCAAAGGAAAATAAAAAGTACATAGAACTGAGTGAAAATGAAAACACATCATAAAATTTATGGAATACTGCTAAAAAAACAGTTCTGAGACAAAAATATATAGCTAAATGCTTCCATTAGAAGTTAGAAAAGATCTTAATTTAAATCAAAGTTCCTACCTAAAGAAACTGGAAAAAGAAGAACAAAATAAACCCAGGCAAGCAGAAGGAAGGAAGGTAATCATAAAGGTAAGTGCAGAAATCAGTGAAATTGAAAATAGAAAAAAATAAACAGAAAAATAATGAAACCAAAAGCTGGTTCTTTGAAAATATTTTAAATTGATTAAACTCCAGCAAAAGGACAAAAAAAAAAAAGATATGTTACGAGTATCAGGAATGACACAGAATATACCACCATGTATCCTACAGCCTTTAAAAGGATAACAAGGGGTTATAACAAATAATTTGATACATATATTCAAAAACTTAAAAGACATGGACTAATTCCTCAAAAACTGCAGGTTATAAAAACTAAGCCAAATGGAATAAACTGAATAGTTGTAAAACCATTAAGAAATATAATGTGCAATGAAAAGCTACCGAAAAAAGGATTATCAAGAATCAGATGGTTTTACTGTAGAATTGCACTAAGTATTTTTAAAGAATTAACACCAACTTCCCACAATAGCTTCCAGAAAACATAAGAGGTGGGAATACTTCCCAAGTAATTTTTTGAGACCCGTATTATCCTGATAACAAAAGAAATCAAGGACAGCCTGAGAAAACTACAGACCAATATCTCTAATAAACTAAATGTAAATATCCTCAAAAAATATTAACAAATCTAATCCACTAATATACAAAAATAACAAGTGAAATTTACTCCTGGTATACAAGCTTGGTCAATATTTCCATCAATAGAATCTTTCATACCAATAGGTTAAAGAGGAAAATAATATGATACATAAACTATTCAAAAAATCATTTAACAAAACAAAGTCCTCAGCTTGTGATGATGGCTATGAACAAAAATAAAACAAAAATGCGGTGCTGATGAGATTTAATGGTCTAAGTTTTAAGCTCTGTCTCTAAGACAGAAGAAAACATGACAAAAATGTGCAGCTTCACAACTCTTATTCAACACAGTACTGAAAATTCTAGACACTGCACTAACACACACACAAAAAAGAAAGTCCGATTTGAAAAAATAAAATTATTTCTATTTGCAGACGACATGATTATCTATGAGGAAAGTACCAAGAAATCTACAGAATCTCCTAAAAATAACAAGTGATTTTAGTGAAGTGACAGGATATAAGATCAATATGCAAAAATCAATTATGTTCTTCTGATAACAAATAGGTGTAAACTGAAATTTAAAGTGCAATTCTATTAACAATTACTCCAAAGGAAATGAAATACACCATTATAAAACTAAGAAAACATGTACAGGATATTTCTCATAAAAATTAGAATGCTGATGGAAGACATCAAGTAAGATATAATAGTTGAAGAGATATGTAATGTTCATGGATTGGATAACTCAGCATAGTAAAGGTATCAATTCTCCTCAAAATCCTACCAAAATCTCATCCAGATTTTTTACAGACATATACTAGCTTATTCTAAGATTGATATGAAAAGGAAAAGGTCCTAGAATAACCAAAATAATTTTGAAAAAGAATAAAATGGGAGGAATCACAATACCCGATGTTAAAGAATACTGTATAGTTTCAGTGTGTACTAACAGAGAGACAGACATAAATCAACGAAGCAGAACAGAGAACCCATAAGTAGAGCAACACAAATGTGCCCGATTAATTTTTAACAAAGAAGCAAAAGCAATTCAGTTGAAGAGGAATAGCCTTTTTAAAAAAAGGGTTGTGGCGTACACATTTATATGTTAAAAAAAAGTATTGACTGACATCTTATACTAAAACTAATTCGAAGTGAATCAATTAAATGTAAGCATACAATTACAAAACCTCTAGGAAAAAAACAGGAGAAAAATATTTGGTACCTGGGGTAGGGCAAAGAATTCTTAGATTTGGCAGAAAAATGTGATTCATAGAAGAAAAAAATGATTAAATATAACTTCATCAAAGTCAAAAACTTTTGCCCTATGAATGAACCTGTTGAGATGATCATAGATCGGAAGGGAATATTTGCAAATCACATACCTGACAGAGACCTCGCATCTAGAATAAAGAACTATCAAGACTCAGCAGCAAGAAAGAAAAAAAATTCCAATTAGAAAATGTGTCAAAGAGATTAGCAGACATTTCACCAGAGAGGAATTCCAGATGCCAAATAAGTACATGAAAAGATGTCCAAATTCACTAATTATTAAGAAAATGTATATTAACCGCAATAGACCTATAGGAGTAGCTAAAATTTATAAAAGTAGCTACAACACAAAAGCTGATTAGGATGCAGACAAAGTCAATCACGCATATATTCCTGATGGGAATGGAAAACAGTACAGCTCTGCTTGAAAATGGTTTGGTAGTTTCTTAAAAAAATGACATTTGTAGCTATCATACAACCCAACATTTACACTCTTGGGCATTCCTCTCAGAGAAATGAAAATTTATGTTCATACAAAACCTATATACATGACGTTTAAAGCAGCTTTATTTGTTTGTAAAATTTTCTGTATTATCATATGTGATTTTTGTCACTACTCATAAGAAGGGACATGTTTCTATTTTTATTTTGGTGATATTTAAGCCAAGGCTTACAGGGAGCCAAAAATCTTATAGCTGACTAAATTGAGTAATGGAGAGGAGGAGAAATTTCAATTCTCTTTGCATTAGGTCTTACCTGCCCCCAACCACCAAAGAGGCTGGTATATAAAAACAAAAGAAATAGCAGTGAATTATAGCTCTTTCTTTCAAGACTCAATCACCATAGTTAATATAATACAAAATGGAAAATTTTGTAAATTCAAATGCCTTATTTATTGGAGGTGAATGTAGATATAAAAGACTGAATCAACATGACTGAAAATATTCAGTAAAAATATAGCAGTTCTGAAAGGAGAAATACAAGATGGCGGCATGAGAGGTGACACACAGAATTCCTCCCAAACCACAAATAGTACAAAATATAGTTGATTAATACAACTAATCCTAAAACAGCAAGAAGAAAGAAGGATGAAGCAGACTGCATACAGACCTCACAAAGAGAGCAGACCTCATGGAACAGGGTAGCATAGGAAAGCCTTAATCCAGCGGGACCCAAGCCCTTCCCCCACACCAGCTCACTGGCGGGAGGAAGAGAAACGGAGCGGAGAGGGGATGGAAGCTTGGGACTGCTGAGCACCTAGCCCAGGAGATATGCTTTGTGAGTGGAAGACTATATTCTGTGGTGCTCTGGATGTTGGGGAGCTCGGACAGGCAGAGTGCTTGAGAGACTGACATTTCGGCCATTTGTTGAGGACAAGATCCACATCCGGTCGCTCTGTGTCAGAGGAAGGGTGGGTGGTCTGAGAAGCTTCCTAGCAGTGAGAGGACTGCTGAACGGATGGGGTTTGCATGGAGTTTGCTGCACAGAAGAAGGGATATCTGGACAAAGCTGTATGGGCATGCTCTGCCCAGCTGGTTGGGAACTTTGAGGAGCTCTGGGTGTTCCATCCCCCGGGCTGCCTACTCACCTCCAAGGCCCCCCACTGTGACATGCAGACTGCTGCACCTTCCTTCTAGCCTGCCGAAACCAGTTTGCAAACTCGCAGACACTGTGCTGGCATCAGGCGAGCCAGAGGGAGGAACCGCTTACAACAGCTAGAGATGCAAAGAACAGAGGCTTACACATGTGCACTTGGCCCACTGGCTCTGACACTAGAGACAAGGCACCACAGACAGGAATCAGGAAACAGATCTTCCTCACACCAGGCAGCAGCTCCCCTCCCTTACGACTACCAACCTCACTCTAGAGGCTGAGCAGCTCCAGAGACTGGAGCTTGTTGGAAACAGAGGGTACCACACGGAAATATGAAAAGTCAAAAGAACATGGTTCAGAACAAAATCTCACAAACCCCAGAAAAAGGGCAAAATGAAACTGAACTCACCAATCTTCCTGAAAGAGAGTTCAAAATAAAAATTATAAACATGCTTATGGAGGAACAGAAAAATATTCAAGAACTCAGGAACTAATCTAACTCAGAGATTCAATCACTAAGAAATTCCGTATCTGAAATGAAACATACAATGGAGGGATTTAAAAGCAGATTAGATGTAGTAGAAGAGACGGTAATTGGAATAGAAATTAGAGAAGAGGAATACAAAAAAGCTGAGGCACAGAGAGAAAAAAGAATTTCTAAGAATGAAAGAATATTGAGAGAACTGTGTGATCAATCCAAACAGAACAATATTCACATTATAGGGGTACCAGAAGAAGAAGAGAGAGAAAAAGGGATAGAAAGGTGTCATTGAGGAGGTAATTGCTGAAAACATCCCCAATCTGGGAAGGGAGATAGTCTCTCAAGCCATGGAGGTGCACAGATCTCCAAACAAAAGGGACCCAAGGAAGACAACATCAAGACATACAATAATTAAAATGGCAAAGATTAAGGATAAAGACAGACTTTTAAAAGCAGCTAGAGAGAGAAAAAAGATCACATACAAAGGAAAAACCATCAGTCTATCATCATATTTCTCAACAGAAACCTTACAGGCCAGAAGGGAGTGGCATGATATATTTAATGCAATTAAGCGGAAGGGCCTTGAACCAAGAATACTGTACTTGGCAAGGTTATCATTTAAATGTGAAGGAGGGATTAAACAATATTCAGATAAGTAAAAGCTGAGAGAATTTACCTCCCACAAACTGCCTCGACAGTGCATTTTGGAGGGACTTCTATATACAGAAGTATTCCTAAGTCTAAATAGATGTCACCCAAGGGCTAGACAAAGAGCATAGAATATAATTCATAACATACAAAGAATGGAGGAGAAAGAAAAAGGAGGAAAAAAAAGCTTTAGGTTGTGTTTGTAATAGCATATGAAGTGAGTTAAATTAGACTGTTAGATAGCAAGGGAATTACCCTTGAACCTTTGGTAACCATGAATCTAAAGCCTGCAATGGCAATAAGAACAAACCTATTAATAATCACCCTTAATGTAAATGGTCTGAATGCACCAATCAAAAAGAGTTACTGAATGGATAAAAAAACAAGATGCATCTATATACTGCCTACAAGAGACTCACTTCAAACTCAAGAGACATACACAGACTGAAAGTAAAGGGTGGAAAAAGATATTTCATGCAACTAATAGTGAGAAAAAAGCAGGAGTTACAGTAATTGTATCAGACAAAATAGAATTCAAAACAAAGAAAGTCACAACAGACAAAGAAGGACATTACATACTGATAAAAGGGTTAGTCCAACAAGAGGATATAACTATTATAAATATCTATGCACCCAACACAGGATCACCTACATATGTGAAACAAATACTAACAAAATTAAAGGGGGAAATAGAATGCAATGCATTCATTTTCGGAGACTTCAACATACCACTCACTCCAAAGGATAGATCAACCAGACAGAAAATAAATAAATAGCCAGAGGCACTAAACAATATATTAGAACAGATGGACCTAACGGACATCTAGAGGACACTCCATCCAAAAGCAACAGGATACACATTCTTCTCAAGTGCACATGGAACATTTTTGAGAATAGATCATATACTAGGCCACAAAATGAACATCAGTAAATTCAAACAGACTGAAATTGTACCAACCAGATCCTGAGATCACAAGTAAAAACTAGAAATAAATTACACAAAGAAAATGAAAAAGCCCACAAACACATGGAGGCTTAATAACATGATCCTAAATAATCAATGGATCAATGACCAAATAAAAACAGAGATCAAGCAATATATGGAAAAAAATGACAACAATAATTCAACACTGCAAAATCTGTGGGACACAGCAAAGGCCGAGCTAAGAGGGAAAAATACTGCAATACAGGCATACCTCAGGAAAGAACAATCCCAAATGAACAGTCTACACTCACAATTAATGAAACTAGAAAAAGAAGAACAAATGAGGCACAAGGTCAGTAGAAGGAAGGACATAATAAGGATTAAAACAGAAATAAATAAAATTGAGAAGAATAAATCTGTTGCATTCCTATACACTAACGGTGAACTAGCAGAAAGAGAAATCAGGAAAACATTTCCATTCACAATTGCATCAAAAAGAATAAAATACCTAGGAATAAACCTAACCAAGTAAGTGAAAGACATATACCCTGAAAACTACAAGACACCCTTAAGAGAAATTAAAGAGGACAGTAATAAATGGAAATTCATCTCATGCTCTTGGCTAGGAAGAATTAATATTGTCAAAATGGCCATCCCGCCTAAAGCAATCTACAGATTCAATGCAATCCCTATCAAAATACCAACAGCATTCTTCAATGAACTAGAGCAAATAGTTCTAAAATTCATGTGGAACTACAAAAGACCCCAAATAGCTAAAGCAATCCTGAGAAGGAAGAATAAAACAGGGGGAATTACGCTCCCTGACTTCAAGCTCTACTACAAAGCCATAGTAATCAAGACAATTTCGTACTGCCACAAGAACAGACCCATAGATAAGTGAACAGAATAGAGAATCCAGATATAAACCCAAGCATATATGGTCAATTAATATAAGATAAAGGAGCCATGGACATACAATGGGGAAATGACAGCCTCTTCAGCAGCTGGTGTTGGCACAACTGGACGGCTCCATGTAAGAAAATGAAACTGGATTACTGTCTAACCCCATACACAAAAATAAAATCAAAATTGATTGAAGACATGAATGTACGTCATGAAACCATGAAAGTCTTAGAAAAAAATATAGGCAAAAATTTCTTGGACATAAACATGAGCGACTTCTTCATGAACATATCTCCCCAGGCAAAGGAAACAAAAGCAAAAATGAACAAGTGGGACTATATCAAACTAAAAAGCTTCTGTACAGCAAAGGACACCATCAGTAGAACAAAAAGGCATCCAACAGTATGGGAGAATATATTCATAAGTGACATATCTGATAAGGGGTTGACATCCAAAATATATAAGGAGCTTATGCACCTCAACAAACAAAAAGCAAATAAGCCAATTAAAAAATGGGCAGGGGATCTGAACAGACACTTCTCCAGAGAAGAAATTCAGATGGCCAACATGCACATGAAAAGATGCTCCACATTGCTAGTCATCAGAGAAATACAAATTAAAACCACAATGAGATATCACCTCACACCAATTAGGATGGCCAACATCCAAAAGACAAACAACAACAAATATTGGTGAGGATGTGGAGAAAGGGGAACCCTCCTACACTGCTGGTGGGAATGTAAACTAGTTCAACCATTGTGGAAAGCAATATGGAGGTTCCTCAAAAAACTCAAAATAGAAATACCATTTGACCCAGGAATTCCACTCCTAGGAATTTACCCTACTAATGCAGCTGCCCAGTTTGAAAAAGACATATGCACCCCTATGCTTATCACAGCACTATTTACAATAGCCAGGAAATGGAAGCAACCTAAGTGTCCATCAGTAGATGAATGGATAAAGAAGATGTGGTACATATACACAATGGAATATTATTCAGCCATAAGAAGAAAACAAATCCTACCATTTGCAACAATGTGGATGGAGCTAGAGGGCATTATGCTCAGTGAAATAAGCCACCCCAAAAAAGACAAGTATCAAATGATTTCAATCATCTGTGAAGTATCAGAACAAAGAAAAACTGAAGGACCAAAACAGCAGCCGACTCACAGAACCCAAGAATGGACTAACAGTTACCAAAGGGAAAGGGACTGGGGAGGATGTGTGGGAAGGCAGGAATAAGGGGGGAAATGGGGCATTATGATTAGCACACATTATGTAGCAGGGGGAGACATGGGAGAGGCAGTATTTACAGAGGAGACAAGTAATGATTCTATAGCATCTTACTATGCTGATGGACAGTAACTGTAATGGGGTATGTGGGGGGGACTTGTTAATAGGGGGTCTAGTAGCCATAATATTGTTCAAGTGATTGTACATTAATGATAGAAAAATAAAAAATAATATATAGCAGTTCTGTTGAAGAAAATATGGCATGAACAGATAAAGCAGAAGAGAATGACAAAATCTCATTTGGATATCTCATCTTGACCTATTTAATGTAGGCTTGAATTTATTCATGTGTAAGTTCCCAGTGCTGGTGATGACAGTCTTTTGTTTCTTTAAAGGAGGTCAGAACTCTTAAGATATCAAATTAAGTCAGTCCTAAGAGTCAGCACATATTTACATATGCTCTAATAGAACCAGGTGGCTTCTCTAAAATAATGCTATTAAAACTGTCACTTTCCTAGTTTCTTTGATAAATCTGGTAGTCACTGTGATTTACAGAAAAAAATGGATAATCCTTGCCAGATAAGGCTGTTCTCTTTTTATAAATTGGGATAAAACCATTCTAGGAGGGAAAGTATCATTCTCACAGAAACAATTTGTGAAAAAAATTAGAAAAAAAATTATCAAAGAAGTATTTATCAATTTTAAGGCATTACCATTTAATCTCAGAAATTTTGCAGCTAATTAATCTAAGTTGGCCAGAGAAACCAGTAAATAAGTTCAGATTTCTTATTCTCTTCAGGAATCATAAAACTATAATAGATCTTTATAACTATACAGTGTTCCACAAGGGATTTTTCTTAAAGAATATATTCATTGTGGTCACACTGTGTACTATAAGCTCTTTGAAAGAGCTGTGGCAAAAATTTAATAGTAACATATTATTGTTGTGATTATTATACTTATTCTGAAGTTCTTAAGTGGAATGTTGAAGAAAGCACATCAAATGGAACATTTACCACTCTAGCAATTTTCCTGGAACACTGAGGTGTTTTTTTAAAGGCCCTTAAAATTGGAACTTATGAAAGATGAGTTCAAGGAAATGTCATTCTTTAGAAATACATTTCCTCAAGTTGCCATTTTATAAGTAAATTAGTTTAACTCACTTGCTCTTTCCCCTTTTATTGTACATGAAGTACTGTAAACCTGTATGCTAATGATCAGCAGTTACATAAATGACAAAATGAGAAACATTATGTAAGAAACAAATAACAGAAGTAGTAGCGGGTAAATAATGTCCGCATTATACTCTCTTTGCTGTTCCCAAAGTGTGACCTCCGAAGGCAACCTTTAGAAATATGTTATCATTTGAGAGGTTAATAACATGCTAAAAGCAATCTTTGGCAGAAAACATGGTTTAGCACCAAAGCTTTTTTATGTTGCAAAAATCTCTGAAGTATTATAAATTAAAGTTGAAACTATACAGAGCTATGACTTGCCCTTATCACTGGATCTGTTGCATTCTAAAAGCTGGTCTATTTTCAACATGGCAGAGGCAACAATTCTTGCATTTTCTAAGACATTTCTTGTCTATCAGCTTGCCATTAATTGCTAATTCTTAGTATTTACCGAATACATATATAGTGATTTACCCAACAAACACTGCTTATTTTTCCTGACTATGTATTCATGAACTTCCTTCACAATAAGCATATTTGCATTCTTACACACACCACAACTCTCAGTGCTATCACAAAGGGACATTAAGTTTAGCAAACCACAATATGTTAAGCCAAGGAAGACATTCATTACTATTAATATTAGCAGCTTCAATTACCAATAGGAAGGAAAGAGAAGAATATTAAGTTTTGATGCAGAAAAAAAGATGACTTAAATAAGGTTTTTCTATTACTACTAGGGAAGAGAATTTAAATATTCTAAAAGACTGAAAGCAAGGGATCAAGATGAGGACATGATGACTTAAAAATCATTGACTTCAACTTCTGTACTGCTATCAGGTCAAGATTAGTGGAACCAGAGTTCTATCAATATTCCCACCACTGGATATAATTACACAAGATGTTTTGGGAAAAGAGTGGTGTTTATCTTTGAAAAAACTAGTTGGGTCCTTTCTTTGCTTACTGAGAATAATCTAAATCCAAGATTTTGGCTAGTCTCAAAAATTTATCAATTCAAATGTGCATGCTTTAGACATAGAAAATAAAACAGCAAAGTTTGAATGACTAATATTGCACGGATTTATGCACAAAGAAAACAAAACTAAGGAAACCAAAGTAGCAATCATTTCTTTATTTGTTTTGGAGATAACATGCTATTATCACCTGGTACAGAAACATACATAACAGAATCAGAATTCCAACCTGCCTTAATGTTCAGATCCCAATTTACCAGGGACAGCAGAAATTACAATAATATGTCACCAGGCAATAGTACATATAGTACTATGTGCATATAGCATTATATAGAATAGTAATTCAGTGAAAGTCTCTGTTACATATCTCACTGTGGTTTTGATTTGCATTTCTCTGATAATTAGTTATGTTGAGCATCTTTTCATGTGCCTGTTGGTCATCTGTAAGTCTCTGGATAAATGTCTATTGAGTTACTCTGCCCACTTTTTAATCAGAATATTTGTTTTGCTACTAGTGCGCTGAGTTCCTTATACATTTTAGATATAAACCCTTATCACATATAAAATTTGCAAACATTTTCTCTCATATCATAGATTGCCTTGTCATTCGGTCGGTAGTTTTCTGTCCTGCACAAGATTTTTGGTTTGATGTAGTCCCACTTATTGATTTTTACATTTGCTGCTTGTCCTTTCAGTGTCAGATCCCAAAAATCTTTGCCAAGATTTTGACAAGGAGCTTTTTTCCTGTTTTCTTCTAGGAGTTTTCCAGTATCAGGTCTTATGTTTAAGTCTTTAAAACCCATTTAAAATTAATTTTTGTGAGTGGTGTAAGATGGGTATCTAATTTTATTCTTCTGCATGTGATTATCCAGTTTTTCCAACACCATTTGCTGAAGAGATTATCCTGTCCTCATTGTGTACACTTGGCTTCCTTGACAAGTATTAGTTAACTATATATGTTAGGCTTTATTCTGGGCTCTCTATTCTGTTCCATTGGTCTATGTGCATTTTTATGCCAGTATCATACTGTTTCATTACTATAGATTTGTAAAATAGTCTTTTAAGCCATCAGATGGAGCCAATACAAATTTGTTTGGCCTCATCAACTTTGCATCTCATGTTAGAAATGGGATGCCCTTGGTTATGATTTTCAATTCTGCAGATACAAGGGAAGTGTTCCCTTAATTCATGTCAACACACACACACACACACTCATAAGCATACACACCACTCTATACTACTTATACTAGTGCTTATTCAACAAAAAGGTGCACATATAAATTCAATAAAGAAGTGTTTCTCCTTAGAATATTACTTGGAAATTACTTGGGAAAGGTCTTGTAGATACGCTAACATCAGTCGCTTTGGGGAAGTCTACTATTCTTACAGTCTCTCCTGTCTAATCACATGCAAAAAAATATATTAGAATTTTCTCAGCTGAAAGGGATAAAATAAGTAGTCCATTCATAGATCAGTGTTAGAAGTATAGCTACTGTTCCCTTAGTCACTCATTACTTCTATTCTAAACCCTTACAATATAAGGCTGCCAGACAAACTTGTGAAAACATGTATAGATAAGCCAGTGTTGTAAAGGTACACTGTGACTTTGGTTTCATTAGGTACATTCTCTCAGCATGTCCATCATCTAATTTTTAAGGGGAAAGTAAAAAATGTCTTTGATGGAAATGTCAGAGATTGTTGGAAAAACTATTATGTCTTCTGGTTATGGATAAAAGCCTTTGAAAAAGAGGCAATAAAAAGATTAAAGAAAAAAGACAAAGACACTTGAGGTACAATTCTCAAAGTGTATGAAAGGGAAGCACACACACAGGAAAAAAACTTTGAGCACTATAAATGTTATGTCCTAGTGAGGCTAAGAGATCAAAATTCCAAAGATCTATGTTACAGAAAAGAAACTGATGGTCACAGAGATCCAATATCAAATAAATTACGAGTGGCAACCTTTTAACTTCAAACCAGTTTTCTTATTATACCATGTTTCCTCATGTCATCTTTGTGTCATCCACATATATAAATGTGAAATAAGAACATGTTGAAAAGAACATACACAAATAAAAGCACAAATGCCTACTGTCACTCATTACTACTCTGATTAAACCCTATCACCTCTGGATTTAAACAGATACTTTTCCTTTTATATAAATGTTAAATGATAATATTACCTTGAAAAAGATTTATCCTAGGCCATCGGCAATAAAGCAGGCTTGATGTAGGAGAAGTAAATGTGGGCAAATATTAAACATATTATTGTTACTACCTGCTTTGTTTCACAGTGTAAGCAAAAGCTTTCTTCTACATTTTTAGTGCCTACATTTAAACTCTTTACTGCTTAATTTTACAGTTAGATTCTTTTAGTCCAATTTTGTTTTGTAGCTTAATATTCTACTTGTCATTATGAAGAGGAGTAAAAAGCCAATAGAAATAATGCTAAGAGAAGAAAAATAATGAAATGTCTGATCTGCTGAAGAAAATTGTTATCTTACTGTTAGTTCATATGCTAGACAGGTTCACATTTGTAAAGAAATTACATAGTACAGAAAGTATGTGCTAAATTCTCATCCTATGGGATTTGCTGGCAAAGACATATGGTAAGAATCTAGCTTAGATAGAAAACATTATTTAAGAACTAAGAGGGGCAAGACAGTTCATGCAATTATTATATTTTCATTAGCAATTATAAATCCTGCATATTTGGTGAAGATAGCTACAGGATGATGATTGTAAAGCATTCTGAGAAAATTAAGGTGATGCGTAAATGCTGAATAACAATAAGCACAAAGGTTATGATAATAGCAAAATGATGGCTGGTGACTTCAGCATTTTTAGTTTGCTACTGTAATATGTTTAAAAGCTTTTATTAGATAATTTCATGTGCTTCTGAGATGAAATATTCAGGTACGAAGGCAACAGGGAGGCCATTTAGAGAAAATTCTACAGAAGGGAAAAAACATTGACAGACTTTGAAGAACCAGTAATACCACCTTAGAAAAGTTGATGATTTCTAGAGTCACTTATCCTTGAATGAAAACATTAATGACAGCAAGTTTCTTCAGACATGGAAAAGGTTTCTATAAAGAGAATTTGTGTATGTGCTTCAAGTAAATCTAAATTTCCTGCTTGGATAAATTTTGATGGTCAGAGAGGTGATAAAATAACAGATGTTATCAGAACAGAAAAAATATAAAAGTGTACATATTCTTGACCAATTGAGAACAAAGATGATGTTAATTATTCCAGATAAATGAACTTGGGCAAATCACTTAACTTCTTTTCTCAGAGTTTCCTTACCAATAAATTCAGAGTATTGACTAGATGCTGCTTAAGGTAACTTCTGATTCTAAAATGACACCCTCCTGTTCTGGTGGACCTCATTACTGCATGTCATCACAGTGTTGTAAGTTACATAATCAGTGTGACAAAACCTAAGTATGAGAACATAAATACGTGAAACTTTTAATATGCATTGTTCTGCATATATTTAATAAATATTGAGATATAATAATTTAAATTTATAACTAAAGTTAGATTATATGTAAATTGATGAAATATAGCTCTTACACACCATAATCTAGGAATAAGAAGGGAAGTCTGATTCCTTCCACACCTAAATATATGTATCTTTGATCAGGCATGTATGTAGTTTAGTCCACAGAATCATACATAGATTCACAGACAAGTTACATCCTCCTAATTATACTTCTTAAAAATTATTTGGTAAATACATTTAACACATAGAGACAAAATGTATCATTGCACACACACATTCAGAAACATTTTTTACATAGCACTTTCTCAATGATGATCACCAATGAGACTGATAGTACAAAACTAAGAGAAGTATCATATTCTGGAACCCACCACATAAAAAGTGAGATCTACATGTGAATCCACTTTATTTAGTATTTTGCACCTGCTGTACATAATCAGAAGTGTGTATTTTTACCACTTTACATTTTTTTAGCTCTTTAGAAAGAAATCATTTGTAATATCTTTGCTTTCAAATTCATTCACTTTCTCTTAGTCTATATGGAGGATTTATGTTATTGTGATAATCATCTACTGCCAAATATCACAAATATGCATCCATGTAGATTCTTTCAGTACTCTGGGTACAAACTGTAAATTCAAAAAAATGATCATCTCCTAGACCTTATGGGGCTGACCACCACTCTTCCAGCCTTCCTGTAAAGCACCTGTGTTATCATAGGATTGGTTTGTGATGCAGAAAGGAATTTTCTATTATATTTTCAAAAACTTTAAAAAATCATGGGAAAAATGTATAGTTTTAAGCCAAGATTCAGAAGACACCATAATATCAAACTAATCTCTTAAGATTCTGCAAACTAGGACAGTCTCTGTTATGTTACAACAGCAACCAAACAGGTCCCAAGTTTTGAAGGAGTGTTCCTGGCACTGACTCAAATGGCTCCAATACTGGGCATAGTAACAACATCAATGGGCTGGGAGGATGGGGGGGAAACCTTATCTCCAAACAACCCACAGCACAGAAATAGTCATATGAATTCCCTGAACATTGCAAGAACTTAAAACCCAATGTACTCTGATGGGTTGGGGTCTTTCAGTATAAGCCAAAATCTATTTGACTGATGATACCTGTAGTAACAACGGCATTTTGAACCCATTTTGTGTTGATTGATTTAAAGTGACAAGAGACATAAGACACAAGGAAGTAGAAAGAAGAAAAGCCAGCCTTTTCAAACAAAACCAATTAGACAGCAAGTGGCAGAAGCCTTGAAGAATACATAAGAAGAGAGTGCTAGAAGCATCTGTGAAAATATATTAGTATCATTAAACTGCACTGGTGTGGGTGAGAAGTGGAGGTTATAAATACAAACATTGTGAGCCATGGCAGATAAGAAGATAGTCAATGATGAAGAAACCCAACAGATGGAAGTTGATATTCTATATGGGAGCAAAAATTTCTATTAGCTCCTTAATCTGTAATCTGATTGGTTTACTACTCAGAACAGATGACAACAGAGTATACCTCCACAACAGCCATATATGAGGTATATTCTGTTGTTCACACATGGATATCCATGGGCTGCAGGGGTTTTCAACCCTGGCTGAAATTCAGAATCACTTATAAAGTTTTAAAACATATAATGCAAATGTGTCACCTTCCAGAAATTCTAATTTAATTGGACGGTGGTTGCTCCCCAAGAGATTCTAATACAGAGTGAGGATCACTGGGCTTCGCATTTCATCCTATGCACTACAGATGTGGCAATGTCTCTATGGACACAACCACGGCCTGCTATGATAAATTAAGAAGATAATGTAGAAGTATGTGGTTTGTTTTGGAAAGACATCTCTTTAAAGCATTTAAATGTATGCAGAGTGCTTCCCTTTTCCATATTTTGTTTTTGATGGCATATTTTTAGATAACTGGATTTATTATAATTTAAATAATATTTACATGCATTATTTTATTCATCTACCTATTCTGCCTTTACAGTTATCATTTTAGTTATGGATTAAAGTCTTTCAATCCATGAGTCCTTATTTAAAATCAAATATTAATAGCAAAGTTTAAATTTGATGTAAAGTTGCTATTCCATTTTCTCTGAATTTACTTAGACAATGAAAATGTACATGAATTCCCCTAATATTTTTAATAACCTTTTTATTTTAGAAGTTTTATATTCATAAAAATTTGTGAGGACAAACAATACCATATGCCCCAAACTCAGTTTTCCTTATTATCAACATGTTATATTAATGATATATTTGTCACAATTAATGAACCAATATTGATATATTATTATTAAGTAAAGTCCATATTTTATTTGATTTTCCTTAATTTTTACTTTCTATCCTTTTTCTGTTTCAAGATCCCTTCCAGAATTCCATATTACCTTTAATATCCAAATATCTGTAGACCATTCTTGGCGGTGATGATTCCTTAATTCCCTTTGTTTTTGATGACTTTGACAGTCTTGAGGACTACTCAGTTATATTGCAGAATGTTCCTCATTGAAATTTGTCTGATATATTCCCATGATTAGATTAGAATTACAGACTTTGCGTAGGAGATCAGAGAGGTAAAATGCCATTCTAATGATGTCATGTCAAGAGTACATAGTATCAACATAGCTTATTACTGTTGATGTTGACCTTCATCACCTGGCTGGGGGTAGTAATGGTCAGGTTTCTTCATTACAAAGTTATTTTTATAGTAATTGGGAATTTATTATTAGCAAGAAGAACCAAACACGTAAAAAGCAAAAATAAAAACACAAATACTGGGAATGTCAAAGGAACAAAGGACCCAATTACAAGCACTCCTAATGGCCAAAGATGGTAAAACTTCAACAAGAAAATTAATAAAGTAGTAGCATTAGATTATAACCTAACATATAAAATGTGAATGAGTCCACACGGATATAAGGTGATTGAATAAATAAATGAGGAAAATAGATAAATCTGTTGCGTAAAAGAATTCCAAAGAATGTATGTAGATATTCCATTCTCAAGGGGGATGAGCATAAATCCACCACTCCTTAAGTATGGGCTGTACATAATTCTATTGTTTTTAGAACACCATATTAAGGCAAAATTTTATAGGAATTTTCATAGTTTAAAAATATATATAGTTTCATCACTAAAATCTACTTTTAAATGCATTGTTGGATGAAATGTTCATATATATTTGCTTTTAAAAAACAAATGAGTATGGGTGAAGGGATGAAAGATGGCGGCGTGAGAGGTGAGACATAGGCATCCTCCTAAAACTGCATATAATATGAAAATATAGTAATACAACTACTCCTGAAAGAGCAACAGGAAAGAGGACTGCAACAAACTACATACACCTCACAGAACAGGGTAACATACCAAAGCTGTGGCCTGGCAGGACCCAAGCCCTTCCCCCCACCCCAGCTCACCAGCAGGAGGAAGAGAAACAGAGCAGGGAGGGAGTGGAGGCCTGGGACTGCTGAATACCTAACTCCAGAGATCTGCTCAGGGAGCACAACCTACATTTCATGGTGCTTGCATGATACTCCTGTGATTATGTGGTTGGAAAGCTAAGACAGGCAGAATTCCTGGAGAGACTAAGATTCCAGCTGTTTGTGGAAAGCAGGGATCCATATCCACCTTCTCTAGGACAAAAGAAAGGCGGGCAGTCTGAGAGACTTCCTAACAAGGAAGCCCTTAGCAACAGGGCTGCTAAAGGGGCAAGGATTGCACAAAGCTTACTGCTCAGGAGAGAGGACAGGTAGACAAAATTGTCCGGGTGCACTCTGCCCAGCAGGTTGGGAGCTTTGCCATATAGTATCTCATATTTAGACGATCTTCAGGTGCTCCAGCTCCCTGGGTGGCCACAGAGCTCCCAGGACACCCTCCATGATATGCAGCCTACTGCATCTTTATCCCAGCCAGGCCCAACTGGCTCACAAACCAGCAAACCTGACCCTGGCGTTAGGCCAGCCAGAGGGCAGATCTGTCTACAGCAGCTACAAACGCAAAGCATAGAGGCTTATATCTGTGTGCTCGGCCCACTGGTTCAGGCAGTGAGGTCAGGCATAGCAGCTGGGAAGCAGGAAACAGCTCTTTCCTACCCCCAGGCACCAATAAACTCTCTTGCGATGCCCGACATTGCTTCAGGGGCTGAGCAGCTCCAGGGAGTAGAGCTTCTGCGCATTAGAGGGCGCCATATACAAACATAAAAAGCCAAAGGAATCTGGTTCAGAGTAAAATTATTACTACCACTCCTGAGAAAGATTTAAATGCCATTGAAATCATGACACTTCCTGAAAGGGAGTTCAAAATAAAAATCATTAACATGCTCATGGAGGTACAGCAAGATATTCAAGAACTCAAGGAATGAATTCCGGCCGGAGAGCCTATCGTTGAAGAGCACATGGAGGGTATTAAAAGTAGATTGGATATAGTGGAGGAGACGATAAATGAAACAGAAACTAGAGAAGAGGAACACAAAGAAGCTGAGGCACAGAGAGAAAAAAGGATCTCTAAGAATGAAAGAACATTGAGAGAACTGTGTGACCAATCCAAACGGAGCAATATTCGCATTATAGGGGTACCAGAAGAAGAAGAGAGAGAAAAAGGATAGAAAGTGTCTTTGAAGAGGTGATTGCTGAAAACTTCCCCAGTCTGGGGAAGGGGATAGTTTCTCAGGCCATGGAGGTTTGCAAATCTCCCAACACAAGGGACCCAAGGAAGACAACATTCAAGACATATAGTAAATAAAATGGCAAAGATCAAGGATGAGGACAGACTATTAAAGCAGCCAGAGAGAGAAATAAGATCACATACAAAGGAAAACCCATCAGGCTATCATCAGACTTCTCAGCAGACACCTTACAAGCCAGAAGGGAGTGGCATGATGCATTTAATGCAATGAAGCAGAAAAGACTCAAACAAAGAATACTTTATCTGGCAAGTTTATAATTTAAACTTGAAAGAGGGATTAAAGAATTTCCAGATAAGGAAAAGCTGAGAGAATTTATCTCCCACAAACCATCTCTACAATGTATTTTGGAGGGACTGCTATATATGGAAGTGTTCTTAAAGTTTAATAGTTGTCACTAGAGGTAATAAAACCACAGTAAAGAAGGTAGGACAGTTAATTACAAAGCAAATGCAAAATTAAATCAACTATACCCAAAGTCAATCAAGGGATAGACAAAGAGTACAAAATATGATACCTAATATATAAAGAATGGAGGAGGAAGAAAAAGGAGAAGTTAAAAAGTACCTTAAGACTGTGTTTGTAATAGCATATTAAGTGAGTTAAGTTAGACTCTTAGATAGAAAGTAAGTTAACCTTGAACCTTTGGTAACCACAAATCAAAAACCTACAATGGCAATAAGTACATACCTATCGATAATCACCCTAAATGCAAATGGTCTCAATGTACCAATTAAAAGACATAGAGTCACTGAATGGATAAAAAAACAAGACCCATATATATACTGCCTAAAGAGACTCACATTAAACCCAAAGACATACACAGACTAAAAGTGAAGGGATGGAAAAAGATATTTCATGCAACTAATAGGGAGAAAAAAGTAGGAGTTGCAGTACTTGTATCAGAAAAATAGACTTCAAAACAAAGAAAGTCACAAGAGACAAAGAAGGACATTACATAATGATAAAGGGGTCAATCAAAGAAGAAGATATAACCATTATAAATATCTATGCACCAAACACATGAGCCTCGGTAAATTTAAAAAGATTGAAATTGTACCAACAAGTTTCTCAGACCACAAAGGTACGAAACTAGAAATAAATTATGCAAAGAAATTGAAAAATCCCACAAACACATGGAGGCATCACAACATGCTCCTCAATATCCAATGGATCAGTGACAAATAAAAACAGAGATCAAGCAATATATGGAGACAAATGACAATACTTCAACACCGCAAATCTGTGGGACACAGCGAAGGCCTTGTTAAAAGGAAAGTATAATGCAATACAGGACGTCCTCAGGAAAGAAGAACAGCCCCATATGAGCAGTCTAAACTCACAATTAATGAAACTAGAAAAAGAAGAACAAATGAGGCCCAAGTTAGTAGAAAGAGGGACATAATAAAGATTAGAGCAGAAATAAATAAAATCGAGAAGAATAAAACTATAGAAAGAATCCATGAAAGCAGGAGCTGGTTCTTCAGGAAAATAAACAAAATAGATAAACCCCTAGCCAGACTTCTCAAGAAAAAAAGAGAGTCTACTCACATAAACAGAAGCAGAAATGAGAAAGGAAAAATCACTATGGACACCACAGAAATAAAAATAATTATGAGAGAATACTATGAAAAATTATATGCTAACAAATTTGATAACCTAGAAGTAATGGACAACTTTCTAGAAAAATACAACCTTCCAAGGCTGACCCAGAAAGAAACAGAAAATCTGAAAAGATTAATTAGCAGCAACAAAATTGAACTGGTAATCAAAAACCTACCTAAGAACAAAACGCCTGAACCAGAAGGCTTCACCGCTGAATTTTATCACACATTTAGGAAGACCTAATACCCATCCTCCTAAATGTTTTCCAAAGAGTAGAAGAAGAGGGAATACTTCCAAACTCATTCTATGAGGCCAGCATCACTCTAATACCAAAACCAGGCAAAGACACCACAAAAAAGAAAATTACAGACCAATATCCCTGATGAACATACAAAAATACTCAACAAAATATTAGCAAACTGAATTAAAAAATACATCAAAAAGATCATTCATCATGATTAAGTAGGATTTATTCCAGGGATGCAAGGATGGTACAACATTCGACAATCCATTAACATCACCCACCACATCAAGAAAAAGAAGGAAAAAAACCATATGATCATCTCAACAGATGCTGAAAAAGCATTTGACAAAATTCAACATCCATTCACGATAAAACTCTCAACAAAATGGGTACAGAGGGCAAGTAACTCAACATCATGAAGGCCATATATGACAAACCCACGGCCAACATTATACTTAACAGCGAGAAGCTGAAAGCTTTTCCTTTGAGATCAGGAAAAAGACAAGGATGCCCACTCTCCCTACCTCCATTCAACATAGTACTGGAGGTCCTAGACACGGCAATCAGACAACACAAAGAAATAAAAGGCATCCAGACTGGCAAGGAAGAAGTTAAACTGTCCCTGTTTGCAGATGACATGATATTGTACATAAAAAACTCTAAAGAATCCACTCCAAAACTACTAGATTGAATATCTGAATTCAGGAAAGTTGCAGGATACAAAATTAATATGCTGACATCTGTGGCATTCCCATACCCTAACAATGACCTAGCAGAGAGAGAAATCAGGAAAACAATTCCATTCACAGTTGCATCAAGAAGAATAAAAAACCTAGGAATAAACCTGACCAAGGAAGTTAAAGACCTATACTTTGAAAACTACAAGACACTCGTGTGAGAAATTAAAGAAGATACCAATAAATGGAAACACATCCCATGCTCATGGATAGGAAGAACTAATATGGTCAAAATGGCCATCCTACCTAAAGCAATCTACAGATTCAATGCACTTCCTATCAAAATACCAACAGCATTCTTCAACGAACTAGAGAAAATCATTCTAAAATTCAAATGTAACCACAAAAGATCCTGAATAGCCAAAGCAATCCTGAGAAGGAAGAATAAAGCTGGGCAGATTATGCTCCCCAATTTCAAGCGCTACTTCAAAGCCCCACTACTCAAGACAATTTGGTACTGGCACAAGAACAGACCCATAGACCAATGGAACAGACTAGAGAGCCCTGATATAAACCCAACCATATATGGTCAATTAATATATGATAAAGGAGTCATGGACATACAATGGGGAAATGACAGCCTCTTAAACAGCTGGTGTTGGCAAAACTGGACAGCTACATGCAAGATAATGAAACTGGATTATTGTTTAACCCCATATACAAAAGTAAACTTGAAATGGATCAAGGATCTGAATGTCAGTCATGAAACCATAAAACTCTTAGAGGACAACACAGGCAAAAATCTTCTGAATATAAGGATGAGCAACATCTTCCTGAACGGATCTCCTTGAGGAAGAGAAACAAAAGCAAAAATGAACTCATGGGACTACATCAAACTAAAAAGTTTCTGTACAGCAATGGACACCATCAGCAGAATAAAAAGGCATCCTACAGTATGGGAGAATATATTTGTAAATGACATATTTGACAAGGGGTTAACATCCAAAATATATAAAGAACTTACATGCCTCAACACCCCAAAATCAAATAACCCAATTGAAAAATAGGCAGAGGATATGAAGAGACAGTTCTCCAAAGAAGAAATTCAGATGGCCAACAGACACATGAAAACATGCTCCACATCACTAATCATCAGGGAAATGCAAATTGAAACCATAATGAGATATCACTTCATACCAGTAAGGATAGCCAGCATCGAAAAGACTAAGAACAACAAATGCTGGCGAGGATGCAGAGATAGGGGAACCCTCCTAACACTGCTGGTGGGAATGTAAGCTAGTTCAACCATTGCAGAAAGCAATATGGAGGTTCCTCAAAAAACTAAAAATACAAATACCATTTGAACCGGGAATTCCACTCCTTGGAATTTACCCAAAGAATACAACTTCTCAGATTCAAAAAGACATATGCACCAGTATGTTTACTGCAGCACTTTTTACAATAGCCAAGATATGGAAGCAACCTAAGTGTCCATCAGTAGATGAACAGATAAAGAAGAAGTGGTACATATACACCATGGAATACTATTCAGCCATATGAAAGAAACAAATCCTACCATTTGCAACAACATGGATGGAGCTGGAGGATATTATGCTCAGTGAGATAAGCCAGGCGGAGAAAGAGAAGTGCCAAGTGATTTCCCTCATTTGTGGAATATAACAATGAAGCAAAACTGAAGGAACAAAATAGCAGCAGACTCACAGACTCCAAGAAGGAACTAGTGGTTACCAAAGGGGAGGGGTGTGGGAAGGTGGGTGGGGAAGGTAGGAGAAGGGGATTGAGGGATATTTTGTTTAGTACACATGGTGTGGGGGATCATGGGGAAAACAGTGTAGCACAGAGAAGGCAAATAGTGAATCTGTGGCATCCTACTACACTGATGGACAGTGACTGCTTTGGGATATGGGTGGGGACTTGATAATATGGGTAAATGTAACCACACTGTTTTTTCATGTGAAACCTTCATAAGAGTGTATATCAAATACCTTAAAAGAACAGAAGCACATTTAAAAAAAGTGTATATCAATAATACCTTAATATAAATAAATAAATATATAAATAGATAAATAAATAAATGAGTATGTCTGGAGCATAAAAACATGCTAGTTTCTAAAATATTCTTACTTATCTGAAAATAGAACTTAGAAATCTTAAGGAGTTTAAACATGATCAAACATAAGAATATGCCAAATTATCAATATATATAGATTTTTTATGTAAAATATTGGACAAGTATAAAAAATAAGACTTTGTTTACTTTGGGAGTTTTCCATTACAGAATTCTACTCACCATAGTAACATTTAAAAAACGTCACCCAGATGAATAAACTGGATTTCTTACCGAAATGATTAAACTAGCTATTAGTAGTATAACTAATCTCTTTCAGGTACCAGGTAGTCAGCCTTATTCTATAAAAACTGCATTACTTTTGAACTGGGATTTGGATCTGATTCTGTCTTCTGATTAACTGCTCTTTATTTTCCTTTATTTTAAGGTTCAGGTTACACAATATAATATACACATCATTGTTATTTCCCTAGAAAACATAAGAAATAATATTTTTATCCTATATTTTGCTAAATTTTTAATTATATTTTACAACTTTATTGAATGAACTGCTCTAAAGGATGGTAGCAGAATTCATTTTATTATTTCTCACTAACAACCTATTAAATTTATTCTGTGGACTCAATTTCACTACTGTGGGATAAAATCTTAGACAAATTTTACAGCTGTTTTAGTCATTTTTAGATAATAAAAGAATGGTTTGTTTTTTGCATGCATAAAAATTCAAGCTCTTAGAATACAAAAGTTCCAAAATCTCACAGAGTTTTTTACCTCCTTCAGATCGGGCTGAAAAACGTGCACTATGGAAATAGCATATGGTTGATTTCTTCTCTCATTCTCACTCCATTACTTCCTTGATGCTGATTTAGGCACCAAAAGTTTGCTAGATGCTTTTTTACGCCCCCCTATGGTTGAAACTGGGAGAATTCAAAGAGGTAAACACAAGTAGGACTTCACCTCATTAATATGGGTGTATCTGGCCACATTTTCCACTGCAGGGAGATTCATCGACACACTGATTCTTCCTCTTATGAGTGCTTTTGTGGGTTCTCACAAGATCCTTATTCTTTGAGATCTCTCAAGAACAAGTGAAAATTCCTGGGATATAAAGATTTCTCTCTTATCCTAGATTTTGACATCTATATCTCTTGTTGGGATCACAAGACCTCTCCAGAAAAACCACTTGGATATTGTTCCTCCCAAGGCAATTCTCTTCCAGGAGGCCCATCACTGGCTTAGGGAACCTCACACATCCTTTGGCCAGTAAGCTCTGATCTCACTGGCCATTGCAAAAGCAGCCATTTCCCATGGTGCTATCCAAATTGACCAGTCATAACTGCTCACATACAAACTTTTCAGGTATGAATCAGCTCATTCCTTGTGTCCCTCAGGAGTAGGAGCTTAAAGCTAAGCTCTTTGAATATTTGTTTCCAAGCCTTCCTCCTGTGATTGAAGCTGAGCAGCTAGTGGCCCCTACTCTCTGGCTTTGAGATGCAAAATACACAGCACATCAACAACTTTCTCCAAAGAGAGAGGCAGGTGAAATGAAATCTGGACAGAACATATTTTATTCACCTCTGTACAACTTCAGTAAAAATGGGTCTGTCACCTTGCTTTGGGAATTGAAGGTAAGAACATTCTGTTCTTAAACAAGTACGAAATGATATATATTGCTATTATATATATTTGTGACATATTTACACATATAAAATGAGACCACAGAAAAAATCTTACTTGCCCACTTATTCTATTAACATCCAGAAAGATTAGCATAAATTATCAGTTGGCATTAATCTTTCTAAATAATTTTATTTCTATATATGTGTGAATTAAAGGTATGTCATATTGCTTAGAAAAGTTATTATACTATAATCATATTAGAAAAATTAGGTTACTTTATTAAGTTCCAAAAGAACTGCACATATGTTTTATACAACAGTAGTATTAAATAAGAAAATGTTCCAGCAGCAGCTAATGTTGTAATTTTTTTTTAAAGACAACTTAACAAACCACTAACTGTCTATAAGGATCAAAACAAGATTTCACTAATAACTAGTCTACACTGTAGGTTAGTAAAACAATCAGGGCAGTGATGTTTTTATTTTTTTACCTTTTATCATATATATATCTGTAAGGAGGGGCTACTAAGATTTATTTGAATCACTGTATCATACTTGACCTCTTACTGTGGTACTTGATAATATCTTAAGTATATGCACATATACTCCTGCATATGTAAGTACAGATAGGAAAATATTAAAAGGATTTTTCATAAAATCTCTTCCTTTGCCTTCTATAGAAAACCTAGCTCGTGCTAGTTAAATTCCTAGCTCTTTGTAATACATAAGGAAAACATAAATAAGTGGAAGGATTGAGGGGCAGCAGGCCACCTTGATCTTCAATGGGGCATAGTTTTCAGTTGAAGAGATAATAAAAGTTAGAGAAAAAGAAGGAAAGACAAAAAACTGTCAACATCAAGATAGCAGCAGAAAAAAATTTTGGAGAGCTTGGGTTGACACTGAAAACCTGGAGCATCTATTGGGGATGTGAAGTGTTGCAAGAAAGAAACAAGAAAAAATGGAAATTACAATTCTGTTAGTGTTGACAACTGCATCACACTACATTTTTAGGAGTTTTCAATAAAGACTTAGGTTGATTTTGTATTACATTAATATTTTTATATTATTTTAGAGAGAAGTCAGATTTTTAAAAAAATGTGACTCCTGTTCCCAGACTAGTCACACAGAAGCTAAGTATCAGACAGGTTATATTTCATATCTACCTCATTCTTCCTTTTTTCTCCATTTCTATAACTTTTCTATTATAAAGAACATTATTTGCTTAGATCTATATGAAATAGACAAGAAGGAAGTTAGATGCACAAATAAGTCACCCTCTATTTCCTTCCGTATAAACATTCGGTATTTATTCTATTAAATCATGATTTTTAGCAGTATATGACAAATTTTCTAAAATTAAAGACTAATCTTTTTCTTTCCTTTGTCACTCGATGGCAATTTTTTTTATAGAATTTATTTTGGTATCATTAATCTAAAATTACATGTGCAATATTACGGTTATTAAACTACCCCTTCATCAGGTACCCCCCACCAACCCCATTACAGTCACTGTCCATCAGCATAGTGAGATGCTATAGAATCACTACTTGTCTTCTCTGAGTTGTACTGCCCTCCCCGTGCCCCCCCAACATTACATCTGCTAATCGTAATGCCCCTTTTTCCCTCTTATCCCTCCCTTCCCGCCCATTTTCCCCAGTCCCTTTCCCTTTGGTAACTATTAGTCCGTTCTTGGGTTCTGTGAGTCTGCTGCTGTTTTGTTCCTTCAGTTTTTTTCTTTGTTCTTATACTCCACATAGGAGTGAAATCATTTGATACTTGTCTTTTTGGCTTGGCTTATTTCACTGAGCATAATACCCTCTAGCTCCATCCATGTTGTTGCAAATGGTAGGATTTGTTTTCTTCTTATGGCTGAATAATATTCCACTGTGTATATGTACCACTTCTTCTTTATCCATTCATCTACTCATGGACACTTAGGTTGCTTCCATTTCTTGGCTACTGTAAATAGTGCCGCGATAAACATAGGGGTGCATCTGTCTTTTTCAAACTGGGCTGCTGCAGTCTAAGGGTAAATTCCTAGGAGTGGAATTCCTTGGTCAAATGGTATTTCTATTTTGAGTTTTTTGAGGAAGCTCCATACTGCTTTCCACAATGGTTGAACTAATTTGCAGTCCCACCAGCAGTGTAGGAGGGTTCCCTTTTCTCCACATCCTCGCAAACATTTGTTGTTGTTTGTGTTTTGGATGTTGGCCATCCTCACTGGTGTGAGGTGATATCTCATTGTGGTTTTAATCTGCATTTCTCTGATGATTAGTGATGTGGAGCATCTTTTCATGTGCCTGTTGGCCATGTGAATTTCCTCTTTAGAGAAGTGTCTATTCATCTCCTCTGCCCATTTCTTAATTGGTTTATTTGCTTTTTGTTTGTTCAGATGTGTGAGTTCTTTATATATTTTGGATGTCAACCCTTTATCAGATACGTCATTTATGAATATATTCTTCTATACTGTAGGATGTCTTTTTGTTCTACTGATGGTGTTCTTTGCTGCACAGAAGCTTTTCAGCTTGATATAGTTCCACTTGTTCATTTTTGCTTTTGTTTCCCTTTCCTGGGGAGATATGTTCATGAAGAAGTCGCTCATGTTTATGTCCAAGAGATTTTTGCCTATGTTTTTTTCTAAGAGTTTTATGGTTTCGTGACTTACATTCTGATCTCTGATCCACCTTGAGTTTACCTTTGTGTATGGGGCTAGACAGTAGTCCAGTTTCATTCTCTTACATGTAGCTGTCCAGTTTTTCCAACACCAGCTGCTGAAGAGACTGTCATCTCCCCATTGTATATCCAAGGCTTCTTTATCAAATATTAATTGACTGTATATGTTTGGGTTAATGTTTGGATTTTCTATTCTGTTCCACTGGTCTGTGGGTCTGTTTTTGTGCCAATACCAAATTGTCTTGATTACTGTGGCTTTGTAGTAGAGCTTGAAGTCAGGGAGCGTAATTCCCCCTGTTTTATTCCTCCTTCTCAGGATTGCTTTGGCTATTCGGGGTCTTTTGTGGTTCCATATGAATTTTAGAATTATTTGTTCCAGTTCATTGAAGAAAGCTGTTGGTAGTTTGATAGGGATTGCGTTGAATCTGCAGATTGCTTTAGGTAGTATAGTCATTTTGACAATATTTATTCTTCCTAGCCAAGAGCATGGGATGCATTTCCATTTGTTAGTGTCCTCTTTAATTTCTCTTAGGAGTGTCTTGTAGTTTTCAGAGTACAGGTCTTTCACTTCGTTAGGTTTATTCCTAGGTATTTTATTCTTTTTGATGCAATTGTGAATGGAATTGTTTTTCTGATTTCTCTTTCTGTTAGTTCATCGTTAGTGTATAGGAAAGCAACAGATTTCTGTGTGTTAATTTTGTATCCTGCAACTTTGATGAATTCAGATATTAGTTCTAGTTGTTTGGAGTGGAGTCTTTAGGGTTTTTTATGTATAGTATCATGTCATCTGCAAATTGTGACAATTCGACTTCTTCTTTACCAATCTGGATGCCTTGTATGTCTTTGTTTTGTGTGATTGTCGTGGCTAGGACCTCCAGTACTATGTTGAATAACAGTGGAGAGAGTGGGCATCCCTGTCTTATTCCCAATTAGATGGCAAGTTTTTGCGAAATCAACTGTCACTTACTGTTGTCTGAGTTGATGAAGAGCTTCTACGAATCAGATTTCAGATTGCCTTAACTATTTCCCAATGTAATCAATTCAAGAGGAACTGAGTCAACCTGCTTTTTGAAAGAAAATATACCTAAGACTTTTAACTCTCTGGATTTTAAAACGTAAATTGTGAAATGGTGTTAGAAAAATTTCTAATTTCTTCTGTCCCTAAATGTGCAGAATCAGACCCCTCTTCAATTGATTGTACAGAAGCTCTGGAAAAGCTGTGCCACTTGTAAAGGCATTTTCCCCCCTTAGAGATGCTCTACACGCTAGTCTGGTCCTAACCTTCAAGCCGCAATCAAGAGGTAAATAGAGGTGGGGCAGCAAAAAGATGGCAGAGTAGGAAGGCAAGGTGAAAACCTCCTTCCACATACACACTGAGGAAGTAACTGTAGCAAACCAGGAAACGACCTAAAGACTGAAGAACAGGTCATCTACACCTGGTGAAGAAGAGAAGCCCACACTGAGATGGGTAACTGGACAGAGCTGTGACTGATTGGGACTCAGGTCCTTCCCCAATCCAGCTCACACGAGGAGAGGAATGAATGCGCAGGGGATAAACATTAAGAAATCCAGCACACCTGGCCCTGGATATCTGCACAAAGAATAGAGTCCACATTGCATGTTTTGATGATTGATGGGGCTGGACACCAGGGAGAGTGGAAGCACTCTGGGAGGCTGAGACTCCTGCTGATTGTGGAGGACAGCAGGCATGCTCCGTTGGTCCTGCTGAGACTCAACACAGAGGAGGCAGCAAGACTTACCATGAGTGCAAGGTGTGCCAGAGGGGCAGCAGTTGGAGGGAGCTCTCTCCATAGGAAAAGGGGCAGGCAGACAACACTATCCCAGCTGTGTCTCAGCCAAACAGGTTGGGTGCTTGTGGGAACCAGCTACAAAACATTCCCTCTTCCTCACTGGCAGCTCAACCCCATGGAGTTGCTCCCCTGAGTACCTACCCTGCCTGGCCAGCTCAGCCCAGCAGCAGTCTGACTTTGCTGACTGGCAGGCAGATGGTGGACAACATTTTCCTGGCTTTCCAGTTGGCCTCAGCCCAACTGGTCAGGGGCTAGTGGGAACCAGCTCTGAAACTCTCCATCTACCTCACTGGCAGCTGAGCCCTCTAGTGGCACTCCTCTGTGTACCCAATTTGTCCTGCACACTAAGCCCAGGTACAGTCCAATTTTGCTGACTGTTAGGCAGAGGGGGGCTATACTTTCCCAGCTTTCCTGGTCCTCTCTCAGCAAAACTGACCAGATGCTTGCAGGAGCCAGCTCTAAAAAACTCTCCACCTACCCCATTAGTTCCAACCCAGCACTCCATGGTGTGCTTGCCCCTCCCAGCAACTTCAGCCCAGCAGCAGTATGACATTGCTGACTAGAAGGCAGAGGATGTCCCCACCCCAACAAAGAATCCCAGCAAAAGTGCCTCATGTCACACAAAGGGCACAGATGCTAGCAATGGAGATCTGCCACTGCCAGCAGAAAAGCAGATAGGCAGGTGCTGCCCACAGCCCATGAACATCTACTTCTACTCAGACACCAAAGAGAACCAGGCACTGGTGAGCAAAGGGTCTTGACTTCTGGGCACCACAGGATGATAACTTCATGAAGCCATTACTCTCTATACCAAGAGGCATAGGTGATATATCTAATACAAAGGAAGAAACACAGAAATGCAAGCAAAATGAGGAGGTAGAGGAATACGTTCCTGTGGATAAAGTGAAGATTTCTATGGCTAGGATTTTTACCTGGCCCTGGTCGGCTAGCTCACTACACATGTGTGGGCAATACGTCATTACTGACTCTATATAAAGGGCACCCACCAGTGCTCTGGAAGACATAGTGGCATGGCTGTAAGGTTGCAGGAGAGCAGAGAAGAGACTGGAGTGGTAGGAGAGCTGATGACAGAGACTGAGACAGCTGCAGGGGTAGAGAGGCCCAGAGGCAGAGACCAGCTTGCTGCATGAAGACTCGCTCTGAGTGGACAGGATTCTAGTGACTGACCTATCACCATGGGAATAAAGTTGGGTATAATCTTTTCACACCAAGAATGTTCCACTGTCATTTTTTTGAGCACATTGAATCCATAGTGAACTTGTCTGGGTTGAAACTCATTGGCAAGACAGTTGAAAATGAAAGAACAAGATTGAAGCACAAAGAGAAAAGCTAAAGGAAACAAAGATCAGCAATCTTCTTGGTAAAGAATTCAAGTAACAATCATAAAGATGCTCACTGCTATCTAAGAAGTGACTGATATTTACTATGGGGGAGGGGTTGGGGTGGGTGGGCAGGGAGGGTGAGAGAGATAAAAGGGCACAAAAATCTTAATCATAATGTAAGTTGGTCACAGGAATGGAAGTGCAACATGGAGAACATAGCCGATGGTTCTGTAAGATCTTTGTGTGTTGACAGATAGTAAATGCACTAGTTGGGGTGAGGATTTAATAATGTGGGTAACTGTTGAGCAACTGTTTTGTATACTTGAAACAAATATAATATTGTGTATGAAGTTGTGAATAAAGTGAAGGTTCCTATGGAGAGGATTCTTACCTGTCCCTGGTCCACTAGCTTACTACACACATGTTGGCAATACGCTGTTATTGATTCTACATAAAGAGCTCTGCCCAGTGCTCTGGGCAACATGGTGGCATGGCTGCAAGGCTACAGGAGAGAAGAGCAGAGGCTGGAGTGGTGGCAGCGCCAAGGACAGAGACTGAGATGGCTGCACCCACCAGTGCTCTGGAAGACACAGTGGCATGGCTGTAAAGCTGCAGGAGAGCAGAGACAAGACTGGAGTGGTAGTAGAGCTGAGGACAGAGACTGAGACAGCTGCAGGGGTAGAGAGGCCCAGAGGTAGAGACTGGCTTGCTGCATGCAGTCTCACTCTGAGTGGATAGGATTCTAGTGACTGACCTGCCACTGTGGAAATAAAGTTGGGTATAAACCATTCACCCCAAGAACGTTCTACTGTCATTTCTTTGGTTACATTGAATACATAGTGAACTTGCCGGGGATGAAACCCATTGCCTAGACACAAGTATGCTTCAATTTTAGAAAAATTCTCACTGAATTGGGAAAAAAGAATTGATGATCTCAGTGAGAACTTCAACAAAGAGATAGAAAATATATAAAAGAGCCATTCATAGCTGAAGAATACAATATCTGAAATGAAAAATACAATAGCAGGAATGAATAGCAGAATTCTAGAAGCAGAGGAAAAAATCAGGGTGGATAGATAGAGAATAGCAGAGTAACCAAGCTGAGGAACAGAGATAAAAAGGAGTTTCTAAAAATGAGAGGATGCTAAGACAGCTGTGGATAACTTCAAATAAAACCATATTCACATAATAGGGGGTCCCAGAAGGAGAAGAGAGAGGCAAAGGAGTAGAAGTCTCTGAAGAAATAATAGCTGAAAACTTCCCTAATGTGGGGAAGGAAATAAGACACTCAAGTTCTGGAAGTGCAGAAAGCCCATAAAAAGAAAAATCCCAGGAAGATAATACCAGGACATATAGTAATTAAAATGGTAAAGATTAAAGATAAAGAAAGAATTTTAAAAGCTGTAAGAGAGTGGTGGATAATTTCATTTAAGAGAAACTACATTAGGCTTTCAGCAGATTTCTCAGTAGAAACTTTACAAGACAGAGGGAGTGGCTAGAAATACTCAAACTATTGAAAGGAAAGAACCTACAACCACGAATTCTCTTCCCAGCAAGATTATCATACAGAAAAGGAGAGATTAAAAGCTTCCCAGATAAATGAAGGTTAAAAGAATTCACCAAGACTAAACGGGCCTCACAGGACATGTTAATGGAGCTTCTTTAGATGGAAATGTTCTTAAGTCTAAATATTTCACATCAGCGAAAATAAAACCTATAGTAAAGGTAATAAAGCAGTTGCAAAGCAAGTATGTGGTTGAAATACAAAAGTAGTAAAATAAACTATATACAAAATTAGTAAAGTGATATATAAAAGTTGTGGATTATGATGCTTTTAAAAGAAATGTAGAGGAGGAAGAGGAATAAAAAGGTAATACTTTCAGAATGTGTTTAAAATAGAGTGACCATCAACTTAATATAGTAATATTAATATATATTATATATATAATACATATACAACTTAATTGTTATATATAAATGAAACTATCTATGAGCCTTATTGTAACCACAAGCCTAAAGCCTATAATATTTACACAAAACATTAAAAAGAAAAAAAAATCCAAGCATAAACTAAAGAAAACCTTCAAATCACAAGACAAAAGTATGAAAGGAGAAAAAAAAACAGAGAATAACTACAAAAGCAATCAGAAAACAATTAATAAAATGGCAATAAGTACATACTTATCAATAATTATCTTAAATGTAAATGGAATAAATGCACCAACCAAAAGACACAGGGTGGCAGAATGGATAAAGAAGCAAGACCTACCTATATACTGCCTACAAGAGATTCATTTCAGATCTAAAGACATACATAGATTGATAGTGAAGGGATGGAAATAGATATTTCATGGAAATAATAGGGGGCAAATAATAGCAGTACTTAGACAAAATGGACTTCAAAACAAAGAAAGTAATAAGAGACAAAAGAACATTACATAAGAATAAAGGGATCAGTCCAAAAAGAGGATATAACAATTATAGGTATCTATGCATCTAACATAGGAACACCTAAATATGTAAAATAAATACTAACAGACCTAAAAGGAGAAAAAGACAGCAATAAACCATATTATGAGATTTTTAACATTCCACATATGTCAATGGATAGATCTTCCAGGCAGAAAATAAATAAGCAGAGGCACTGAGGAACACATTAGGCCAGATGGTCTCAACATATATATACAGAACATTCCACCCAAAAGCAGAAGAATACACATTTTTCTCACGTGCACATGGAAGGTTCTACAGAACAGATCACATATTAAGACACAAAGAGTCTCAGTTAAGTCAAAAAGGTTGAAATTGTGTCAAGCATCTTTTCAGACCACAGGGTATGAAACTAGAAATCAATTACATGAAGAAAACCAAAAAAACCCACAAACACACGGAGGCTAAACAACATGCTTCTAAACAATCAATGGATCAATGAACAAATCAAGAGAAAATCCAACAATACATGGAGAATAATGAAAAAAGAAGCAATGGTTCAAATTATGTGGGATGCAGCAAAAGCCATTATAAGAGGGAAGTTTCTTGAAGCCTACACCAAGAAATAAGAAGGATCCAAAATAAAGTCTAAACTCACAACTAAAAAAAAATAGAGAAAGACGAAAAATTAAACCAAAAGTTAGTAGGAAGGACATAGTAAAGATCAGAGCAGAATTAAATAAAATAGAGAATAACAAAATAGAAAAAAATAAATGAAACTAAGGGGCTGTTCTTCAAGAAAATTTTAAAAAAAAGTAGACAAACCCTTAGATTGTCAAGAGAAAAAGAGACATAAATAAAATCAGAAATGAAAAGGAGTAAGTTACAACTAACACCGCAGAAATTCAGAGAATTATAAGGAAACTTTACAAAAAAATTACATGCCAATAAATTAGACAACCTAGAAGAAACGGAGAGATTCCGAAAATGTACAATCTTCCAACACTGACCAGGAAGAAACAGAAAATCTGAACATAGAAATTATCAGTAACAAAATGGAGCTGGTAATCACAAAACTTTCAACAAACAAAAGTCCAGAACCACATGACTTCACAGGTGAATTCTATGAAACATTTAAGGAACACTTAATATCCATCCTTCTTAAAGTATTCAGAAAAATAGAAGAGTAGGAAATATTTTCAAACTCATTCTATCAGGCCAGCATTACTACAATACCAAAACCAAAGACACTAGACAAAAAAAAAAAAATTACAGACCAGTATCCCTGATGAACACAGATGCAAAAATACTCAACAAATATTAGCAAACCAAATTTAAAAATGCATCAAAAGGATTATCCATCACACCGAGTAGGATTTATTACAGGGATGCAAGGATGATACAATATTTGTAAATTAATCAATGTGATACAACACATTAACAAAAGAAAGGATAAAAACCATATGATCATCTCAATAGATGCTGAAAAAGCATTTGACAAAGTTCAACATCCATTCATGATAAAATCTCTCAGCAAAATGGGTGTAGAGGGAACATACCTCAAAATAATAAAGGACATATACCTACAAATCCACAGCTAACATCATATTAAATGGCAAAAAGCAAAAAGCTTTTCCCTTTAAGACCAGGAACAAGACAAGGATGTCCACTCTTAACACTTTTATTCAGCAAAGTCCTGGAAGTTTAAGCCATAGCAATCAGACCAGAAAAAGAGATAAAAGGCATCCAAATTGGTAAGGAAAAAGTAAAACTTTATTTGCAGATGACATGACACTATATATAGAAAACCCTAAAGACTCCACCAAAAAAACATTAGAATAACTTGATTCAGCAGAGTTCCAGGATACAAAATCAATATATAGAAACATACTGTATTCCTATATCCTAATAATGAACTAGGAGAATGAGAAATAAAAAAACCAATTCCATTTACAATTGCATCAAAAAAAATAAAATACCTAGGAATAAACTTAACTAAGGAGATGAAAAACTTGTACTCTGGAAACTTTAAGACACTGATGAAAGACATTGAAGAAGACATAAAGGGAAATCTATCCCATGCTTATTAATTAGAAGTTAATTAATTCTTTCTTAATTAGGAAGAATTAATATTGCCAAAATGGCTATCCTGCCCAAAGCAATTTATAGATTCAATGTAATCCCTGTCAAAATACCAATGGCATTTTTTCAATGAACTACAGCAAATAATCCTAAAATTTACATGGAACCAAAAAAGACCCTTAATAGCCAGAGAAATCCTAAGAAAGAACAAAGCTGGGGATAGCACACTCCCTGACTTTAAGCTATACTACAAAGCTATAGTAATTAAACAGTATGGTACTGACACAAGAACAGACTTCTAGATCAATGGAACAGAACAGAGTGCCCAGAAATAAACCCATACATATAAGGGCAATTAATATATGACAAAAAGAGGCAAGAATATACAATGGGGAAAAGACACTCACTTCAATAAATAGTGTTGAAAAACTGGACAGGTAGACACAAGAGAATGAAACTGGGTTTATTCCTTAATACCACACACAAAAGTAAACCTGAAATGGATTAAAGACCTAAATGTAAGACATGAAACCATAAAAATCTTAGGAGAAAACATTGGCAAAAATCGCTTGAACATTGGCATGAGTAATTTTTTTCTAATATGTCTCCGTAGGCACAGGAAACAACAGAAAAAATAAACAAAGGACTACATCAAATTAAAAAGCTTCTGTATAATAAAGGATACCATCAACAAAAGCAAAGGCAGCCTAAAGTATAAGAGAATACATTTTTAAATTATGTAACTGATAAGGGGTTTACACCCAAAATATATAAAGAACTCATGTGACTCAAAAGCAAAAAACCAAATAATCAAATTAAAAAATAAGCAGAGGACATCAATAGACCTTTTTCCAAAAAAGACATACAGATGGCCAATGGGCACATGAGAAGATGCTCCACATTACTTATCATCAGGGAAATGCAAATCAAAACCACAATGAGACATCACCTAACACAAATCCATACACTATCCAAAGACAAGCAATAACAAGTGTTGGCAAGGACATGGAGAAGAGGGAACCCTCTTATACTGTTGCTGGGAATGTATACTGATGCAGCCACTCTGGAAAGAAATATGAAGTTTCCACAAAGAGCTAAAAATAGAAATATCAGTCCCACTAATTCCACTTCTAGGAATTTAGCCAAAGGAAAAAAAATCTCTGCTTTGAAAAGATACATATGAACTCCTATGCTTATTGCTGCTTTATTTACAATAGCCAAGATATGGAAGCAACCAAAGTGTCCATCAATAGATGAATGGATAAAGAAGAGGTGGTACATATACACAATGGAATATTATTCAGCCATAAAAAAGAAAGAAATCCTGCCATGTGTGCTAAGTGAAATAAGCAAGGCAGAGAAACACAAATACCATACAGTTTTACTTATTTGTGGAATTTATAAACGAAAGAAAAGAAAATGAACAAAATAGCAGTATACTCACAGACACTGAGAAATGACTCATGGTTATCCTGGGGGAGAGTTTGAGGTGGTTAGGTAAAATAGGCAAAGGGGAAAAGGAGGCACAAAGTCTGAATTATAATATTAATTAGTCATGGGGATGAAATTACAGCATAGAGAATGCAGACAATAGTTCTATAATATCTTTCTATGTTGACAGTAACTACATTAGTTGAGGTGAGCATTTAATAATGCAGACAACTGTTGGATCACTATGTTATATATTTGAAACCAATATAATATTGTATATCAACAATACTTCAATTAAAATATACCAAAAATAAGTTAAATGATTAAGCCTGATTCTTCTTACATTATGTATTTATTCCTTATACTTAACTCATAATTAATTGTATGTTTTTTTAGTTTTTGATCTAGAGCCCCAAGATAGTCACTCTGTTTATAATATATATAGTAAACATAAATGTTAAATAAAGCATAATTCTTTGTATATATCTAAATATAAATAAATATATTTGCAGAATATCAGCCAAGGCAATTAAATGTCATATTTAAATTTACATTTCAATTACATGACCTTAGGTTGCATATATCAGTAACTAATTTTCCTTGTTTCTGAATGTACACTGCTTTTAATCATCTGCATTTCTATGCTAAGACTTAAATTCCATTATAAAGGATTAAAGATATTTTATTTTTTATTCTTTCTATAAAGAGAAATTTTATTATCATTCTAGAAAGTAAATAGAAAAGGGTATGTTTTTACTACTTTCTTCATATAAAATGTTATAAAATGATCTTTATTTTCTCTTACATGTGTTGCTATTCACATTGACCTATACTGCATGTATTCTCCAACCACTTCCTTAAAAATAACTTTTTCTAGGAACCCCTAGATATCCATGTACTTACAAAATTGCCAACAGAATTTGATGCAGTTTTGAATTTGTTTATGTCTGTTGTGTATTATCATTTCCATCTTTATATATTTGTTCTACTTTCCCCATTAAATTAATGATAAGGGTCTGGGTTTATCCTTTCCATTATGTCTGACCAGTAAGATACTTTCAAGTGTACAGCTCAGAATTCTTTTTCAGTCATCTCATTCTGAAAGATAAAATTAAGCATTAATATATCAGTATTATTTAGTATTAAGGAATAAAGTAAGTGGGAATAAGAAGATAACTCATTTATTACCATTGTACAGCCTGGCATATAGTTTACAATAGTTGACATAACTTTAATTTTGATCATAAAATGACAGACATAATATTGCTATGTAACAATTACTAAAAACACTATTTGAAGGCAGTCAGAGACTTAGCAGTTAGTAATAGTAAGTGAATACCTACATGGAAAATCTTGCAATCAGTTTTAATATGAAGACATAATTAGTGGTATCATATTTGTAATCCTTTTGTTTGTTAATCTGTTTTTGAGTAATAAAGCCTAGCTTCCAAGAATACATGGGCTAATAATGAATGCAGAATCAAGGAGCACATATCCACTTGATTTTAGTAAAATACTGAATAGCATTAGTCAATATTATCCTTCCATTCATTGACGTTTATGTGCTGTGTTTAATTAGCTCTAAATCTATTTGACTTGTATCTAATCACAGTTGGCACAAAATGCACTTTTTATGGTCATTTCAAGAAAGTGCAGGGAATCATATCCCAAAAGATAGAAGAAGAAATGGTATTAGCAGATCACTGTAAAGTTCTCAGGCCATATGAGAATCCAACAGTGATTTGACTAGGGAAAATAATTAAATAAATAATAGTAGAATGCAAGTAGAACCAGATATATATTAAAATGTGTCTTCTTTGGATATTCTTGAATGTATTTAGCGTAAGGTGATGTTGTAAATAGATTGCATGGAAAAGGGCCATTAACTAAGTCAAGATTTACTAAAATATTTTTAACATAGGAATTTTTTTTTCAATGTCCTAAGACAGCCATAAGTGGAAGGTCATATGGGAAAAAGCAAACCAAAATAAAGTCTATCATTTGAGTATTCAATTCAAGTGATATATCCAAATATATAAATATTAATATATATATATATATATACACACATATATATCTTATGTTATTAAGTGAGCTGATTCAATAGATTTCATTCAAGAGAAATTTGCTTATCAAACTTGTGACCCACTTAAGATGAATTCAGAAAGTAGTATTCAATTGGATTAGCAGTGAACAATAATCTTATTATATAATAATAATCTGGTAATATTACTTTGGAGGTTGCTGCCTTGCGGCTTTCTGCTAGCTAAAGATAACTTAAGAGTTAATAAATTTTCATTGTATATATTTAAGCTCCACTTGCAAGGAAGAAAAAGGTTACTGTATTTTGCATATACAGCAATAATTCCCTATGTTGTCAGTATTTTACTGGCAAGATATTTATGCTCTTCCTACTTTAATTTTATACTCTGAGAATCATTGAAAATTAATTCATATGGTCACCTTGTGAACAGAGCACATTAGAATAAACCTTTAATGGTCATTTTTGCATACAGAGAAATGATTAAGATAAATTTGACTCCAAAGTTGGATGGTGAGATATCAGACTGAAGATTCTAAAACAAAACAAGTTAGAAGTGCCCCTTTATCCATGTGTAGACTACTTCATATGGAGTATGAGGTTAGTTTAATAAATTGGACAAAGTTGAGTTGTTTGGAAAACATTCAGAACTGATGCTGGGGAAAGAAAGGAAAGACATTCTGATGTAATTACAGGAAGTACTACTCATATTCCTGTGTTGTCCTTGGGTGGAACCTGTCTCAAGTTCCTCCAAAGAAAAATCTTTAATAAAACTGAATTGGTGAAGAACATTCCTTGGATGCATGGAACACATTTTAAAGTAGCCATTTCCTAAACTCAGCTGTTGCAAAGATGTGAAGACAACATTGGTGAAAGAACATGATGCAGACTAATGCTGGGTTTAGAATTCAGAGAACAGCACTGATGACAGAAACAAGAAATTATGAATGGCCACCAAGCAGATGTTAACCACAGAAGATTCGGCCTCAAGAAGGAGGGTCTGAGAGGCTTAGGAGTGAAATGACTCTGGAGAGAGAGATTCAGTACAAAAAACATGTTTCTCAGTCAACTGGGTTTTTTTGCTCTTCATTTTCCTTCCTTATACCTGAACCTCTGGGAAATAGAGTTATATATAAACAAATTTATTAAGCACTAAGTGATGCAAAAGTCGGTAAAAATAAAAATGCAAATATATTAAAAAAAATAAAACATAACTCCCTGCTGTTGGGAAACTCAGAAATACACACTACAAATATAATACATATATACAACATGCTTAGATAAGCATGACTAGTTTAGAGTTTAAATATTAGAAGAATAGAGAAAAATTTATTCTAAGTGAAAGGGTCATCACAAACCATATAGGGGATGAACGAGACAGTACTATATAGTAGTGAATAATAAAAATTACTGATATGTATTAGTGTTTTCTATATGCCAAGAACTCTTCCAAAAGTGTCACATATATTAAGGCATGAAACTTTGGTATCTATCTCATCAAGTAGGTATAATCAGAAATTCATTTTATAAGTGAGGAAATTGAGGTCTATACAAGTCTTTAAAAAAATCAGAGACATTTAAGAAAAAGAGTTTTGGATTTGAAGCAAAATTCTCTCTTACTAAAATTATCGCTTACCTCATCTGGTTGCTGTGAATATTAAATGAAATTTTATATATAGGTGCTTAGAACAAGTCTTGATAGAGGGTAATATATTAAAATATATTAGATATTTTATGATCATTATAATTATTTTTATAGTTTTAATTTTTTGTTTGGTCTTGAATAATGGCTAGTCTTTTGAAAGTCAGTGAGAACTGTAATGGGTGCATGGGAAGGCATGGAATGAGGAAGGAAAGGTAGAGGAGAACAGAAAGAATGGTGGGAAATACAGGCTGGTGAAGTTTGTGAAGTGTCTGAAAAGCTATACAAATATTTTTATTTATTCCAGTAGGGAATGGGGAGCCAATGAAGAGATTTATATAGAATTTTAATGAGCTTCTCTGTTTTAAAACATAACTCCAATGACATTGTGGAGAGAAAATGTAGGGGAGATAGAGACTACAGGAAGATAAATTATTTAAGAAATTATTGAAGGGGAAACAGTGGCAGTGTGAGAAATGAGGCAGAAACTTCCTCCTAAAACATATAACATGAAAATACTGCAAATACAACTAATCCTGAAAGAGTGACCAGAAAGAAAACTGAAACAGATGGCCTACATCTGGGAAAAAGAAAAGACCTCACAGAAAAGGGTAAAGTAGCAAAGTTGTGATCTGGTGAGACCCAAGCCCTCCCACCACTCCAGTTCACAGCCAGGAAGAAGAAGAAGAGAAACAGAGCAGGGAGGGAGTAGAAACCCAGGACTGCTAAACACCCAGCCCTGGAGATCTGCTCTGGGAGTACAAACCCACATTACATGGTGCTCTGGACATTAGTGGGGTTGGAAAGCAAAGATGGGCAAAATACTTAGACAGACAGATTCCAGGCCCTTGTGGAGAACAGGTACCCACAACTGGCTTCTCTGAACAAAAGAAAGGCAGACACTTTGAAGGACTTCCCAACAGTGAGAGGGTTGCTAAAGGGGCAAAGATTACACAGAGCTTTCTGTTCAGGAGAAAAGACAGGTGGACAAAATCGTTCCGGCACACTCAGCGCACCAGTTGGGAACTTTCAGGAGCTTCACACACTCCATCCCCATGGCTGGCAATGTAGCTCTGAGGGCCCCATTGTGATACACAACCTGGTGCTTCATCCCGCTGGCACTCGTTCACAAACCTGCTGCCCCTGCCACTGTACCAGGCTAGCTAGAGGGCGGCCCCACCTATGGGAGCTACAAGGGCATAATGCAGAGGCTCCTCACTGTGCGCTTGGCCAACTGGCTAGGACAGTGAAGGCAGACACTGCAGCCAGGAAGCAGAAAGGGACTCTTTCCTCCTGATAGGCTCAGTTCTGCTCACATCTTGCCCCCACCATCACACCAGGCTAGCCGGAGGGGGCACTGCCTATAGTAGCTACAGGGACATAGCATACAGGCCCTTCTCTGCATGCTTGGCTCACTGGCCCTGGTAGTGCAGGCAGGCACTGGAGCTGGGAAGCAGGAAAGAGCTCTTTTCTCCTGGAAACTGAACAACAAATGCTGGTGAGGATGCAGAGAAAGGGGAACCCTCATATACTGCTGGTGGGAATGTAAATTAGTTCAAACATTGTGGAAAGCAATATGGAGGTTCCTCAAAAAACTAAAAATAGAAATACCATTTGACCCAGAAATTCCACTCCTAAGAATTTACCTGAAGAAAACAAGATCACAGATTCAAAAAGACATACACAACCCCTATGTTTATTGCAGCACTATTTACAGTATCCAAGAAATGGAAGCATTCTAAGTGTCCATCAGTAGATGAATGGATAAAGAAGAGGTGGTACATTTACACACATTGGAATATTATTGAACCATAAGAAAAAAACAAATCCCACCATTTGCAACATGGATAGAGCTAGAGGATATTATGCTCAATGAAATAAGCCAGGTGGAGAAAGACAAGTACCAAATGATTTAAGTCATTTGTGGGGTATAATAACAAAGCAAAACTGAAGGAACAAAATAGTAGCAGACTCAGAGACTCCAAGAAGGAACTAGTGTTTACCAAAGGGGAGGGGTGTGGGAGGGCGGGTGGGGAGGGTGGGAGAAGGGGATTGAAGGGTATTATATTTAGTACACATGGTGTGGGGGATCACGGGGAAAACAGTGTAGCACAGAGAAGGCAAACAGTGAATCTGTGGCATCTTACTACACTGATGGACAGTCACTGAATTGGGGTATGAGTGGGGACTTAATAATATGAGTAAATGTAGTAACCACATTGTTTCTTCATGTGAAACCTTCATAAGAGTGTATATCAATAATACCTTGATAAAAATAAATAAATAAACAATTAAAAAAAAAAAGAAGGGAATAGCAGTTACCAAAAGGAAGAGTTTGGGGAGGGTGGGTGAGGAGGGAGGAAGAAGGTGATTAAAGGGCATTATGATTAGCACACATAATGTAGGGGGTTCATGGGGAAGGCAGTATAGCACAGAGAAGACAAGTAGTGACTCTATGGCATTTTACTATGCTGATGAAAGTGACTGCAATGGGGTATGTAGGGGGGACTTGATAATATGAGTGAATGTAGTAACCACAATATTGCTCATGTGAAACCTCCATAAGAGTGTATATCAATGATACCTTAATAAAAAAAAGAAATTATTGAAATATTTCATGTGAGGACTGAGTGCCTGCCTTAACTAAAGAAAAAATCTCATGAATATGGAATAGTAACAGCAAGAAATCTAAGACAACTCCAAAGTTTCTAACTTGAACAATTGCCTTGAAAGATGATGATACTGTTAAATGAAAGAAGAAACAAAATAATGGAAACCATTTTTCAAGGGAGGAAATGTTCATTTTAGACGTGTTGAAGCATCATCGCCATGAGATTGCCATGTGTAAATTCTAAGCAAGGTGGGCATTTTGGGGAGACGTGCACAAGTAGGACACAGATGAAGACATTACAGTAAATGAAAGTGAAAGAAAAGCAGAAAAAATGACGTGAATAAATAAGCTTAAGAATAGGGGAAGGGAAAGTAGAGAAATATGAACCATTTAAGAATTCAGACATTTATGTACATATAATAGATACTTAAATAAAATAGACAGTTCCTAATGATTTGGGAAATGTTTCCTAAACATAAGATTTTATAGTTATTGCAAATGGCCATTAAATTTTCCCCGAGTTCACAGACAGCTAAAACAAAGAGTCAGGTGATGAGGCCATATTGATTTCATGATCCGATAAAAAGAAACGTCTTTCTTCTGAAAAGATAAATGACTTCCTGGCAGTTAACTCAAGGAGCAATACTATCATGTGAATGCTTATGTGAACATAATTTAATATCGTTCCAGATAATGTATTCAATGGAATTTTTTTCTGAAGAAT
>JAVSCE010014064.1:0-115544 GCA_032199065.1 Smutsia gigantea | reverse complement strand
TCAACATCATCCACCACATCAACAAAAAGAAGAACAAAAACCACATGATCATCTCCATAGATGCTGAAAAAGCATTTGACAAAAATTCAGCATCCATTCATGATTAAAACTCTCAACAAAATGGGTATAGACGGCAAGTACCTCAACATCATAAAGGCTATATATGACAAACCCACAGCTAACATCATACTTAATGGCGAGATGCTGAAAGCTTTTCATCTAAGATCGGGAACAAGACAGGGATGCCCACTCTCTCCACTGTTATTCAACATAGTACTGAGGTCCTAGCCACGGCAATCAGACAAAACAAAGACAAACAAGGCATCCAGATTGGTAAAGAAGAAGTCAAATTGTCACTATTTGCAGATGACATGATACTGTACATAAAAAACCCTAAAGACTCCATTCCAAAACTACTAGAACTAATATCTGAATTCAGCAAAGTTGCAGGATACAAAATTAACACACAGAAATCTGTTGGTTTCCTATACACTAATGATGAACTAACAGAAAGAGAAATCAGAAAAACAATTCCATTCACAATTGCATCAAAAAGAATAAAATACCTAGGAATAAACCTAACGAAGGAAGTGAAAGACCTGTACTCTGAAAACTACAAGACACTCCTAAGAGAAATTAAAGAGGACACTAACAAATGGAAATGCATCCCATGCTCTTGGCTAGGAAGAATAAATATTGTCAAAATGGCTATACTACCTAAAGCAATCTACAGATTCAATGCAATCCCTATCAAACTACCAACAGCTTTCTTCAATGAACTGGAACAAATAATTCTAAAATTCATATGGAACCACAAAAGACCCCGAATAGCCAAATCAATCCTGAGAAGGAGGAATAAAACAGGGGGAATTACACTCCCTGACATCAAGCTCTACTACAAAGCCACAGTAATCAAGACAATTTGGTATTGGCACAAAAACAGACCCACAGACCAGTGGAACAGAATAGAAAATCCAAACATTAACCCAAACATATACAATCAATTAATATTTGATATAAGTGCCTTGGATATACAATGGGGAGATGACAGCCTCTTCAGCAGCTGGTGTTGGAAAAACTGGACAGCTACATGTAAGAGAATGAAACTGGACTACTGTCTAGCCCCATACACAAAGGTAAACTCAAGGTGGATCAAAGACTTGAATGTAAGTCATGAAACCATAAAACTCTTAGAAAAAAACATAGGCAAAAATCTCTTGGACATAAACATGAGCAACTTCTTCATGAACATACCTCCCCGGGCAAGGGAAACAAAAGCAAAAATGAACAAGTGGGACTATATCAAGCTGAAAAGCTTCTGTACAGCAAAGGACACCATCAGTAGAACAAAAAGACATCCTACAGTATGGGAGAATATATTCATAAATGACGTATCTGATAAAGGGTTGACATCCAAAATATATAAAGAACTCATGCACCTTAACAAACAAAAGCAAATAATCCAATTAAGAAATGGGCAGAGGACATGAATAGACACTTCTCCAAAGAAGAAATTCAGATGGCCAACAGGCACATGAAAAGATGTTCCACATCGCTAATCATCAGAGAAATGCAGATTAAAACCACAATGAGATATCACCTCACACCAGTGAGGATGGCCAACATCCAAAACACAAACAACAACAAATGTTGGCGAGGATGTGGAGAAAAGGGAACTCTCCTACACTGCTGGTGGGACTGCAAATTAGTTCAACCTTTGTGGAAAGCAGTATGGAGGTTCCTCAAAAAACTCAAAATAGAAATACCATTTGACCCAGGAATTCTACTCCTAGGAATTTACCCTAAGAATGCAGCAGCCCAATTTAAAAAGGACAGATGTACCCCTATGTTTATTGCAGCACTATTTACAATAGCCAAGAAGTGGAAGCAACCTAAGTGTCCATCAGTAGATGAATGGATAAAGAAGATGTGGTACATATACACATGGAATATTATTCAGCCATAAGAAGAAAACAAATCCTACCATTTGCAACAACATGGATGGAGCTAGAGGGTATTATGCTCAGTGAAATAAGCCAAGCCGAAAAAGACAAGTATCAAATGATTTCACTCATATGTGGAGTATAAGAACAAAGAAAAAATACTGAAGGAACAAAACAGCAGCAGACTCACAGAACCCAAGAACGGACTAATAGTTACCAAAGGGAAAGGGACTGGGGAAAATGGGCAGGAAGGGAGGGATAAGAGGGAAAAAGGGGCATTACGATTAGCAGATGTAATATTGGGGGGGCACGGGGAGGGCAGTACAACTCAGAGAAGACAAGTAGTGATTCTATAGCATCTCACTACGCTGATGGACAGTGACTGTAATGGGGTTGGTGGGGGGGACCTGATGAAGGGGTAGTTTAATAACCGTAATATTGCACATGTAATTGTAGATTAATGATAATAAAATAAATTATATTAAAAAAAAGTGTCTGGGAAGGATGGGACATCCCCTGGGGATGCAGAAGCTTTCTTGGGGTCCTGCTGCAGAAGCACACCTGGCGGCTTCTGCATGAACCTCTGACTCCCTCCCGCACCTGCTGGACAGGCTGTGTTTCCAGACAGGTTGAGGGGCTCCTGAGCCTGGGTGCTTGAGGCCACTGCTGGAGTCCCATAGCCTGAGGGTGCCAGGTACAGTGTGCCCGCCCCCACGTGCCTGAGGTGGGTGCGGGGAGACCCCCAAGTCACCATGTACCTGGGGCGGAGTGGGGTGCAATGGAGTCCTACAGGGCCGCACTGTCACCGCCTCAGCATGACACACAAATAAGGCTAGGATTTTGTTTGTTTTTTTTCTAATATGCGTGTAAGAAAGCAACCAATTACTAAGCATGTGACCACTATGTTTGTGTGGTCAGTGAGGGATTTGCTGTAAAATTATGACCATCTTCAAACAGGCCATTGTGCAAAGCAATAATGTATAAAGGGCTAGAGATCTGGTAAGATCACCTTCTGTAGGAGGAGCTAGAAATCTAGAATGATTGTCACATAGAATGAGACTGGGAGCAATTGACAGTTTCCAAGTCAAGTTCTCATTAGAACATATAAACGTGATTTGCACTGACTACCTCTGTGCATAGGTCTGAGGGTCTAAGAGAGGGAATATCACAAGAGATAACTGCAACAATTGGTTTAAGGAAGATGAGGCAGAAGAGAGAGAGAAAAAAGACAAAGAGGGAGAAGCAGGAGATGAGAATAAGATGGAAAACACAGAAAGAGGAAAGATTTCATGAATTCATATGAAAGTCTACTGAGAAAATAAGGCTCTTCTTCCTGGGCTGATGAGTATATCCTGCTATTTTAAAAAAAGTCATGGAGGGTCAGACTACTGAACCACCAAGACCTTCTTACATCATGAAAATGAATGAGCTATTGGCTGAAGCAGACTGATTTTTCAGGATCTTGCCTAACCCAGAAGCCTCTGATTCCTCACGTTCTCTTAGGAAAGACATTTTCCACTGGAATGAAAGTACAGCATAGAGAATATAGTCCGTGATCTGTGACACCCTTCTGTGTAGGCAGATAGTAACTACACTGGTTGGGGTGAGGATTTAATCTGTATTTAATAGTTGAATTACTATGTTGCATACTTGAAACCAATACGATATTGTATGTCAACTATACTTCCATTAAAAAATTAATTTAAAAAGCCTTACAATTCATCAAGAAAAGAAAGGACATTTTAACACCATAATTTTCATGAACGTGGAGACATGGGAGAACCTGAGAAGGACCAGTATGAATTGAGCACATTTATTACAAAGCTGGTTTAAAACTGTTCTGAAGGAGCCTCCCTCTTACTCTCAGGCTAGGAACCACCAGAAAGGCCAGACCTCCTTCTGGGCCCTATACACAGACTTACCTGAAGATCAGCCCTCAGCTTGTAGGCGGGAAACTCAGAGCAGGAAAGGAGTAAAGAGCTCAGCTGAGCGAAATAGGAGGGAAATGCTTTCTACTGAGGGATTTTGTCTGTACAATGAACAGGAGATGGACGTTCATTTTGATCACTGGATGCATCTTTGCAGTAAATATAAATGTGTTTCCTCTGAAACCACTCAGAAGGGCCACACTCATGTGGATAGGCAAGTAGATTAAAGAAAAATATTCTCAGTACTTTAAAATAGTATAAAAGAACTGATCCTTAATGACTGCATTAAAAGTATTGCTCTTCACACAATTGCTCCTTTGTAAATGTAGGCCCAAGACAAAAATACATTTGCTGTTATGATTTCAGGGTCAAAATCAGCTATTAGAGTTTGGCTGTCATTCAAGCAAAAGCCTGGAGGACTTTTTATTGCGAAACCGATGAAGAGCCCCTAGATGAAAGATCCAGTGTAGGGTAGACAAGCTCAGGCCTTTTAAAATCCACTATGTCCGGAGAAAGCTGTTGCGAGGTGAACAGGAGGCCAGGAGGGCCATATGAGATGAAAACATAAGGAAGCTGAACATGTACTTTTAAAAACAAATCACCAGTTGTTTTATGCCTCACACCTATTCTTGCAAGACTTGTCTGCATGAGCAAAACATGGCAGCAGACCTCTGCGTGTATTGCTCAAAACAATGGAGTTAGTGGCTGTTTTATTGTGGAGGCAAATTAATGTTCAGAGACAGAGCTTGTCTTTGCCAGCAATTTATTTAACACAGGTTCACTGCGGGAATTATAATTTCACAAGCCGATAGCATTCAAGATAATGTTTCTTGATAAGCCAATAAAGAAATAACGTTCTCCAAACAAATGAGAGCTTCATCACACGTTATTCCAGGCAAGGGGAGATGAAAGGAATCCCACCCAGACTCATGGCTGTGCACCTTCACCGGAGTCGGTACTGGAGAGGTGGGCTTGGCCAACCAGGAGCTGCCATCCAGCGGCCAGCACAAAAACCAAAGTCCCATTGCTAGAGCCTGTTGCTAGGCAGTCACCAGGGCGGCCCTGACAGGCCAGAGGGTGCACCTTGCAGGGAGCGGCCCAGGGCTCTTCACTGCTGGGTGTAAGTTACCTTACCAAAGCCGGAGTCAACTGCCCACGGGCTTCAAGGAGCTATTCAGAGAGTAGTGAGTCGCCTTGGCCAGACTGAATACTCTCCAATGGTCCTCCGGGCCTAAATGTCCCCTTACCTCGGTTGTCCCTCCCAATGTTTTTATTGATAAGCCCCCCGGGGTCCCCTCAGTGGCTGAGCTACTCAGTGCTTAGCGATGACAACACATGAGCTGATCACACCCTGTCACAGCTTTCTTCACTCTTCTAGCAAAACAACTTTACCCTTAAGAACTTCATTTTCATTGTAAACAAAAATTTCAAGAGGATTTGAAATCATATCAAACTGATATACAACAGTGCCCCTCAGTCAGATACATCTGAAGGTGCTGCAGACACCTGAGCTCCATGGGCCTAAGACTCCTTCCCCCGCTGACTGCAGAAGCAGGAGACTTGGAAGGAAGGAACGATGAACAGTTTCATAATAACAGAAACTTACTCAAACGAACTTGTTAAACAAAAAATGGAGGGGCACTTAATCCTAAGGACCTACGGAGCGCAAGGAGGCCACAGGGAAAGCAACAGTGTGTTGACTTATGTTTGGACATAAGTACCTGGGGTTTGTCAGACCACTACTTTGAGTAACCCTGGTGTAAACGATCCATATTTATGATCATATAAACCTGAAAACGGGTCTATTTTTTTCTCCAAACCAAAGTAAGATATGGGTGCAGTAAAAAAAAAAAAAGAAAGGAAAACAAAAAGCGAATGCACAGAAAGGACGCATTGAATGAAAAGAAAAAGTTTCCTTTCTCTTTGAGTCCACTCAAGTCCTTCTCCCCAGATGAATCACTTTCTTGAGGATCCAGTCAGAAAATACTATGTGTGTATCTGCACATAAAAGTATATAGTTTTAAAATGTACACAAATGGAATTAGAGTATGCACACTTTGGTTTCTTGCCTTTTTACTCAGAATATTTCTTAGAAATGCTTACATATCAGCAAAACTAGATCCATCTCATTCCTCTGGAGGGCTGAATAATGAGGTTTGTATCACATATAATACAACTGATCAGTCAGTAATCCATTTAAGAACATGTACCACATTGCTTTTTTCTTTTTTGTTATTACAGTGTTGCAATGGATATAATTATACATACACAAAATGTGTGCTATTGAAAATATGTAAGATGGAATCTGAGCAAAAGGAATGTGTATATGAAATGTTTACAAGATGTTGCCAAATTGTCCTTCAAAAAGATACATATTTCTTTCCAAATGAATATTTTCTCTATTTTCTGTCCTTTCCTCTTACTTTTTCTCTATCTCCTCACCAAAGCTATTACTGCCTAGCAACATTTCAGCCAATCTGATATGAATAATGTTCATATTTGAACGGCTGAATTTGTGAGTGTGAGTTTTTTCCCCTAAGGAATGAGATATCAGACAGGCCCAACTCAGGAAAACCAATGGCAGGAAAACCATCCAGGGAAATTCTCACCCTCTTAATTATGAGCTATGAAATATTAAATATGACCTAAAACTATTACACATGGCAACTGTGAATTAACTCAACCTTATCTTTCTCCACTCTACAACTGGACCTCTGAGTTCTGCCAGAAAAAGTCCCCAAAGCAAATAGATTGTTCAAAGCACTGAAGTTCTCACGACTGCAGCAGGATGCTCAGCACACGTCTGCCTCCCCTTCTCCGGTTCCTGCCTCACGCCGAAGCTTCAGCCGCTGCCAGAGTGGCCCAGGCCAGGGAGCCTCTTCTTGGCTGTGGGAAGATCCCTCTTAAGCACACACTGGCTCATGGCATTTCCCTTGCCTGAGAGCATCTGAGAACTCATCTCCACATTGATCCACCAAGTCAACATTCCTCAGCCTTTTGTACAGGGTCCTTCATGGAGTGGGTCTTGCTCAATTCCCACGACCCTCCACACCCCGGCTGCACCTCAGTTCCAGCTAGACCAGTAACTGAGAGGCCTTGGGGTGCACAAGGCTCTCTCACACCTCTCTGCTTTTGCACACCCCACTTCATTCCTTAGCATGCCATTTTTTCCCCTGCTCTCCCTGGCGCCCTCCTCTTTACCCTCCGTCCTGGTGTAAGCTGCTCGGCAGAGCCCTGCCTGCTTCCCCTTGTCCCCCCACACCCCATCTTACTCCATTCAAGTTGGCCTCTTTCTCCTCCCAAAGACCCTTTGCTTCTTTCTTAGCTTCCTCCCGAGTCCCAGTCTCCATCTCTGCACAGCAGAGATTTTCTGTCGCAAAAACTGGAAATGGCATCTGCCCCTTAATAAACATCCAGTAAATGTTTCTAGAGTGAATGGGCAGATGGGTTTTTAATATGAGGAACAGGACATTCTGCTTCATAATTGGGAGAGAAAGGGGGGTGCCTATACTCAGCATGCAAGATTCTGCTCTCCTATTTGGTTATGCCGCTAAAATCAATCATCTGAAACCAGCAACAAGAAAGTCTCAACTTAAGAGAGAGGAACACCTTTTCCTCAAGTTAATATTGTCAACAAGATTCCAGGGAAAACCTTGTTTTTAGTGCCTGCTGAAGTCCAAGGATTGAAACTTCAGCATCCCTACCTTTGGCCCCCAATTCCCACTAAGGAAATAAAGGTGGTAGGCTGACATCTTGATGGAGTGGAAATCAGTGCCCATATATTCAGGGTCACCTACAGAGACAGAGTGCTGCAGGCTTCAGGCTTTACTGCGACCCCGGGAGGAGTTAACAAGTCAAAAGAAAGACTGTTGACCAGGGCAGACTGGCCAGAATCCTAGGGAAGCAGCGGGAAAAAGTCAGCTACAAGGGCGAACACGGGCCTTGTTAAAATGCTGGGATGCTTGTTAAAAATGCTGGTGACCAAGCCCCGTCTCAGTCCTCCTAAGACAGAATCGCGGAGAAAGGAGCTCATGAATCTGAATTTTAACAAGTTTTTCTGATGATTCTTTGGCCCATTCGTCTGTGGGGGCACTAACTCAGACAGGACTCTCCCCAGAGCTGGGCTGGGCGGAGGCAAGGCAAGGGTCTCCATGTAGAGGTGGGCATATGGGCCAGAGCAAACCCAGGTGTCCTACACACAGTCGGATCACAAGGCTGCTTTCCGTCCTGGCTCCATGCTCACTAAGCACCCCCCCCCCCTCCCCCCAGCAATTCTGTTTCCATGTAGCAAACCTACTCAAGAACTGGGCAGACACGGCCAATGCGGATTCCAGTCCTTTTCCCAGTGATGCTTCCCATTGTAAATTAACGAATAGTCACGGTTACTCTATTTCATAATTTTTGTGAGCCCTGTTCCTGTGAACTGAACCCTGAGTCTGATCAAATATTTAAACATTCTTTTAAGCATATTCAGCATCTGGACACATAAAGCTGGAGAAAGACCTTGCATTACACCGGGTGCAAAGTCTTTCTTAAGGAACATCTCTGGCCTCCTTCTCCCAATCATTTCTTCCCTACCCCAAACATCTTATCTTTCTCAAATACTTATGATGAGTTTGTAGTGGTTTTACCTGAAGAGATTAAATACTCATAACTCATCTAGCCGGGTTCTTCTGTTTCAGTCAGGCAGGGCCAAAAAATGATGCCTCTTAAGAAACGCAAAGACAGAATCTAGCTTCTGTTTTTCCTGAAGCAGTAAGGCCAAACTCAGAAACCATACTTTTCACCCAAGCATGAATCTGCCCCCCAGGAAACATTTGGCAACGTCTAGTGACATTTTTGTTTGTCACACCTGGGGGCTGCTGCCAGTATCTAGAGTATAGAGGCCAGGGATGCTGGTAAACATCTTACGATGCACACAACAGCTTCCTACAAAAACAGAATCACGGCAGGCCAGGACTCTGTGAGAACTGTCTGTGCTTTCTGTTCATTTATGCTATGAACCAAAAACTGCTCTAAAAAATAGAGCTTATTTTTTTTTCAAAAAGAGAATTATCTAGTCCAAAATGTCTGTAGTACCAAGTCTGAGAAATCGCCCCTGAAGGAAGCCTTTTCTACTCCAGAAACTATGTTCAACTTTGGCGACAACCCCAGCAAGCTTGTGTAAAGGGTAGTAATTTTGTGCATAAATGCTTTCAAAGTGAGTTCAGATGCAGATCTCTATCTCTTTTTTTGTTCATCTCAGAAGATGATGTTATAATTGAGTAACATATGCTCCACGGCATCACCCTTAAGACAAAGCCCTTTAGCTATACCACAAATATGAGCCATGTAGAGGCGAGAATTGAATTCACTTTTTAAAGACTTATGTCAACAGAGGTAAACTAAATTAGAAGTATGAGATATTAAAACAACAGAAATTTTGTCCTGGAATCTGGTTCTAAGGGATGGCCTACTTTGTGGGGGATTTTCATCTTTGATTTCCAGAATCTGTGTTTCCCTCTGCATGTGAGCACTGCACACCCACACAGCTCGTGGGCCACCTGCTGCTCTTCTGGAATGACTTTCATTTGATTTTCTCCCTTCTTTGGAAATATTTCTTTTATTTTCACTCCATCAGGAAGTGCTGAGACCCTTGAGGAAGGATCTTCTGTCGAAACACTCTTCTTGCTAGTACTGACCTTTGATAATTCCACTCAGAGTCTTATCAGAACAATATATCTTCTGGAAAAACTCGGAAATGTAACTCTGTTAGTGAAGTTTAGAAAAACATTTTTATATAACTTATTTGATGTAGAGAAATGAAAGAACATACTCTTCAGATGGGGTTAGGATGTTGATAATTATCTTATGTGAAAAACTCACAGATACCGTTTGTGTGGTGGGTGAAATGTGCAAGGAGGGAGGTCAGGTAGGGGTTAGAGATGAGAGAATATAATGTTCCTTCCTGGGGAGTTGCTGGGCTCAGACACCTCAGAGCCATAGACGAAGGGCCCTATACAAAGCCAATCGTGACTTGAGCATTTCAGTAAAGTTGAGAGAAAATGACTAACTGCTTTTTACAAGGACAAAGCCAAATGAATGGTGGAAATGAGTTATCTGTTAGTATTAAAAGATGCCAACAGGACAGCAGGAGAGAATCAAGATTAATTAAACATAATTAAGGAGTGGAACTCACTGTACCAAAACAGAGCCCGGTCACTTCCCAGAAAGCCTGCACCTCCCCCTGTTTTCCATCCATCGGGGTTCTCCTTCAGATGGAGTTGCCAATAAGGCTGGCCGACCACTCTGCTCTTTTCCTTCTGGTAGGATGCCTCCACCTCTGTGTCATCTGTTATATTTGCTTGGGACATTTCCACCATTGCATCTGTCCCAGAGATCCACACCTCAGAAACTCCTGGTTGGGAAATTCCTTCTCAGTAGAAGAGCAGACATAGTAGTTATCTGCAGGCTGACACCTTCACTGATATTTAGTGTTTCAGATTAGTGGAAGACCTTTACAGGTTGATGGTTTGGTATCACCTGCATGAAGCCAGCCAGCCTTTAAGCCAGTTTCAACGTGCTGTTTCAGCCAAAGAAATGCAAATCAGAAGTCCATAGGAATTGAAAAGCAATTAAAATCTCTACTACAATGGCTCAACCCAAAGTCAAAAGGAGTTGATGTTCGTATCACACAGAAAAGAACTTCCAATCCTCTTCCCCATCTATCTCTGGTGATCTCATTAGCCATACAAGCTGGAGGGAAATTTCTCATCTCCATCCCCCAGTGCTGTCTCCAAAATCAGTTCCTGTTAGGCTGAATACCTCCTAGCCTTTTTTTGTTCTCTTAAACTGTCCATCAGATGTTCTTCTTCCATGATATCTAGATTAATCTAGACTTTCAAAGTGTTTTTCAGTTCTCCTTTCTGTCCAATATGTGGGTCAACAAAACCAAACTCTGAGCACCTGCCAAGCAATGAGGGCTTGCTACTTTTGAAAGTGATTTTAAAGACAAAAGCTTAACAAATCCATGATTTTCCTTTACAACACACACACACACACACACACACACACACACACACACACACACACACACACAATAACGAGGCATGGTGTTCTTCTTGAAGGAAAAAAGACTATCAGTTCTTATGTCAAATTGTTAAAAGCATGTTTGTATAGGATTAGTATTTTGGTGGCCCACGGCAAGGAAAAGCACTTGAGCATAACCCCTAGAAAGAAAGATTTCATCGTATAAATAGGTTACTCTCTGAGCAAGCTCTTGAAACCTGTGCTGTCAAAGGCACAGAGTTTTCTCTTCCTTAATGTCTTATTGGCACTAGTCTCCAGGCAGAAAGAGTGGCATGTCTTCACGCTTTTCTCAGAAAGGATCCTCTTCCCAACCCTGCAGATGGCTGGCTGCTCAGTGGGAGATGTTCAGTAGGCCTTTGGAAAGCCCTCCTGTGGGCCCTCTTCAATGCAGAGAGAGTCCTACTCTGGTTAAGTTTCTGAAGATAACAGCCAGCGTGTCAGGGCTGGGAGCAGAGGACGACATGCTGTCTCGCCCATCAGCCAGAAGGGCAGAGGAGCCTTGTTCCTGCATGCACATCCATGTGTGCATCTTGTAAAGGAAAGTGTGGATTTGTTAACACTTTTCCTTTAAAATCAAACAAATCTTAAGTCCTAAGTAAGTGATATGTGCTGTGGCCTAGATAGCTGGGCAGTTAGAGCAAGATGGGTTTGTCCTAATCAGAGACAGAGAGATGGGCTGGGCCTTGGATAATGAGGTAGGGGAGAACTGAAGAGCTAAACACGAGCTCTTTGTTTATATGATTTCACTTTTCTTCAATTTGAAGGAAAAAAAAACAAGTATTAAACATTTTTCTCTTTTCTGCATTTTTCCAAATTTTCTACCTACCAACCCAGGAACAACTTGCTACATACATAATTCATCTTTTGCTTTTATTATTTATTTTGGTAGCATTTATTGCATTTTTTCTGATTACAAAAGGAGTTATTACACATTTAGCATCAGATGTTGTCAGTAATCAAAAGTGAAGGAATGGTTTCTGGAAATTCTCTGTAGAATTTCATTACAGAGAATTTGAAAGCTACAGAAAAGAGCACCTCTAATGCCAACACTCAGAGATAATCTTGTTAACATTTTGGGGCTGATAAGTTATCAAGAGATTTGCTAATATTCTGAACATGTTATTACGAAGTACGACCATCCATAAATATAAACGTTCGCTAGTCACTCCCTGACTGGAAATACATGCCAGCAAATTTCTAGTTCTCTTTTTAAGCTATGGGCACTCACGGGTGGCCCTGAATAGCCTGGCATTTTATTCTTACCCACAGTCCTCCTACAGCATTTAAACCCCTCAAAGGGACTAACAAGTGAAATGGTGACTTGCTGAGAGTAAAAAGCTACCTGCTCATACTAACAGTTCTCTGGGAGTCAGTTAGTCAATCAGTTGGTCAGTCAGTTTATTACTTACTTAGTTTATTTTTACAACCTTCTACCCTAGGTCATTTAGAAATGCACAGTATTTTTAGGTGGTAACCCTTCTGGAGTTTTAAGGATTTTTTTTCTAGTGCTAACATAAAATGTTTACATAAATGAACAGATGCTTTTTCTGTGGGCGAATAGGATGATTCCCTGTTTGGGCGACAAATAAGTGTGTTTTTTCACTAGCCTTCTATTAGCCTCATATTTAAATTTAAGGACTTGTTTTAATTATTTATTATTTTATTTTCTACATGTTGTATGGACCTTAAAAGGTGAAATGTCTGAGGTACAAAACTAGCATATTTGGAAGTATATTAATAAGGCATTTTGATTTAACAAAAATCTTCTGCCCCACTCCTAAATAATTAAAAGTGTTTTAAGGACATTCACATTATTTTCTATTGCTACTCTGGAATCCTTGCTTTCCCACATTTCTCTAAAACCGAAGAATCATTTCTAGATTCATGTCATGCAGCTCTGCCACCCTCTGGTCATGAACAGTGTGACCGTGCACAGCTCTTCACACCCCTGCTACACACGCTTTCAGGACTTCAGTATCTGACTCGGCCGTCATTGCCACCCCCACCCTGCCCTCCAGCTCTTGCCATAACTTTGGAAGAACTCAATTTCCAAAGGAAACAAACCATCTCAAAGATGAAGCTCAGCGTTATGGTCATTTTAAATCAAATTATTCTTGTCTTATTAATCATCATCCTTTCTCTGAATTATTAAATGAAAAACAGTAACTTTGATATTTCCCCTACAACCACACCCTCCTTTTCTTCCACTCATTTACATGCACTGAATTGGCTCTTCAATTAACTGAGACCTCCAGGTCTTTGACTGCTCTCTTTAATTCCAGTTGCTCAGTTCCCTATTGACTTCCCTTCTTCCCTTTTATGGCTTAAATACTATGGTCAAACCATTTCAACTAGTCCTTCCTAATGACTCAGTCTTAGCAGTCCAAACTGCTCTTCAGCCTGATAGGTTGTATGGGAGAAACTCATTACTGCTGTTTGTCTCCTTTACTCTCACACCATTACCACACTCACACTTCTGACACCAGATGTCTAGGCATTTTCCCCACACCAAGCGGTTCTGTAACACCAGTCCTACAATTTAACTCAGCACTGACACTATCTACCCAGAGATAGCACTGGATTACACAGGTTAAGGGCTCAGGCTCGCAAGACTGCCCGCCTCTTCAATGCCAATAACCACATTGCCTATAACTTCTGTTCAACTTGGCTACATATTGGAGGCTCCCAGCCTCTCCTCCCCCTTGGATTAGATTATTTGCTAGAACAGTTTATAGAACTCAGGGAAACATTTACCTACATTTACCAGTTTATTAAAGGATACAGATGAACAGCCAGATGAAAAGGTACTTAGGGCAATTCTGAGAGGGTCCTGAGAGCAGGCATTTCTGTCCCTGTGGAATTGGGGTGCACCACCCTCCTGATATGTGGGTGTGTTTGGCAGCCTTGGAGCTCTCCAAAGCCCATATTAGTATTTTATGGAGGCCTCCTCATATAGGTATGATTAATTGTTAACTCCAGTTCAGACCTTCTTCCCCTCTCTGGAGAATGGGGGTTGGAGCTGAAAGTTCCAGGTTCCTAATCATGGCTCGGTCTTTCTGGTGACCAGGTCTCAGTCAGGAACCACCTGGAGCTGCCTCATTAGAGCAAAAGGCACTCCTATCACCCAGGATATTACAAGGGATTTGGAAGCCCAAGGTCAGGAACCAAGGTCTAAGACCAAATATTAGAACACAAGATGCTCCTAGTACTCTTATCACTTAAGAATTTAAAAGTGTTTTGGGGTTCCTGTGTCAGGAGCCAAGGGAAGAGTCCCACACGTATGTTTTCCATTGTCTCACAAAAGTGAGACTGCAGCTCTCATTAATCGTGCAGCTACCCTTTGTCCTCCTGCATGAGGCCTGAGGAACCCTGCTAAAGATAGGAAAAACCTCAACACTTCCCAAATTGGAGTCTGTACAACTGTATGACATCCACTACCGGCTGAGCCTTTTATGTAGCTTTGAATTCTTTACTCTTGGAAAGATTACTTCTCACTTCCCACCACTCTCTTCAACTCAGCACCTCACTTTCACTCAGGTATCCACCCCGCCTTTCTTGGCAGATGGTCTTGTCTCCTACTTCCCAGTCAGAAGAAACTGGCAAGTTCCCTCAACCTCCCTGCTTACTTGCCATTTCGCAGGAGGAGATGTTTGCTTGCTTTCTGAGACTAATCCCTCACAAGGAATACAGACTTCCCCAAAGATATGCCATCAATGATTTTCTTTTAATTTTTTATAAATACCTTTTCTTCACTACTAAAAGGCTCATGTCCATTTCTTCTGAGTTATTATTCATCTATAACCTATTTTTTTGTGCTTTTTTATGTTTTCAAATTTTTTTATCACTAGATACAGAAACAATCCAGTATAATATAATCCATTCTGCCTCTCTCCTTCTTGGACAAATTTCTTGGGAGAATAATGTCGTTCTCCACTCAATAGTTCTACTTTCTCACCTCTAGCATCTTATTCAGTCCTGTGTCACCATGTCCCTGGTACACTGTGTTACCCCTTTGCTCACACAAGTCACCAATAATTTCCTAAATAACAAATTCAATCACACTTCTTTCTCCTTTCTCTCACTTGCTTCTCTGTGTCATGAGTCATTGTTCATGACTCCCAGGTCCTCTTTTCCTCTTACTCTTCATGGTCTCCCTGGGTGAGAGCATCCACACCCATGGCTTCCAAGGATGCAGTCACACTAGCATCACACTAATTGTATCTCTTTTGAGCTCCCAAATTATATCTCAGTCTCCACAGAGTTTATTTTCGTGGGTGTGTCACATGAGCATCTCAGATTCAAAATAAAGTACAGCATGGAACCAGTCATCTCTCCCTTCAGATCTTCTCTTCCTTCTTTGTTTTCTATATTGATGACGAGTGATGCCATTATTCCCATCTTCCAAGCCAGAAAAGCCACCCCAGTTATTGGTTTGCCATATCCAATTATTTAACCAATTCATGTTGTTTCTGAGAAAAAAATATATTGAGAATATATTCTATAGTTTTCCTTTTTAATCTCAACTGTCCCATCTTAATGTAGAACAACTGCTTCCTCACTGTCTTTGGTAGGTGACCGCTCAATTCACGGCAAGTCTTTAAGAGCTCCAACAGATGCGGCTCCTAATGGCCGTGGCTGTCAGTTGACCCATCTCTTGAGCATGAGTGACGGTTCCAAGTTGGGCCAGTCAGATACTTTCCTCTAGAAATCCGAGTCATCTGTTCTTGAATAGAGAGCCAAAATGACCAAGATACATTAATGGTGTGTCACTTTAGGTAGACTGCCTGTAGCTCCTCTGATTCTGTCCCTCATCTTAGTTGTTTAATAATTTCCTCAATAAAGTGAGATAAGTCAACACTTTGCAATAAGTTTCCTCTTTTGTTAATCTTGGCCCATTTGTTCAAGTTGCTTGAACCCCAAACATCCTTAAACTATGCCCTGAGGTTTTGAACTGGCATTGGAATTCTCTTTCTGAACCACAAGGTTGATCTTATTTCTCTTCTTAAATTATTTCAGAGATACTCCATTGCCTAGTGCAGAAAACTCAAATACCATAGTTACAGACCCTTCAAAATCTGAGTTCTTCTTCCTTCCTTGTGTTATCTTCCCATACTTCCCTGTGTATAGCAGGAATTCCAGTCCCACAGCTTGTGATGCTGGGATCTTCTGTGTTCTGCAGGCTGCCAAGCCCTGACCCTCCCTCCCTTCTGCTTACTAGTGTGTGCCTCCTGTCCCTGGTGATGAACCCCCCCTACCTCTCTGACCCCCCTGGGCACAGCCAGTGCCTTCTTCTCCTCTGCTCCCACAGCATGTTCCAGCTACTTCTGGAATGACTCACAATGCTGCAGTGTGAGTATTGACTGACATGCCTATTGTCCTACTAGACTGGAAGCTACTTGATGGTGAAGATGTCTGGCCAAGGAGCCCATGTGCCTCTGGAGGGAGGATGACAAAACACTGGAGGCTCTCAGGAAGGTCGCGGAAGCATGGTGGCCTCGTGAACCTCTCTGGCAGCTTCCGGGATGACAGAAAGTTGCATCAGGATATCAGAAACTGAAGTAAAATAAAAGGAAGGAGTTACAATACCACATCTGCCAGCAGCTGAAAGTAGCGCTCCCCTAATTTGGAGTTTCAGGGCTAACAACATGGATGGAAGAGAATCTCTGAGTCATCTATGAAGCATCTATGGAGATGGCAAGAATACAAGAGCCTGTGGCATGAGCTTAGAGATGTGAGGAGGGCTGAGGTGACAGGGACATACAAGCGACATACTAGTAACAGCCAGATAAAAGCGAATGGGCTCTGGCACTTGGACCCACTGATTGAGCCTCCTGACACCTGAAGATCTTTACTCTTATGGGGCCCACGTCATGGCCTGGTTGGTAACTGTACCAGAGGTGCCAGAAATAAGATCCAAGTACCCCACTAATGATTTCTGAAAGCAATGACAATAGCTGTATGGGTTTGGGCATCTGGTTGTTGAGGAGGCATGAGAGACCCTCAGGGACACTGAACTGATGAGCTGAGGGAGTCATTCTGAGCACACACGAGAGAACCGGACTAAGAAGCCGAGAAGGAGAGTATGTTAACAGAAGTTAATTAAAGTGCGAATTTGGCAAGCACTAAACTTTCGGACAGCCTTACAGCTTTTTAAACGGTGCCACGTTAGTATGCCCTTTGGTTTCTACTTATTTCTTTAATTACCATCTGTCAAGTGAACAGTGATGATGAAGTAAGTTTCCACAAAGCTTTTGGTATGAAATCTGCTTTCAAAACTCACTCATTTGTGAAAGCTTATGTTATTCTTATTTAATTTTTAATTTGGGGGCTGTTGCTTGTTCTGTCCGGGCCACCCACCTTGGTTTTAGCTTACACCAATTATTCTCAGCTTTATCAGGGTCATGTTAACCACTGGTCCAATGTTCCCCTGTGATGTTGCACATGAAAACCCCAAGTCACTCTTATCCTGTGAAAATCGTGTGCTAAAGAAGTGCTTTAAGAGCCCAGGATGTATGTACTCCAGTATTTTAGTTTAGTGTTTTAATATCTACCAACTGTGAATTTAGTTTTGGCAGAACACACTGTCACCTTTATGGGTATTTCAGTAGTGGCTGGTGGTTGCAAGATTTGACATTATTTTTCCTAGTGTTACATTTATTAAAAATTAATACATTGAAATGAAGCAATCATGATTTTTACCACCACTCTATTACATAAAAGGCAAGAGGAGATTTCTGATTATTTGTTTTTCTACAATGTGGGTAGTAAACAGAGTAATATGGGTGCATTTTGATATAGCAAATTTGCTAGAGCAGATTTTTGGCTTGTCCTGTGTCTACTAAAAACCTGCACCTGGCAGAAGAAAAAGTGATTTAAATCCAATATAACCAGGCTGTACTAAGTGCGTTCCAGTATAAAGTAAGACATCAGCCAGCTGCTGAGATACTGAGATAGGAATTCCATAAACATGTAGAGCTGTTCTTTAGACTATGATCACCCTAAGGACAAGCTTTAGATCAAATAGCTTGCTCTCTGTGCCTCTACCAATCCCGCTGGCCTTCTCATTGACAGATCTCTGCCTCTGCCCCAACTCCCAAGTCTTCTGATTTTCCCCAAATATCCAAATACTAAATGTTCCTGTTGGTCGCATTCAATTCTTTCTCAGCCCCGTGATGGCCTGAGGTCTCAGTGATTCCCCTCCCATCTGAACCAGCTCACCCATCAACGAACTGTGTGTGAGTAGCATGGAAGTGAACACCACACAGTACTACTCAGGACTGTGGCACACGTCTGCGTCCTCATTCCCTATGTAGACTGTAACCCCTAGGGGGCGAGCACCACACTTCATGCTTGTGCAGTGTCTGCCCCAAGAAAACCTGAGCATATATCCAGCCCATATTTACTACTTGAGCTACTCTTTCCCAGAAGCCTGCTAAGAGAAAGGAAGAGCATTACAAGGAGATAACCTGGATTAACTGATCAAATCTCCAATGAGCTTCTAACTACTCACGCAAGTCATTCGCTGATACTGAACTTGTACCCAAGTTACAGGAAGTGGAGGTGGTGGTGGGGAATCCACAGGGAAGAATTCTGTAAAGACCCCATTAATTCTGGTTACCTTTCCTTTAGGAAAGTTTTCTCTGTCCTAAATATGATTTATAAGCTCCTAGATACTCACTGCCATAAGAAACACAGCTTCTTCTGACACCTGACTACCAGTGCATTAAATATGCAGTTTCTTCCTATTTTACTTTGATTTTAGCCAAAGCAAATAGTTATTATTGTCTCTATTTCCTGTAATAGTTCTTGCTACCATTAATCTCTCCAATAAATTTTATAAAGAGACATAAATCTACCCCAAATAGCAGATCAGACAGACACTCACAGAAATATATAGTTGCTTAAATTAAAAATGATGCCACTTTAAGCTCAGTTGTATTTTTTTTAACTGTATCTCAATTTATTTGACCACCCGTGATTCCATTTACACACTCCTATACATTAACTTAGGAAGTAATAAATAACCTGCTCTACAAGGTAAGAGAACAAAATTTAGGACTTTCCATTTAATCTACATTTCAGTTTTAAAAGTAACCAAGATGTCCTTCAGTAGGCAAATGGACAAACAGACCGGTACATTCATACAATGGAACATTATTCAGCTATTTTTTTTTAAAATGAGCAATCAAGCCACAAAAAGACATGGAAGAGCCTATTGCTAAGTGAAAAAAGCCAGTCTGAAAAGACTACAGACTGTATAAATCCAGCCTATGACATTATAGAAAAGGCAAAACTGCGTAGACAGTAGAAAGATCACTGATTGCCAGGGGTTCAGGCAAGGAGGGAGGGAAGGATGAAGAGGTGGAACACAGGGAACTTTTTAGGGCAGTAAAACTATTCTGTATGACACTGTAATGGTGGAACATGGCATTGCACATTTTTCAAAACCCACAGAATATTTCACAAAAAAGTGGACCCTAACGAAACTACAGACTTTATTCAATAATAATGTATCAATACTGGCTCATCGATCGTATCAGAGGTGCCACGCTAGTGAAGATATTAATAATAGGGAAACTGTGCTGGGGGAAAGAGTTTGTGAAAACTCTCTGTACTTTCTGCTCAGTTTTTCTGTAAATCTAAAACTGCCCAAAGAAATAAAGTTTATTTTTAAAAATAATCTCTAAGATAACTGAACAGCATAAGGGCTAAAGTCATTAGTGGCTTATTCAGATAAATTTTAAAATTCAAATACAAAAATGAATGTTACAAAAAGCGTGTTAAAAAATAATGTTGTCAAAATGTATAAAGCAGTAGGCACAGAAGGATGCCTAATAAATATTATTTGATAATATGCTACAGCATGACCAGAATCTGCAAGTTGTCATCTGTGGGTGCACCAGTTCTTGTCTGTGATTCTTTATCTAGCCTTTCTTTCTCCTCCAGCTTGTCTGAGCAGTGAATGGGCTTTTGTTCATTATCTCCAGAGGAAATAAACGTCCATTGTTTTATCTGAGAGCAACTAGTCAAATTTTCAAAATGGATCCTGACTTACGACACTTTGAGAGACTGATGCATCTATGGAATGGATTCAGAAAATGAATTAATTAATTATTAGGGTAATTCTAGGCTATGAAATTGATTTTATATTATTTAACATTTATTAAATACCTGGTTTATGCCAGGCATTGACAAAATGCTTTTATAAGCCTGCATATATCATTTCCTTAACAAATACCTAATAGATGCCCACTATATGCCAGACATTATCTATTTCTCATTATAACTCCATAATATAAGAGTTCTTATTATCACATTTTCTGATGAGGAAACTGATATTTTCAAGTTTCATGAAATTTCCCTTGGTCAGATCATCAGAAAGTGGCAGAGCCAGAATTCTGACTTTAGAGCCCAAGCCCTTAAACCGGCTGCTGTACTGCCTTACATAATGTGTCAAACCTGAGCTCAGGAAGCTATGTCGCAGTGCATAGGTCAAACCTGAGCTCAGGAAGCTATGTCGCAGTGCATAGGTTTGGTCTTGTATAGGGAACAAGCAGGGAGGTAAGTCAAGTGACAGTGAAGCAAAGAGAAATGAAAAATCAGTCATGTCACTTTAAAAGATACACATTTTTGCCACATTTTGGTAAACTCTTCAAAGTTCCCTTCACCTCCTTTTCTCCCAGTTCTACCTTAAGTAGGGCTATGTTGGTAAATGTTAAGCAAGTGGCTTTCTGATATGCAAAGCTCTGATTCATAGCATTTGCCAACTTTGTGGTGTAAATACTTCACCACGGCTGATTTTGAGCAACCAATGTGACATAACTGAGCACAGATTTGGCGAGAGAACCACTGGGTCTTGTAGCCTGGCTCTAACACACCACTGCTCATACCCTGTCAAAATGGGCACTTAGTATAGGAGAGGAGACACATTCCTGAACGTGAGGGCTGAGAGAGTTAGGCTCTGTGATATTTTTGGTACCCTCACCTTGTTCTTGAAAAAAGTCTAGAGAGAAGAAGCAATTTTCCCAGCACCTCTTATGGGATTACATTTAAAACCTGGGAGAACCGTGAGTAATTTTTCAGGTGCTGAGTTGATCCCAGAGTTCTGGCATGGAAAGCAATGAGAAAATATCCAGCCGCTGAAGCCAGAGGTGGATCTCTGACAAAGTGGCTCCATGGTTTGCTAAGTTAATTCTCCTGTGGGCCAGGTACGGCCTCGAGCATCTGCTGTAGGGGGAATAAAGAATGAACATAGGATACGAAGATACTCCCAGAAACTCATCTATGAAGAGCTGTAATTTATGATGTGTATTCAACGTCGTGGTGGAAGCTGATCCTGGAAAAGTGCCTCGCCGCTGGCCGCTGTGTTCTGGCTAACACTGCGCCGCTGCCCGCAGCACGTCCACCTCTGTGCACAGCCTCAGGACAGAGAGCTGGAGCATCCCCGGGGGGCTCCTGGGAGCTGTGTGTGTGGCGGGGGGCTCCTTACCCCCTAACGACAACAAAAGCCCAAACCACATGTTCCTCTCTTGGCTCGACCATCCCTGACCAGGGTGGATGCCAGGCTCTCCCCAGGGAGTCTCATGATATGAGCAGGAATCCCGTCGTGGCCTCTGGGTGCCTGTGCTCCCCAGCCCTGATGACCAAGCCAGCACTGAGTGCGGGATTGAGCCCTCCTCTTACGGGGCAGCTGCCAAACAACAAAACCGAGACTAGTTATTAACACCTGCAAGAGGCCAGAAGAAACACAGAATCTACGCAATTGCACGTTTGCAATCTGTGCGGAGGAGCGCCCCAAGCTTCCTTCTTGGTTCCTGGGTGAAGCCCAAAGGGGGACCGGGAGGCACAGAGCCCGAGAGCCGCCGGTGGTCAATGCTGAAATGGAGTCTTTGCATTCACTGCATTTAGGGATGAAAATAGTCCAGTACACTTTTGCTTCCACTTACTATGCAGAAGGGGGCGGGCAGGGTATGAATCCATGAAAGCCATTCGCGTGGAAGTTCATTATAGTTCTATTTTGGTATGCTTGAAATTTGCCATAGTTTTTAAAAAGCATAGTCCAGTCTATTATCAAAACTTCAAACTCTCATTCAACTTAAGCTTCTCACTTTTTTTCAAGAGAGTTGGGCTCAGAAATCTGCAGTGCAGAGCAGAGCACGATCTGTCTCTCTTCCATTTCCATGCGCTGCTCACCCCCTCCTCCCTCCGTGTGGCTCCAGCTGCTCCAGGGCTGTACTGAGAGCAGGGAAGAGGAGGAGGGGACTGGAAAGCTGGCAGTCTAGCCCTGGTGCCCTCCAGAGTGTGGCCCCTACCCAAATGCTGAGCTCTGGGTCATTTGCTTTCATAGATTCAGACTTTCTGAGAGGTTTAGTGTGGGCCCTCCTGCAGCCCTAACTCCTTCGTGAATATTGCAATCTCTGGTTGGCCATTTACAACACCCCACGCCTGCCTCCAGCGCTCTAACCCTACGCCTCTATCCCTTCCTGCTGGGAAGCCTCACCCCTGGAAGGAAGCCCTCCGGAGCAGGGTGCTTATCAACAGGGCTCAAGACCACTCACCCTGCTCCAGAGGGACTCCTGATGGAGGGCCGCTCTCACCGGACACACGCTCTGCTCTCCCCGCCTTGCCGGGATGTGCAGCCTGCCTCCACCCCTCAGACTTCCCGAGCCAAGACCCCAGTACCAGTCCTCAGGGCCCCATACCCCAGCTGCTCAAGGCAGTGTCCGAGGGGCCTGCAGGTTTCTGCAGCGCACAGACCTCCTTCGGGAGTGGCGGTCAGCCTCCCCGGTCTTGGCAAGTGCCCTCATCCCCCTCCTCCCTGGAAGCTCTCCTTACTAGGAAAACCAGCCCTCTTTCCTACCTCTGAAGGGGGACATTCTGTGCTCTGTCAACTTACCCCAAAGAAAATCTTCACTTTTAATCTTCCCAGAATTTTTTTTTTTTTTTTGGTATACCTAGAAGTGGAGTGTTGGGTTCATGGCGGCCAAGCTGTGTTTTAGATGATCACTTAGCAAATTTTGCTTAAATGCTCCCGCATCTCCTTTTAAAATGTACAATTAACACCCTTCCTCGTCGGCTTTGGAGGCTTGGCCAAATTCTAAAACAACAGGGAATTCACACTTAGCCTCCCTCCTCTTGCATTTGCAATCATTTTAAGGCATGGTTGCTCAAGACATTTCAGGAAAAACAAATTATAAAGTGTGGTTGGTAAAATGTCTCAGGAACTAGTAAAAATCACATTGTGAGTGAGAAGCGCTATAGATACATGACATGGAGAGAGACACAGGGGCATTCACAGAAAAAGGCTCATAATTTGCATCTACAAATAACTGGACTCAAATGATTTTGGAGACTTGAGAGCAAGAGAAATCAATGGGAGTTGGGCAAAGTCTCCCAGTCAGCGCACCGCAGACGACTGCCTTGCAAAAGCTTCGCCACATTAAGTCATGATAGAGAACTCCGCTTTCCTCGCACCAGATACAGAAAAAAAGACAAAAGAAAGAGGCCGGGAGGGGAAGATGCAGGAGCCTGGAGCCAGCTGTGCAGAAGGCGCAGGGCCGCATAGAAGCCCAGATGCACTTGGTGACGACAGAGGAAACAGAAATGTTCCTACTGGACATCATTCTCGTTAAAAAAGCAACTTGGATGTCAGCTTACATATAGTTCCTATCTTGTATTAACTAAACAACATAGCCTTTTATCAAATGTTTTTTAGAAATTTCAAGGCATTTTATATTATATAGCAGCCACCACAAAAATCTCCGTGGAGTTCTGCCGTTCGGGTTCGGCCACGAGTCTCAAAGTGAACCGCACCCCCGGGGGGTGGAGGGAAGGCACTTCCCTTCTGTGCCTCTAGATGGCGGTGTTCGCTCTGGGGATGAGAGCCAGGGTGAGCCATCTGGATCCCCTCGCCCTGGTGGTGATGTGGGAGGAGGTCCTTGGCACAAAGGAGAGACGCGCCAAGGCACAAAGGACTGAAGCAAAAATGATGAGAGAAGTGAGGGGCCCTGAGGGAGCAGCCCTTTGCACCCAGGCTGTGGCCGAGTGCTGGGTGGCTCCAGCGCTGGGCAGGGTGGGCTGGAGGCGGAGTGTCTGCCGCAGCCACTCCTGTGAGGGTCTCTCCTATAGAGGAGGCTTACCTTTCCCCTAAAGAAACCTTGTTGTGCTGCAAATAGCAAAAATAATAATAATGACAGTAATAATATTAAATACCGCTGATATGGTTCAGCTCTCACATGTCCTAGAAGAAGGGTTCAGAGGGAGTGGGTGACTTGCCCAGGTGGGAAGCCCAGCCTCTGAGCACCCGGGGCAGGTATGCAGTGTGGCTGTGCTGGCCGGCTGCCTCCCCAGGGCCCCGACCCTACCCCAGCCCTGCAATGCGGAGACCCACATGGACTGCGCCCTCTGAGGCAAGCAGGCATGTCTCCTCATTCTGTCTTCATCTCTCTGAATGTCAGCAAAAGTGAGGAATGAGTACCAGAGGTTCCTCAGAGCAAAACTCCTGTGTGCCACCTTTCTTAACTTGTTTCATGTATCTGTCACTGAGCAACTCTCCCTGAAACTGCTCAGGTACCTCCAAGTCCCTGAGCTTGTACCAGCGGAATACCAGAAGGCACAAGGCGCTCTGTGCACACACGCGGGCAGCTGACTCCTGGCGTGCAGGCACATCCGAAGGGATCACGCTGGGGGTGAGCTCCAGAGCCGCGGAGGAGGGATTGCAAATCAGTTCAGGAAGCTCCCGTCTTCATTTAATAGATTGCTACCTAGAAATCAATACATGTGTGCCAATCAAAATGAGATAGGGCTTGTGGACAGTTGAACGTTGATCAGCTCTGATGCACAAGCAAATACGAGAGACTAAGACACCAGAGGGAGTGGGTCCTGGGATTAATGATGACTGGATTTGGTCCCGGCTCTGCCACCAGCTAGGAGTGTGCAAGGTCAGTTCATCTCTCCAGGCCTAGTTCCTTCTTCTGTAGAATTCTGTAGAATGAGGGGTTTCTGCCCACTTTAGCTACTGAGGATTTGGTCACATTTAGGGAGTAAGTTGGCCTTCTGGCCCTGCCATTCGGTAAGGCTGACTCTGACCTGAGCACTCTCAGTGGTACATCTGTGCTCCAGCTGCATGTCCATCTCTGTATACGGCTTCTCTTCCTAAGCCAAGATGAGTCTGTCTGGTTGGGAGCTGGACAGCCGGCACGTGTGGAGCACATTCAAGCTGTACTGCCTGGAAGGGCAGCCTTCCCGGAACTGCCCTGGAAAGGCAGGAAGACAGCAGGGCAGCTACCATCTATGTGACTGGATGAGCTGCATAGACAAAGGTTGCTATTAACTGAGTGAAATGAATGAATATCTGGGCTGAAATAGTTCTGTTTATGAGGGTCCTATCAAGAGAACAGCAGGAAATCTGAATCTCCTGCCCTGGGAAGGCTACTCAGGACCTGGACAGCCCTCGCCCATCTCTGCTGACATCAGAAGGGACTGTCACAGGCAGGCAGGCACTGCGGAGGCCCAGGAAGGCAGGTGCTTTCCCACAGGCTCAACCAGTTTCCTGAGCTCCACATGGGTGCTCAGTGAAGCCACCCACATGGGCTGCAGGAAGCCCCTCTGCCATGGACCCAGCAGCTCGTCACCAACAGAACAGGTTCTGGAAGCAAGGTCAGCACAGGGCCAGGGCTGTGGGGAGGCAGTGGGGGACCTGCATGGGGAGGGGGCAGAGTCTGTGGGGCAGTGGTGATAGACCCGCACGGGGAAGGGGCAGCAGCCGTGGGGCGATGATGGGGGACCCGCATGGGGAGGGGGCAGAGTCTGTGGGGCGGTGGTGACAGACCCACATGGGGAAGGGGTCTTGGTGGCCCTGCCGCTGGAGAGGGATCTCTAGTTTCGGGTGGTTTTCTTCTTAACTGCGGGTCAAAAACCTGCTCTCCTATGACCAGTGCCCAGCGACTTTTCAGGACAGCCTGCACCGTGGATAATGAAGAAATGATGGAAACTTATTTGGAGAGTCAAACGGGGACAATTCCTGCTCTTAACGGCTGTTAGTAAGGAAGTCCACAAGGTCTTTAAATCACTTCTGTAGATAGATTGCCTCTTTGTAGTGCTAAAAAAACAGAACACTTGGGAGCAGAACAAACCTAGTTGCAGACAGTGTGGGCTGAAAGTCAGCAAGTCTGGAGCCACGCGGCCAAGCAGCTGGGAGGCTGGAGAAGGTGAGTTGTTATCCATGGATGTTACCAATGTGTCCAACTGGAACGAAACACTGATGGTGGCACTCACAGCGCCGAGGCCTTCTGACCACTGGTGATGGACAGCTGTCCATCAGCTATGTACCCTCACCATGCACTGGGGCCCAGAGCGGCATCTCTGACAGGGGCCTGGGGGGTCATGACTACAGGCTGGCAAGTGGGGGCCCCGGGCAGGCGTGCGCCCCGGCCACCCCCTTGCCAAGGACAGCCTCCCCGGCACAGAGTCTCCTACTTGCTGGGGTGGGAGGCGTGGATTGGTGCGTGACAAAGAGAAATAGAGAAGCCACCAAGAAAAAACAAATGAAGACCATGTCTTTTTAAAAAGCTGCCATTTAATCAGTTTTATGGGGAAAAGACCACATTTTTCTCCTCTCCTGGCCCCTGACAAGCTGGTGGGGCAGTGGGTAGGTGAGGAGACCAGACACTCTCCAGAAAGTCCACACAGAGTAGGGAAGGAAAATGAAGATGGTTTTGCGAATTTCAGTTGAACAGAGCCTCTGTGGGGTATGTCTTCATTTTCAAAGCACGTCCACCTTCTACCTCCTTTCACAGGCGTAGAGAAGATGTCAACTACCTTACACAAACCCCACGGTGATTTGCTGGCAGGTTGGAACAAGAATCCCACCTGACCAGACAGAACCCTTTCTCTTTTTTGGGGGGAGGCACCTTTTCAGCTTCTCTGGGCTTTCAAGGAGGTGGTGACTTTGAAATGATATTCAAGTGATGCTCAAATTTGGCAGTTCCTTAAGCCTTAAAAAAAGCCCACTTTTTATAATAAAAATAGTATAATGTATGATAAATAAAGATGATAATTTGTTGAGTACTTATCATGTATTGGGAATTGTACTAAGCACTTTTGCATATATTGTCTAAGTAATTCTCGCAGTAATATTTTTAGGAAAATAATGTTGTTTGCTCCAATCTGGAGATGATGGTGTGAATCACAAAATGTTTAAGTTATTTGCAAAAGGCTACAAAGCTAGTGTCACTGCAGCTGGATGTGACCCCCGTGTGCCTTGGCTGTAACTCAACTGGCATTCATCACCATGCTTCACGTGTTCCCAGCCGAATGCCACCCAGCCTGGTAGCTTATGTCATGCCCTCTCACCGAGGATGGTTTTACCCTGACAAGAAGTCCGTGTCCTTATTCTAGAGAATGCCCAGGACATGCTACATGGTCTGTTACAAAGCCCTGAATGGTCTGGCAGAGTGGCTAAGGACACTGCTCTGCAGCGCAGAGACCCAGACACAAACTCTGACTCAGCAGGTCACCAGTTGTGGCACATGCCTAAATTACTTACTTAACCTTTCTGAGGTCCGGTGTCCTTTTCTCTAAGTGTAGGCAACCCTGCTCACCTTATAGGATTTGTGGGAACTTGAAAATTAAATATCAAGTGCTGGCAACCAGTAAGTCTTCAGAATGATGGGGATGTTAACTCTGCTTCATGTTTTCTGAAAAACTCATTGCTGTTTGGCTATGTCTGCTCCACCTCCTCTCAGCCTTCACGAAGGGAGGCTAATTGACTCAAATAATTCTACGGAACCAGCCATGTCCGGGACACTGTGCCAAATACTTGGAGTAGAGAATAAAACATTGTGCTTGATCTTAAGGAAATTTCTTGACTGGTAAAAGTAGACCCCAAACAGTGACAGTAGACTGTGGTATTAAAGGCGTGAGTATTGTACTCAGCAGTACAGAGGAACAGCTAATTCTCTCTGGGGGCTCTCCTGAAGCGCTCATAGATGTGCAGTGAGCAAAACAAATAAATGGCAGATCCAAGTCTTGTATCCCCTCCAGGAGGAGAAGGTGCAAGACCGCACTTCTCTAGGGTCCTTCAGAAGCATGCTGCCAAGCTGGACAAAGCCGTCACCCGAGGCCACCCTAGTCATCACACCTCCAGGTTTGCCCACGAGAGGGTCGGTGGGGCCTCTGAGCCCGGCCAGGACGACGGCTCCTGGAGAGCACCCACGTCCAGGCTGACGGTGTCCGCACCCTGCCTGCTGCTCGTGAGGAGCTTCCTCTGCTCACTATTGAGAATTTCCAGCTGGGTGAGCTCCACCGGAGGACGCGGGCATGGTGCCTTTCACCAGCCAGCGTTGGCTTCTGCCCTAGTCACTCAGAATACACATCTTCCCTGTGAAGTCTGCTCTCAGCCTCACTAGTCAACCGAGAACCTGGGCCACCCCAGCGTCTCCTGCAGCAGTCCCTCCCTCCCAACCAGGCCCAGCCAGAGCCCACAGAACCACAGGGGGCCCAGGTGGGGCCCTGCAGGGGTCTGTGTGTGCCCCACCTCCCAGACCGCCGGGACCTCCTCTCCTGCAGAGCTGTCACTGGCATTGTGGATCATCTCTCCTCAGAGATCCCTGAGCTGGGAGTGCCTTCTCAGCAGGGGTCTTACACTAGTGAGATGAATGTCACCGTTGTGCACACTGTCCTGGGAGGAATCAGGAGTTAAGAAAATGAAAGGACTCACCAATGGGCTCTTTCATCCTCCACCTTTTTTATTTTTATTTTTTAAAGCAGTGACCCGGGCAATCCCGTGCAGTCACTCCTTCCCCTGCCTGTGAAAATGATGCAGCAAACTGTCAGGGTGAAGGCCACAGAATATCGTGGGGCTCCCTGGTCAGTACAGCCTTGCGGGTCACAGCACCCAAAGCTGGCCTCAAGCGGTGTCCGGGCCGGGTGCTACGGTGTGGCTCCCAACCTGGCTGGCTGGGGACTCCCAGGGAACGGGGTGCCCTCTCTCCTCCCCTCTGTCAACCACTGTTCATCCATGGGGGACTCCTAAGGACCTCCTAATAGTGGCAAAAATGCTGAGGATCCCACTCTACTCCATGAAACTTATGAACAGGGGGCATGTAGGGCCAGCCCAGGTCTCTGAAACCCTGGCGTCCGCAGGAGTCCCCTGGGAGCTTGTCCAGCTGCAGGTTGTGAGGCCATCAGTCTGGGCTGGGGCCTGAGGCTCTGTGGCTGACACATTCCCAGGTGAGGCTTCTGCCGCTGAAAGTGCCCAGCGTTCAGCAGCCAGAGCTCATCCCTGGGCCTGCACCACGGGACGCACGGGTGCCCATAAATGCTGTGGAAGTGGAAGACAACGAAAAGCACACCTCTCTTTCTTGGAGGGTTTTCAGTATTTTAAAGCACTTTTTTCCATGTACCTTCCTTTCAGGCAAATAGGGTGGGTAGCACAGTAACTGCACTTTTCTGCCCAGTGACACTGCTAAATGAGATGCCAGACCCAATTTTTCATACCTATTCACCATAAAAGACAAATACAAAAAGAACATTCTTGTCATTATAATAGTATTGTTGTCATTATTATAGTATTTGCATGAACTTGAAAATCATTATTATCACTTTTGTCGAACACACACCACATCGAAATGCTCTAAACCTAGGTGGGCCTAGGTTGCTAGCAAGTACTTCATAGATCACAGAAGGGTTCACAATGTCTCTGGGCAAGGAGATTTCTTTACCAATGAGGCATCCACAGAAACTCCCACATTCGTAGTTCAGGAAACTTTGCCGCTCCGGGACAGTATTTACTGGCTAGTGCCCAGGCTGACTGACATGCCATAAATCTGGCGAGAAGAAGCAGGGACCTGTCAGAGGGGAGCCTGCGTCCCGGCTGCAGAGGGTGGATGGTGTCGCCCCAGCCCATGATCAAAATGCACCTGGGGCCTCAGACTGCGGCCTGACTTGGAAGAAGGGTGTTCACAGATGTAACTGAGGTGTGGGGGTCGGTCCTGGGCGGAGGGGGCCCTGCGCCCCGCGACGCGCGTCCCCGTCGGACAGAAGGGGAGGACCCGAGGCCGCGCGGGGGAAGGCACATGGGCGGGCGGCGCGAGCCGAGCTTGCAGCCAGGGGCTGGGGTCGCGGGGCGGCCGGCAGGCCTCTAGGGGCCCGGGTGGCTGCCGGCCGGCGCGGGGGCCTCTCCCCGCACAAGCGCCCCGGGACCCCGAGGAGCCGGGTCGGCGCCCAGGACTCACTCAGCAAACGAGACCCCCCGACGTGACGGAGAGGGAGACAGGAAGGCTGTGCGCACGCGGCTAAGGCTGGCGGATTGCCGTGCGTGTTCTCATACCTGGGGCAGGCGCCGTCCCCGCGCGGCCGTCCTTCCCGGGAGGCTCCGCCGGGCCCCGCCGACCTCCTGCCGCGACCCTCGGGGCGGTGGGGGGGGGGCCCGCGGGCGCCTTGGCGGCTGCGCGAGGCGCTACTGCCACCTGGCGGCGAGGCGGCGCCGCGGCAGCGTCGGCCCGGGCGGGGCCCGCCGGCCGCAGGAGGAGCGAGCGGGCCGCGCAGACGCCGTTTGCCCCTGGGGTTCGGGCGTCGGGCTGGTGTGGAGGAGTGCGACGGAGACTCAATACTGAGAAGAACCGTTTGCCCGTTAGAAACCCGTGGGAATTCAAAGCGGGCACAGCCTGCCTGGAGGCGGAACCTCCACCTACCGCCCGCAGTGCGCTGGCCGCGGCAGCCGGCAGGCAGACCCCGCGGCGGGCTGGTGGGGAGGGTCCGTACGTCAGGGGCTCCCCGCCAGTTTGCCCCGGGCTGACTGTGACACCCGGAGCTGCGCGGCCGCCTGGCCCTGAGCTCGTGGCCCTTGTGTTAGATCGCTCCTTGGCTAACTTTCTAACAGGTCTGGGTGGCCTACTTTCCCAGGTGGTAGGATTTGCATCGCTCAGAGCCACATGTGGGGCGTGGCTTCCATTAGATTGAAAGAGGCATTCTCTGTCTCCATCTAACTTTTCGCAGCAGGGGAACTTTCCCGACCGACCTGTGCCGCCATGGCCCGTCCCAGCCTCCAGTGAAACTGCCACGCAGGTTAAAGCTTAGTTCTGGCTGGAGCCAGAATGAGGGGGCTGGGACTGTCTTGTGTTTCTAACAATATCCAGAAATGAGCTCAAAGACGGTTCCTTAAACCTCTCGGTAATTTGAAAAGCACTCATCAAGGGAAACAATGTCCCAAAGTGGAAAAAAGAGAATTCCTAGAACACTGCTCCAGAGGTATCAACTTAACAACTTCCATTGAATGAATCAAGAAGAAAATGGCTGAGAAATCACCACTGGTTTCACCTGGGCGCTGCTCTTGGTAGAGAGAAAGCCTCTGGCAAAGATGGCCAACACGTGGTTTGACTTTCCAGGCCTGGGCCCTTGCCTGCGCCTTTCTTCTCTAAGCCATACCCTCCAGCCCCTGGGTCCCTGAGGGCAGGGTGAGCCTCAGAGGCGGGCAGGTTCCTGGGCAGTCGGGTGACCTTGCACGAGAAGGGCCCAGTGCCTGGCTCAAGGCTATGTTGTTACATCTCGAAGCATTTTTTAACCAGGGACCTTTGCATTTCTATTTTGCACTGAGCTTTTCAAATTACTTAAGTCTTTCTGGGTGTTTGTTAGGGACGCACCATCTAAGCCCACCCACCCACCCCAAGACTTCTAATAGTGAATCTGTATATTAACAAGATCTTGAGTGAATTGTTGCAATATTAAAGTTTAAGAAGCTCTATCTCAGCTACTGAAGGGCTCCCATGGGGTAGGGGGCTCAGATGAGTGAGCAGCTAGCTGGCGGGTCCCTGGTGGGGAACCCTGGGGAAGGCCAACCCGCTCCTCTTGAGAGCAGAAGAATCAAAGGGCATTCAGACTAGAGGGCCCATGGGTGGCGGCATGTGGGAGACAATTAAATTGGAGCAAAGGAGAATTGGGGAAATTTCTATAGTACTGGAAATAGCTTCTTCGAAACCATTTCTTTTGCCTCTTAATGACCTGTCACAACTTTTTAAAACAATTACTTCTAACATTAGAGGGCACAAGTGAAGTTGAACCATGAATGGCTGCTGTTGTCCGGCTGCCGTGGGGTGGTCCCAGAATGTGCCTGCCGTCCGCTCTGTGAGGGGCAAGCCTCCACATCTCCTCGCCACTTCTAGGAACTGCTGCCTTTACTTCCCTTGTAGCTCTCAAAGCTCCTCTCCGCCCTCCTTTCTCTGGAAATGCACCTTTGCTCTGTTCCTCACAGGTTTACACATTTACAGATGAACAGTTTGGAAGAGACTTTGGCCTCAGGCCTCAGTTGCTTTCAGAACAAGAAGAAGTTCCCCGCCCCCCCCACCCTGGGAAAGGCTCCCATAGGCCAACTGCTAGAAACAGTGGCGGTGGGTTTATGGACTTTCAATAAATTCGTAACTTAAATGTGTACTGTTTCAATAATTAAGGGAAAATTTATCTAGGATTTTTTTGGGGATCTGAGTATCATGGAGCATATTGGTTATGCCTGCAGTTTTCATGAGCCACATTATTGCATTTTAGAAATCTCTGTATCGGTGTGCAAGCTTTGAGAAATCAAAATGGCCTCTTTGATAGGGTGACAAAATTAGTTAAAGGAAAAGCGAGAAGCAAAAAGCAAACTGAACCAGACCAAAACTATTGTTTTTGGACTACAAGCTAGAAAACAGACTGCAGTCGTTGCAGATATCTTAGGCTACCAATTATGCTCATCGTGACCTCAAAAATATGGTAGTTATGGTTGCCACTTTGTTTACTGTATCAGTAAAGAAGCTGTATGTATTACTACACCACAAATTTGTTTTTAATTAGTCCAATACAGTTTTCTTTTAATCCGATGTGCTTTTTAAATGAGGTCAACATTATTCTGAGGAGTTCATAGGCCTCCCCAGGCACCCCAGGGGTGCAAAGCATCCTAAAGGTTAGGAGTGCTGTGGGAGAACAAAACAGAAGCCCACAGAAGAAAATTTTTTTCCAGACTCTAATAATAAAGTGTTGAGCAGACAAGAACATCGTGCACATCTCTTTGCAGAAAGACAGATATTGAGTGACACATTGGAATTACCTTTGACGTAAAGGTATAAGAATTTTTAATTAACACTCAATAGAAACCAAAGGCAAAACATCAGAGATCTTAGTGAATTTCTGGTGGCGTAAACAGGATGGCAAGGACAGGGTAGTGTGATCTGGGTGTGCAGCTTCTGGTGTTGATAGGACTTGGGAAAGCTAAAGGAAGGAAGAGATAACAAACACATGTGAATCAGAAAAGCCATGGGCATGTCTTAGAGAATGTACGAGAGGAAAAGGGGGCCAGAATGAAGTGCCTCCAGAGGAAGATGCAAGAGAGCTTCTAGCATCTCAAAGAAGCCTAGATTGGGCATCTAGAATGGGAACCAGAAAAAGGTGGTGATTTCAGAGAAAGAGGTAAGCTCCTCTCCACCTGGAGAAACTGGTAAGGATTCAGTGATGTGGAAGCTGGACACCTCACATCCCAGAGGGCAGAGAACCGCAGGAGGTTGAGAATGCCTAGAACCAGAAAATTTCAGGAATTGTTAATTAAATCATCCAGGGACATGGAGTGGTGCTGACTAATGCGAGGGTTGGTCTAGAAAAGGAGTGGGCGTCAGCCCCACCAGCCATGTGGGGGTTGTGTGGTACGGGTCCTGGAAATGAGCGTTTCTGCGGCCTGAGCAGATAATAGCCCTTCCTCAGTCTTACCTCCTCGGCAGGGAAGGAACATGACGGCAGTGGCTGGGGGCGGATGTTAAGGCAGGCGCCAGCAGCTGGGTGGGCCCCAGGATCCTGTTCACACGCACTCGGTGCGCATTTCTCTTTGGTGAATATTAGTATTTGATGCATAATAGTTATAATTGCTACCATTTACTGGATAACATTCAGATTTTTGTCTTAAAAATGTCACGTTTACTACTTAATCTTCAAAATACTACTACAAAGGAGGTAGTATTATTACTCCATTTAACAGATATGTTCTATGGTATGTTTTATTAATTAAACTCTTAATATAACATTCTGGTTAAGAGCAACTTTCCCAATTTCAGGAATCCCCAGATATGTGAGCAAAGGTAAATTATCAATTTAGCCTTAGACGTTCTCTATAAATCAATATAGATCAATCGCTATTGATATTATTACAGGGGCATAGCCCTCAAAGTGCTCAGCGGGTGTCTTAGAATACTTGAGGTAGCAGATGAGTGGCCCCTTGATTTGGGAGCCAGGGAGAGGGGAAGACCATCACGGGCGTCTGGGTGTGACCGGGTGTGAGAAGGCTTGTCCCACCTTTCCCAGGTTTTGAAAGAAGAGAAAGAAAGTAGACAGAATTTTACCAGCACTGACCTGTTAGGGAAAGATAATGCGGAACAACCTAACAGGTTTCCTTTAATCTGGATGTTCCCCATATGTGGGAACGGGCCTACATGAATGGGCTTTCTCCTCTGAACGAGAAGAGGCACTTGGCACCAAGCACAAAAAATACCACCCTGTGGTACTGCCCGTATCAGCAATCCTCATAAGAAGAAACAGTGGTATTTTATTTAATGATTTTCACAACACTTTAACATACACAGTCTCATTTGAGATGGCTTATAGGCCAACCCATCTTCTAATAGCATCCAGGTTTGCCTGTGGGCATTATGGGGTTTGGGTGGAACTGTCTGAACCCTTTTGATTCAGGGCTGGGCTCTTGATTCAAGTCTGCCCATCAGTATAGTTCATCTCCCTGCCCAGAGATACTGATTCAATGTTAGGCACTGACCCAAGAGGGTGCAAAAGGGTCAGGCCTAGGATTTTGCTGGGGTGGTGGGAAGATGTGTGATTTTCCTCTGAGCTGCTGAACTATGAGTTGTGAGTCTAAGACTGCCTGCAGCTGTTTGCTGTGACTTGGAAGTGCTTATCTGAGCATGAAGCCAATAGTGAGGATGTCAGAATCAGGAGATGGAGAGTCAGAGTTCGGGTGACCTCACACACTAGCTCCAGTCTGCGCCTGACACCAGATCAGCCTACAGGTTTTCGCTTATGTGAGTTCTGCTAATTCCTTTTTCTGGTTATGCCTCCTCAGCTATACATCAGTCATTTCATCAAAAAGCATTCTAACACAGGATCTTAGCCCTTTCTACGTATCTCAGTTAGGAGCTAACCAGGATGGTGTTAAACTGAAGGGTGGGGAGCAGATGGCTGGTTCTGAGTGGGCACATAGCCCATCTGGAGCTGGTCAGGCCATGCCACATGGAGGCTTCCCCAGGACACAGTACACCGTTTACAGCAAACTGCCTTTGCCCGAGAAAGTATAATCCTAAAGAACACAACTTATCCAGGACAGGTGGAAATACTGACTGCTTGTTGCTCTTGTTACTTGGATCCCGTTGAAGGAAAGAGAGAACCTTTCTGGAGGCTTTATATTGAAAGAGACTGATGAACAGGCCATCCTAAAGCAGAGTGTGTCGTAACAATGATGCGTGTGTCATAGAAGATGTAAGATCAGTATGTCTTCTGCTTCAAGCATATTAGTCGTGTTGCTGAAGAAAAGACACTAGTACTTATTCAAATCCAAATATACTAGTACGAGTACAAAGAATACACTTTGACTTCCATGTAGTCCTTCACTGGGACACACACCTGCTAATTGTGCATCAAAACCCACATTCTCCACCTATTTCTGGGCAATCCTATTGTCGCCGGCAGTTAGGTGAGGCCACGAGACTGCATGCTAGCTGATGGAAAGTAAGGGGCCCACTTCAGCTCTGGGCCAAAAACATCTCCTGAACATGCTCCTCTGTCCCTTTTCCCATTGTGGATGCTGCAGTGGGCCAAAGGAGCCTTAGACATCACGTGTGTGTGACTCCAGGGCAGCCATAATCCAGATTGCTAAATACTGTGACGACTGCTAGCCCCGCTCACCTGTTTGCTGTCCTCACATTACTGGCCAGAAGGAGTAGGTTTCTACTATCTTGAGTATTTCACATTTTGGGGTCTACTCATTACAGTAGCTACCCTCCCCTAATACATTTACCAAAAATGAATTGATCATCAACTATGTGTAAGATAGGCACATGCTTTTCATGAAAGGTGTTCTGGGGTCAGAGCTTGGAGAGTTACAGGCCCCTCTGGGTGTGCAGAGGTGGGAGAACAGGGCACGATCCACCTTGCCCACCTTGCAAGCCTCTTTGCCCTCTGCATTTCACAGGGGCCTCCGTTCAGTTCTTAGGGCATGCCGCATTCTCTCCTATCTCTGGCCTTTGCACACATTTCCTCGGACTTGAATGTTCTATTCTTCCCTCTATAAGGGTCTCACTGACACTTTGCTCCTTCAAGAAAGCCTTCACAGCCCAGTCACACCACTCTGTCTAGGCCTGAGAGTGGGCAACACATACCCACTACATATTTTTATAGCTCCCAATAATTTTCTTTCACAGCATTAATCATATCTTGCAGTTGTATACATAAGCTATCATTTGATTCATATCTTCATCCCCCACTAGACTTAGGCTGGGCCCCTTTCATTGTCTTTAACAATATATGGTTGCATCCTTGGTAAGGTGCCTGGTACAAAGTAAATAATAAAAACTTGTCAAATGAATAAAGTGTAAATGGAACCTGTCCTTTTCCAACTCTGCATGGACTTTATTCATTAATTGTTCTCTCCCTACTTGTATCATCAATATCAAGAAAAAGTCAAATATTGGAAACTTGGAAAAGGTGGTATCAAAGGAAACAGGGGGGCTTTGAAGGTAGATGATCAAAATTTTTGGTTTTAGATTTGTCCAGTTTGCGATGCTGAACCACTAAAGAGATATCCTGTAAATAGTTTGGAACTCAGATCTCTTCATTGGAGAAATTGCACTGCTAAGATTAAAATAGAGTCAGTAATTGAAATCTGGGAGTACATAAGATCCTGACAGGAGAGCAGAAAAGAAAAAGGCCCTCACTTGTGGAATAAGCAAAGCTAAGGACTGTTAAAGCAGCCATGCTTTAGGCAGTTTTGTGCCTCACCCAGTGCCCAGCGTGATGATCCATAGTGGCTGCTAATGAAGAGGACCGAATACAGGATGATGTACTAGGTGTCGCTGTAATAATGCTGCATAACAACCAACCTCTAAATTCTTGTGGCTTCTAAAAACATTTTATTGTCCACAGATCCGGGGCAGCCGTTTCATGCTGGGAGGCGGGTTCAGGTCTTTCCATGTGTCCTTCCTTGGAACCAGGCTGCCTGAGCAGTACCTACCTGCAGACAGCCCCACCTACAGATAATGGCCTCTGCTTGTGTCACTTCCTAACACAGAGGCACGTCATCTGGCCGAGCCTAAAGCCAATAGGACAGTGGTGTATGTTCTCAGCCTACTCTGCCGCGAGGCCCTGCAGAGCAACATGGCCACAGCGTCAAGTATATAAACCTTTCAGAAGGAGTGAAAACTGGAAACAAGGTCTAGCCTTTGAGTTGGAGCAGCCGGGCACTGAGTAGAGAAAAACTAAGAAGGAGCTCTTCAATAGAAGATACAGAGAGGGCCAATAACTATGCTGAGAAGGGCTGCTGGACTTTGTTGTCAGATACCAGCTGGGAGAGCATTTCAAAGTGATGGGGACAGAAACCACATGACAATAGGCATAAGGTTGTCAGATTTAGCAAATAAAAATATAGCATGTCAAGTTAAATTTGAATTTCTGATAAACTAAAACTAATATGAAAATTATATTTAATTTTAATTATTCATTGCTTATGAAATTCAAATTTAACTGGGTATCCTGCACTTGATGTGGCGACCTTGGGGTCACGAACGCACCGTAGGTGAGGTACTGGAGGCGAGCGAGAGAAGGCCGCCTTGAGGTTCGGTGAGGAGGGGAAGGGAGGGATAGGCTGCAGGGTGTGCATATGCAAAGAGTTCTGTTAGTGGTACAGACCTTCCCCACATGCCCAGACATCATCACACATACACCCAGGGCATGTATGTGGCGAGTAACATTTCCCACTTTGGATGCTAATGGGATAAAGGAAAGAGTTCAAACAGTAACTGGATACACTGAGCCCAGAGCCCATCTTTGTGGTGATTTGAAAACAAAAACAAAATCCTCCTAATACTTTGTCCCAAGCTGTGAGTTGAGAGGAATCTGCGTGAGAACAACTAATAAAAATGTCATTATGGGATGGCCACGTTAGGTTTACGTTTAGGGGATGTGAAGAGCTCGTATGTTGTGCCCCCTTGAGGGGGACTTGAGGGGCTCAGGATGGACGCAGGGTGTGCGCTGTGCAAGGGACCGACGGCTTCGCAGCTCCTCTCAGAGGGGTCTCGGCGTGTAACTACAGAGCCATGAATCTGTTTTGACAGCAAATAACAGAAGGCATGTGGACTGACTCTGGGAGGACGGAAAACTCTATGGGGCTGAGAGTCAAGGCTGATTAATTCAACCCCAGGATGCAGACGTTCATCTGCAGGCTGATGCAGAATTGGGACTGGGGTAAGGAGTTGGGGAGGGGTTCTCAAAAGACATGTTACCCTGGAACCAAAGGATAAGTCTGGGGCTCAGCTCAAGACGGCTCCTTTATTCATACTCATCCCTACAGCTGCATCTGATGGATGCATGAAGTGCGATCATGCTAACGCTGAGTGCTTTCAGAGGAGGATGCAGAGGTTGTAGGAGAAAAGCCTTAGAAGGAGGGTTCAGCGGATGGAGAAGAGCTCACGTGTCCCCTGCCCTGCCCCTTCCCCCGTGTAACGGCAGAGCGCTCTGGCAACCTGTAGAGCGAGGCCCTGATGGCCAGGACCAAGCCTGGTATTTTATGCTGTAAACATCTTCATTGCAAGCATTTTTGCAGCATAACTAATCGGCCCCAGGCAATTTTGCTGTAAAAGATAAAATCATGAAAAATAAAAGAGGGACATTCATTAAAAAGGGCATAAACATGAAAAACGAATAACAAAATTAAAAACTTTCTTGTGAAATATAAAATACTTGAAACCATTCAAAATGTATACTGTAGTTCTATGGCAACACTGTGCATGTAACTGATTTTATTTTGTGGGTTGTACCTAAGCACTTGTCTCCTAAATATCATATCTTATAATAGTATTATACACATTTGCCTGTTGATTCATCTCCTCGTCCCGCATCACACTTTCCCTTTTTTTGCTGAAATTTCTTCCTTTGTCAAGAGCTGCATCAGTTTCCAGGTGCTGGGACACGTGTTTGTAGCTGGGCTCTGCACCGTGTAGTGTCATCTTCTCTGCTGTTTGCGCTCACATGTGTCACGTGTCCACCGAAAGGCGCTGCACAGCCGTGGGAAACGTGGTTCCAGACTCTGGGCCCCTGTATAGACCACGATGAGGACTGAGGTTTATATAACGTAACGGCGGGAGGACTGCGTCAGTGGAGACTCGAGACCAAACTGTCAACCAGTTTTAAAAAAAAAATCTTTTATGGCAAAATTGTCTTAAAATGTAGCCAACCCGTCATGTGGTGAAGTGTTTGCAGCAAGGCTGTGTATGGTACAGATGCTCGCGGTGACGTACTTAGACTGGCTGGGAGCTGTCTTAGGTTCAGAGAGCTGTTCCCGTCTGGTGGTCTCTTCCTTCCTGAAGATCCGGCATCCACTAAATGGAGGAGCAGACTGTTTAGTAGGAGGGCAGGCTCCAGACCCAGCCTGACCTTGGCTTAGCTCCGCTGCCGTCCAGCACCCTCTCCTTTGGCCTGTGGATTAGCTTCTCCAGCTGCAGGTCCTTTATGTCAAAGGGGAGTCAGAAGAGTATGTAACTCATAGGGCTGTTGGGAGAATCAGATGTAATCCCATAGCCCTTTCAAATACGTTAGTGGAATTGTTTCTTTATATAAAGATCTCTCTTAACAGACAGGGAGCATCTTTAAGACAGAGTCCGTTTTTTTTTTTTTTTTATATCTCAAGAAATTAGTATCTAGTTCCCAACAAAGCCCTTAAAAGTACAATCAGATCCTCTCTCTCAGTCTTCCATTTCCAGAAATTGTCAGTCAGCAAGAAACCGTAAGGCCTGAGCAAAATTGCTCTTCCCTGGTTACCCCCTCTAGCATTGTAGGCCCTGGAATTCCAACGTCGTACAGACTTATTGATGAGAAGACAGATTTCTGCTTTTCAGTCTGTGTCTAGACAAAGACTTCGAAAGCCATGTTCAGCTGCCTCCTGTTTCCGCAGCCGCCTTGCCCTCCGCCCTCCCCGTTCACGCTCTCTCTCTGCATGGGCACCGAACACTCTGCTCTGACAATCTGTAGCAAACAGAACTCATCAGTGGTTTTTGTCTCCTGTTGACCCAGCCTAACAGATCCTTTTACATCTGTAGACCAAATGACGCGTTGACTCAATGGGGTAAAACTCAAGTCAATTGTTTAAACAGCTTTAAACAACTGATGTAGTGATGTCTCAAACAGCTTTATTGTCTCAAATTTGATCATGGATTTTGCTGTGCTTATTTTGCTTCACAGAGTTAAAGCCAGTGTGGTCTGTAACAATTTTAAGGGCTCTTGGGAGGCAGAGACCAGACCTCAACAGTTATTTCACTACCTACAAACTGCAGCATGAAATTAGCGCTTACCAAGTATTCTGTGAGGGTGATGATTATGAGATAGAGGAACACACTTCTGGGGAAGAATAAAAATTATGAAATTAAGTTAAGCAAGCTATTAATTACTCTTTTAACATGTTACTTTAGGAGAGTCACTACTATATTCGAAGAAACATTTATTTCCTAAGATTCTAATAAGAATGACTGAATGTATTGCTTGTTTTTTTAAGTTGGTCTATTCAGTAAGTTATGGTTCTGCAAACCAGTCAGGGGTTTAGAAGGAAAAGATGGAGAAGAGAACCAGATGCTCTGATTAGAGACGCAGAAATTAATATTTTGATATGTCACATAACTTGAAATGATTTGGCAATCTGAGAACAGAACCATCTCTTTTATTAGCACAAACACAGCAGAACAACAACCTTCCACTTGATTCTTTCTGAGATTTATTGTTTTTAATAATGCCACTTTTCAGAAGTATAGTCATGTGCTCACTTAGACAGGCTGACAGAGTGAAAACTTGTGCTATATGCACAGGGCCCTCTGGGCACAGATTAAGACATAGAGTGCGAGGACAAGTCACAGCAAAGGCCCCAGCAGACGTGTCCCAGCCTCCCCTTCCCATGATCTGGCTCCCACACTGCCCACGGAAGCCACAGTGGCTGTCTGGCAGAACACAGAACACAGGTGGCTACTGACTGACATGAAAAGTAAATTTTATTAAACATGTTTACATACATGAGTTGGAAGTTCATTTAAAAGCACAGGGGGGTGTTAAGACAAGTGGTCAAAATAGAAAGATACTACCCAATTATAACTGGTTAATTGTTGGCCACTCAGACAGAATGGAACCCAGTAGAATGCACCAGTGCTTCAGCATGGTGAGTTGTGGTCGATCTGTGCCCTGTGGAATGACGGGCAATGAATCTGCCATGTGTAAATAATAATAAATAATTCACTTGGTGCAGGCAGGATGTCTATGGATTAAAACCTAGTGTGTCCACAGTGTCTACAAGTGTTACAGCCCCACAGTAGGAATCTACACCAAAATATTTATTAGAAGGAATTTGGTCCATACTACATCACGTTTTCCAGAGGGTAAAAAATAAAGTCCATCTATAGACATTTCACCCAGGCTCGCACAGTGAGTCTGGCTAAAACCTGCAAAATGTCTATAACAAAAATGGATGGCTTAGATTTCTTGGTTATTTCGGTAGAGGAATTAACAAGCAAACTGTACAAGTACATGCAACATACAAGCTGGCCTATGTGGAGCTAACATACGTTATTAAATAACCTTTTGTTTCTTGTCTTTTTCTTTTTCTTTCTTTTTTTACAAAACGTGCATGCAGCTTTGAACAGTTCCAAGTCATGCTGCTCTATCTGTGTAGTCACAAAAGTTGAATGACTCATAAAAGAAGGGAAAACACTGTCAACGCGCCTGCAGACTCTGCAGTTTGTAGCACATATACAGCACGTCACAGGGGGAAATTCAAGGCCAAGAAAAACTCAAATGAAGAAAATGCAAATTCAAATTGGACTGTTTTATTTTTTTCCCCTCAAAAAGTAAGATACTTTGCGTTAAAAAATCAAGCTTTGTGCTTGCATCGATCTCAAAGAAATGTAAACTAAAACTTGATTAAAAACATTAGTTTAGTGCAGAGTATTTCAACTGGAATTTCCAGTGGAATAGACTGAACAGCTCATACCATGCTCTTTCCCGGGCAGACGGGTGCGTCTACACTGAGACATGGCTGAGAAGCCTGGGCATAGCTGGAAGTGTCTTAGGCTCAAATCCATTTCTAGTCACCATTTTGGGAAGTCAGAAGTGTGGTTGTACACATGACCATGTACTTTTTTGGACATCAAGAAGGAAAAGGCATCACAAGGAGTGTTTCCAAAGTATGATTATGTAGCTAGTTCTGGTTCCCAGCGTTAGAGGCAGGCCAACGTCTTTAAGTCTTCCATGCCAAACACGTAAATTAATTTTTAAGAACACAAACAGGTATGTTCTTCATTCAAAAAAAAGTGATTCTGTGTTTTATTTGTTTGGGAAGATAACTCTTTGTTTTCTGGGTTTCCAGGCATAATAAGACTTTGAAGAATTATAAAATGAAAGCTGGGGAACCCTTGATTGGCCTCATCTCGTTGAGCTGCTGCACACCCGGGGCGATGCTACAGAGACTGCTTCAGCCCTTTCTGCGGTGCTTTTGGGAAAAGAAAGGAAGGGTCTCTGTGAGCATCTCGAGGCCATCGTGACCCAGTCCAAGCGCGTGGGACCGACGAGTGTGCTGAGACACAGATCGAGAAACCCAAACGCAAGGATGCCGCCTGAATACACAAGACACACACAGAACGAAACTTCTCAAACCAAACACCAGGGGAACGACACTGCTTGTGGTCTGGGCAGAAACGTGTGAAACACAACTTTTCACAGAGTGAAAGTTTCCAGTTTGTTCATTTTGGTGTGTGTGTGTGTTAAGTTTCCTCTTTTCCTATTTGTTAGGAACATCAGTGACTCATCAGCACACTGACCCTTACTGTAATGTGACAGACTGCCTTGTTCTGTTGTGTGAAGCCAGGTTTTAAACAACATTTGGGACATATTATTGAGAAACTACTACAGGCAAAACACAAGTTGATTGTCTGTCTCCAACAATGCTTTTGATTATGAAGTATCTGGTTCATATTATTATCCTGAAAGGCAGAGTTTTATTGGAGTGACTCTGGTATGAGTCACTATGAGCGAATGCAAGGAGGCCCCGTTGAACTTTCCAGAGATGATTGGGAAGCCCGGCGGGTTAGGGGAGTGAGTGTGGGGTCCACCAGGGACGACGGTGGGAACAATTTGTACCATCCAATCACCATACTGGACAGATCGAGTTCTTCCAACAAGATTTGAGCCACACCCATAAAGCATTTATGGTCCATTCTGCCATAGTCCCCCCAGACAATCACCTGCAGAAACACAGAAATGCAGTAACACTTGAATTTCTCTCTTTCATGTTGGGAGAGTTGAAAGAAACTATTTGGTAAAGGTGGTAAAAACTGTTGAAGGGGAGAAAATGAATATAACAAACATCAAGGAGGAGGAAAAGATAAGAGGATACTCACATTTAAGGTTCTCAAAGAGACACTTCACATGAATTTTTAGATTGGATAAAATGCAAGTAATGTTTCCCTAGTGAATGAGGGGATTCTGTTCAGAAACTATGCTAAAGGAATAAATATACAAGTTTATTTATATATAAATTCAGCACTTTCTTAGGAAACTACTATCTAGTAAGCAACATGGAAGGCCATAGGGATATAAAAATTAAACTTTGTGCATGCTAGGAGGGCAATAAGCCTAACTCAATGGACGATAGCATGACTGTATGATGGAGTATGTATAAGGAATCAGAGTACTCATTAAATTTCTTTTATATGATGGACTTGGTAGTGAAGGGCGAGGTTGAAAAATAATCATAAGTTGGTGCCTTTGGAGGACTTGCCTGATAATTCTGATTTGAACAAGTGACTAATAAGTCAGTGAGCTCCCTGATGAGGGTGTCAGCCAGGCATCCCATTATACTCACTCCAGGCTCTCTCTTCTCCAAGGTTCTCAACTGAACTCCTTCCTCTCTATGCACGGGCAGAGAAGATGCATCTCGCCTGTTCAGTTTACTGAGTAACTTTGCCAAATAGTTAATCTCTGTGATCCTCAGACATAACCTTTACAATGGGGACAACGATATTTATTGCACACAGTGGTTGAAACTTTCAAAAGAGGTCATGTATGTAAGCGCCCAACAGTGCATGTGACATTCCTCAGTCCTGAGTCTCTGCTGGTGCCTGCACACCACCCTTTTCCCTGCCTTTTGTCCTCTTTGCATCCCATGTCTGGCACATAGCAATGCTCAGTGAACGATTATTAGTATTGCTTGTCCTGATATCTGTCACCAACCAATGATGGAGGAGAGGGGAAAGGTGGAAAACAGGGTAAAAGGAGAAGGTGAGGATGGAGAGAAGGAAGAAAAGAAGGGACAGAGAAAATAAAAATTTTGTTTTCCAGCATATCTGCCAGATGTTTTTAATACATTATTTATGTTGTAAATTAACAATTTGTTAATTTTTCCTAGTCAAGGGTGTTACACTACTGCTCTCCTACTGAACTTTTTCTCTCCAGTGTTTATATGGAAAATGTGGATATTACGATGTAAAAAGTGAACAGATGACTCACCTGAAGAACTTTACCCTGGGGACTTTCGTCGAAAACCAGGGACTGTTGATACAAAGGATCAAGGGTTTTTCGTGCAATTCTTGTCTTCTTCTTGGCGATACAGGCCCCATTTTCCAAAAGATACACTTTGACGTACGGTGCTGCACAAAGGTAATATTAATAAGTAAGAAATGAATCCTCTACGTTAAACTGATTTTATGACAGAATGCCTTCTGGGAGAATTAAAGATGCTTATTGAAAGTTTCCAATTTGAATTTCCGGCGCTCCATAAACTCTATTCCTTAAAACCCGAATGCTTGCAGGGCAGGGCTGCCATTTTCCCCATTTCCAGCAAATTCGCCACGTCATCCAGGGCTCCGGCTTGTTGGGCTACAGCCAGCATTACGATCTCAGGTCTGTAGGGTCAAGCTCATTGTTTCATCTTTATGATAAGAACTACGTTTTTTTCTTTTGCATTTGTAAATGTGCAGAAAATAGTAATTGACACAAGCTAAGAAGCAATCAAAACTAGACTTTCCTGAGTATGACAATGAGGACAGTATTCTTCCTGATACTTTCTGACAGAGTAATTGTGCAAGGAAAATCCAGGGCCGTTTTTATACAATCAAAGAACACGACTAACTGCCTTGTTAGTCGGCCAGAGGATGCCCACAGAACATATGAAATTCAAAGGCAGCAAATGGTTTGCGTTTGTGGCCCAGGTAAGATGCTTTGGCCCAAACTCAGGGACACTCTTCCTTACCAGGTGTGGATTTGGAGCCAGGTTTTTGCGTGAGGCTTCGTGCTCTTATGACTTCAACTTCTAATTGGCCCTTTTTATCCTCCATTCCAATTTGTATATCACCTGCAAGGGTGGGGGAGGGAGGGGGAAGCAACATGTTTCAGCTTCTTCGCAGTTATGAGAAGTTAAAAAAAACAACAACAGAGGCCTGGAACAAACTCCAAATTATGATCTTCATGGTGTCTTGATAAAAGTGAATAGACAGAGCCCTGGGCCCACTTTTCTCTCCCTGCTTCCGAATCAGGGTTTGAAACATTTCTCCTCATCTTTCTGACACTAGTCCATGCTACAGGAGTCCCATATTAGTTTACAAATTGCTGAACTACAATGTTGAAGTGTTCAGGTCATTTTGTACTCTAATGAGATTATTTATCCCTTACATTATCTAGTATATAATACTTAATCAAAAGATGTGATTATCTGTATTTCCTTTATCTAGAGAAGACCACCATTCATATTTTGGGGAATATCCTAGCAATCTCATAAGTACTTTTCTTCTTTCTATCTACCTTCCTATCTACCATGATCAGACATCCTCAGTTTGACTGTATGGACCGCTGAACGGTCATGTCATTATGTTTTTAACCAGATCCCTGTTGGTGGACATAGAGGTGATCTGCACTGATGCTATTAATGAACAGAACTACAGTGAACAGCTTCAGAAATAATTTCTGCATACTTGGTTAATAATTTTTTGAGGATAAATTCTCAGCTTTTTAATTACTGGCTCTCGTTGAATGGACATCCAGGAATTCCATGTGTCCTGCCGCTGTCCTTCAGGAAGGCCGTGTTAGTGTGTGAGCTCCTGTCTTCCTATTTCCCACAACCCCTAACCATGGAGCTGTGGAGTTTAGCACTATGTCTGAGTTTTGCCAATCTGATGGTGATGAAAGCTATAATTTGCATTTCTTTGATTATTAGGGGAGCTAAACATATTTCTAAATATTATCACCATGTAGTCCTTCTTTTATGTCTTGCCTATTCCTGTCTTTTACCCATTTTACTAAGAGGTTCCTCTTTTTCTGATTGATATGATACTTTGTCTCTGAAAGCATTACATATAATTGCTTCTAAGTTGTTTTTAGCTAGTTGAATTATCTCCTTTTTCTCAGCCATGAATTTTCTTTCTTTGAATGTCAGCAGACCAGCTTTGTGGTTCTGGACTTCATTTGTTTTATAATTCTGTTGTAGACCTTAATGCCTAAAGGTTTTTTGGGTTTTTGTTTATGTTTCAGTCACATACGTATTACACATAGTTTAAAGAGTCAAAGTGTCCTACACTAAGACCTATTACTAGTATAAAAGATTCCCGTCCTCTTTCTCAACTTCTTGCCTTCCAAAGGTCACTGCTTTCAAAATTTTCAATATTTTTATCTGATTTATTTTGTACTGTTTGGCATTTGCTTCCCATCTCTAAATACTATACTTATATGATATTTTCCTTTTTTTTTTCAGTTTTAGATATTGATCTGTCTCACTGCCTTCCTACCCCCACCATCCGTATGCCACTTTCTGTCATCCCACACTCCCAATATTAATATTTATATTATCATGATTTGGTAACATTGTTTATAGCTGAATGAACTGGGACACTCTGATTACTTCTCATTTCTTGGACAGCTCTTCATTTTCCCTACACTTAATAAGTGCCTTTTGAAAAAGCATTTGCTTACATTTACATACATATCACCAAAGGAACACCTTACTCTCTCCTGGTTGTTTACCTCTTCCCATAAAATCAAACACATTAGGTAGTCTATACACTTTCCCTTATGAAATCTGACATGCTACAGTTTGGACAAATTGCTTTCAAAGGTTTCTGTGCTTTAGATTTTCCTTTGCTAACGTCCTGGGTATCCTAACCATTTTTCTCTGTGTTGAAGCATTTATTTAATTGTTGGATCTCATCTTCCCCATTTTTTAGTTCATAGTTTTTTTGAGTTCACTTAGTTCATTTTACTGAACCATCTTTCAGTAGCTTCCAAACAATGCTGGGCATGTTTTGAGACCCTTCCTGTATGGGTATGTATTTATTCCAGTCATGTGTCATGATTTGGCTGGCTAGTGTACTCCAGTGCAGAAAACAGTTTTTACTCGAATTTTCTGAAGGTAATGCTTAGTAGTCTTCTGGCTTCCAGGATCATTATTTGAAGAGTCCACTGAGAATTTGGCTTTTGGTAGTTTTGCATAGAACTATGTTTCCTCTTGGGAAACTTGTAGGATTTTCTGGTAATCTCCAGTGCTGGACGGTCCAGGATGAGGCACTTTGGTGGTGACCTGTCTTCATGCCTTTGCTGAGGACTCCCTGGGCCCTTTCAAGCTGGAAGCTCATGTCCTTCAGGGAAATAACTATTGCATGTGTTCATTCTCTTCATTTGTCATCTTTCTTTTAACTTTATTTAGGGTACATTTGAGAGTAGAAATTTTTGAATGATTTGGCTTTGGTTCAATCCTTTGGGAGTTCTTTCCCACTCCAAATATAGGAACATTAATTTAAGTGTTTTTTAGTATTTTCTGTGTCTTTCTTTACCTCCCTGCTCTCTTTTATAATATAACTGAGTCTAAATTATTATTTTTGTAAGTTCAGAAGTAGGGGGGAAATTTCATGTATTTCTTTTTGCATAATTAAACAGTTATGCCAACTCTTCTTATCCTACATTTGGATCTATTGTACACTATCTTGACAGGGTTTTCTGATAATTCAAAAATTCATGACTAACTTTATCCATTTTGCATAATGTCTCAAGTTAGAAAAAAATCATCAGAAATTAGAAATTAGTCATTTGAAACTGGAACACTAGCTAACATACAGCTTCTCACTTGCACTTCTATTGTGTTATTTTAAATGATCTTGGCCACAAGATCACAGCACTTCTCCCATACAAACCGTGATTCTTACCCATTGCAGGGGTGGCGAGGGTTTGGCGGCCAACAAGTTGGGCTGGTCCCAGTCCATCAAGAAAATCACTGAACTGACTGTCTGCTCCTAGTCGCACGCCAGGAAATATCAGGCTATTAGCAAAAAGACAAAAATCAAAACTTTAGTTCTAGAATTTTTTCATGAGCTTCCATCTGACTACTCATCCTGATTATCAATAACAAATATTGCTTAGACAATTAGTTAACTTGCTGGTTCACTGAATGGCCTGTGAGCCAAGGGTATGAGGCTCAGCACTGACTGAGAACAAGTCCAAACTCTCAATTTAAAAGAGCTGATATTCTATGTAGGGGGCTCCGTTACAGTTTTAATATACTAAGTTTTCTGAACACTTTCAAAGACAAATCCCTATGTAGCTATATTGTTGACATAAAATATATGATGCAAATTTTATAACACCAACTCTGCATAAATAATTGCTCATGAACATTAAGTAACATTAATGCTAAATTTAAAAGATGCCTCATAATTTCTTGAATAATTATGACTGCATACTCTTATTTACAAACAAAAATGTTTAATTTATTCATTTAATTTTTATACTATCGAGACTTTCATTTGTTCGTATGGAAATGAATTGATTAAAATATATCTATTTGTTGCTACACCATGACTGCCTGAATTCCGTAGGCTGTAAACGCCACCAAGCTGTGACTCTGCTCCTCTTACTTACTGATGTATGATGGGTAACAAGAATCATGCTACTTACGTAGTTGGACTTCAATGACTACTTTTTGAAGTACAGAAAAAAAGCAGATTTCTATAGGGATTTATTGTTTCCAATGTGCTTTCACATTGGATTATATCCTCACAATCAAGGGAACCAGGGAAGATAGAGGTTAAGTGGCTTATTCATGGTGGAGTTAAATACTACTTGATTTGCTAATTTTCATATCAGAAAATAATGTCTCCAATCTTTCATTTGCACATTGTTTTATAATACATTATCAAATATTGGTATGTTGTCAGCAAGGTTATTTTCATAAATTTGTATGCTAATTTTTATTCTTAACTATATCTTGCTGGAAACACGCAGACCAATCATTTGATCAAATAAATGGAGTCATCATTTTCAGGAATGGGAAAGTAGATCATGAACGTTAACTTGGAATCATTTTATTTTATTTTCTGAGCAAAATAGAAAAGTGCTAGTAAAATAAAATAAGATAAATTATTATTATTATTATTATACATTTAATACAATTTAAAATTGGTAAATGGAATATCTGAATAATCATGGAAAATTTGTGCATGGGCAATACCCAACTAATCCACTGAAGAAGAATAATTACTTATTTGTAAGATCTAGCACCTCAGTAAAAGTTCAGTTTTACCAGAAAACTTCTCAAGCATAGAAAAAAATGCAGGTTTTGTGCAGATCTGTATGATGTGGTAAAAATGGAAAGCAAGGAAACAAAACAAAAATCCAGTTACATTTTTTCAAGATTAATTAATCCCAGAATAACCAAAACTTTTAAAATAATAAAATAATGAAGAAGATAGATCCTGGGTTTTTTTCCTAAGGGAAAAATGAGTTGATTATGTTTTAAAAACATGAAAATTTAAGTTGCTATTATGAGCATGTTGGACTTATAAAAACTTAAGAGCTCAAACGGTTTGGAGAAAAGTATTTATATGTGACATTAGTCTCTCACATCTGAATTTTAATCGAGATTTCGGTGACTGGACCAGACAATGTTTCTTTTCCCATCTGAAAGAATCCACTCCCTGTGGCATGTCTGCAATAAACATACAGTAGGGGCCTAGCCTGAGATTTTCTCGATCATAGAAATCAGTTTATGCATGTTAACCCAGCATTTCTTCACCCCTTGGAAAGGTCTGAGTGACCCGGTGGGTCGCGGTGTCTGTATCCCAAGATGTCAGGCTGCTTCGGGACGGATGGCTGAGCTTGTGGTGAAATACTAGTGACCCAGGCACAGAACCTCCAGGGGCTTTGTCCCTGCGCCTCTGACGGCGCGACCGCGCAGCAGGCTGCCGACACTCACTTCCCCTCTGAGCTGTAGCTATTGATGCTCCCATCTGTGGATTCGCGGCTGGGCTGCCTCACCATCTTCCGCATCTCGGCTGCCATGCCCGTCTCTGTGCTCCGCTGGATGGTGCTTTTTAACTTCTTGTGGCCCGACTCTGACAGGAGAGAGCAAAAGAAATTCTAAGTTTTGTTGGGACAGTTTCCCCCGATCGACTGATTCTGCAAACACAATAGTTAATTATGGATATAATGCAAAGTGTAACTCAGAAAAGTAGTGTAATCTCACTGTAAATTTAATAAGTAAATCTTATTATAATCTCATTATAAAAATCATATTATAGACAATAGTGTAATAATCTCATAATTAAATCTCTTTGCCAAAACAGGCATTGGCTGAGAAGAGTAGCAGCAGAATGGGGACCATGCCCCCCACTCTAGACACCGCCTGGACCTCAAAGAACCAAAAGGAGCAGTTGCACCACCGCTGCTGAAGGTGTCAGCTGCAGGGCAGAACTGGACTTGGCTGGACGATCGGAGAGGCTTCCCTTAATCTGGACGCTCCCGATGTGTGGGAACAGACCTCAGTAAACGGCCCGGTCCTTGGAGGGAGACGAGGCACTTGGAACCAAGCAGGAAAATACCACCCTGGTGGCACTGCCCGTATCAGCGATCCTTGTAAGAGGAAACAGGAGCATTTCACTACTGATTCCCACCACACTTTAGCATACACAGTGTCACGTGAGATGGCTTACAGGTTACCTGTGGAGGTAGAAAAGGCATTATCCTAGTTCCAGGGCTTCACAGCTACCTCATGGCCTTGTGACTCGGTTGCATGACCGCTGACCCGTAGATTTGAGTGAGCCTCTTCTTGCAGTGAATACTTTTTAATTGTCATAAAACTTCTGTGAAGCAGGTGCCTAAAAGCAGTCCTAAGTGAACCACATGAAAGGCTACATGTTCTCCTCTCATTTTTGGTCACTGTCACTCTTTTGTAAACTAATGAAAATATAATTGGCTGTATACTATATGGATGCATTGCTGAATACTCTCTATGTAATAGCCATGGTGAATGCTTAAAAATATAAATCTAGATACGTCACTCCCGTGCTCAAGATGTGATGGTTTTCCATCAAAATTAAAAGAAAAAATGGTTACCATGGCCCATGAGATGCCAAATAACCTGGCCCCTGGCTGCCTCTCTGATCTCACCCTCCACCCCTCGTCCTGCACAATCGCTGCTCTCTGGGAACTGTCTTCCTTGCATTTGCCCCAACACCCTAAACAGGCTGCTTCAGGGCCCATTTTCCTGCCTGTCTTCTGATCTTCCCGCCTTGCTCCCGCGCTTTATTCAGGTCTCTGCCCCAGTGTCGCCTCCTGAGAGGCTTCTCCGGATCCTCACTACTCCTCTCCTCAGCAGGCTTTGTTTCTTCAGAGCCCTGCTGCAGCTGGCATTACACCTGTCTGTCTGTCTGGTTCCCCAATTAGAATTTAACTTCCAGGAGGGGAGGGAGGTTGTGGATATTGCTCAATGTTGTCCCTAGTATGTCCAGAGCAGCGGCATAAACTCGCTAATGGGATCAGACCACACATACCAATGCGCAATTTTTTCATTCCATTTAATGCAGTTCTAATATAAACATGCCTACATTTATTTTTTGTAATCGTTGCCCTGTTCCATTGAATGGCTATGTGTTTTGGTAATTAAAGCATCTCCTTATGGTGAACATTTGGGATGTTTCCAGTTGTAGGAGCTTTCATAGAATAAACCTAGAAGTTGAAATGCTACTGAAAGGGTAGAATCTGTTTACTCTCATAGCTATTTCTAAATTGCCCTTCAGAAACATTATGGCCCTTTGCACTCCTGCTGACATTCAGATGGATGTGCCTGTTTGCCTAGCTAGGGCTCAGAAATGCCCTACCGCTCCCCTTTCTGGTCCTTGTCTCGTCCCCTGAACTCTCACTGAGTTCATTTACGACCATTCTGCAGGCTGTGTAGTTTGGTACCTATTTATAGACAATGCCTCCTTCTTAGATGTAGTTTCTTTATGAATCACTGTGGTAGAGCAAAATTTCATGCACATACAAGGCTGTATTATCAGAGAGCCAAGCAGAGCTACATGAGGCAAAAGAGCCAGGATACAACACCAAATTCTCACTGAAAATAATGAGGATCACAGCTAGAAAAATGAAGGCAGACTTCAAATCGAAAGGGTGAAACTGGAGGAGAAAAAATGAAGAGGATGAGCAGTGAAGAGGTCCAGGTTAGTGGAGCATGCATCTAGTTCATTTGTGCATCCTTCTCTGCGGTCACCAGCCAGCCAGCACTGCCCAGCACCTCGGGCACCCCACACGCTGGCCCACGCGCTGGACACTTGGCGGCGGGGGACCAAGTTCCTGCTCTAGCGGAGCTTACATTCTAGTGAGCGTGCATGTAAGGACGGCAATGAACAAATGAACAAATATACACTACTCCTGGCGTTAAGTGCTACAGAAAAGAATTAGGCAGGATAAAGGGCATAGAGAGGGACTGGGGTAGGATAGCAATGGTTTTACTAAAAAGGAGTTGGGGTCTCATTAAACATCAGTATGGAGGGGGTGAGGCCACGGCCCTGCGGGAACAGGCAAGCAGCCGGCGCGGTCCCGGGGACCGTGGTGGGAGGCTGGGTGGAGGCGGTCGGGCGCTCGGAGGGCTCGCCAGGGGCGCGCAGTTGCCCAGTCTGCTCGGCTGTCCTCCCGAGGCGGACGCGGACTCCGGCCGGCGGCTCTGCTGCCAGGGATGTCAGGGCTGCGTGTTCACCTGGCAGGCCACGTGGTGCTGTCGCGACCTGATTTCTCTTGCCTTTCTAACACACGTTTCACACGGTGGTCATTCATTACACATTTGCTCAACAAATGAAAAGAAAAAATTGAAAAGTGAGGAGTCTCTTTCAATTTATTTGCATTTTTATATCGGGTTATCAAGTTTTCTTAAAGAAGGGTAGATTACAGAACGTCCCCAAATTCTTAGGCCGGTTTTAAACCTTAAGAGCTTCCAAAATGTAAATACTACATTCTGAAAAAGAATCATTTGAGAGGTTGGTTGTTGAACTTTCTTGTACATTTAGTTTTGTGAATTTGAATAATACATTTTTAAAGTTGTTGTTTTAGTTTTTCCGAAGATGGCAAACAGGGACTGATATCCAGCTGCTGTCTGGGTATCACAATGATATCCAGTCATGGTAATCAGTATTCAATGCAAAGAGCCCTGATGGTCAAAACAATTTTATAAAGGCCCAGGTAAAAGCTGAATAAACAGTTCCTTCTCTGAATTTGCCTTATTTAAATTCATAAGGTAAGGGTTCTAATACTTAGAATGCAAGGGTTGGAAAGAACATGTTTATGAATGTGGAAACTAATTTTGGAGAAGCATAAATACTTGTTCAGCATCTATACTGAGCCCAACCTTTCCTGGATACTGGTGATACAGCAATGAGCGTAACAGACGAAGATGCCACCCAAGCAGAGCTTACATTCCAGCAGACAGATGGAGGGCCTCGCTCAGAGTCACACTCGTTAGCAGCAGAGACAGGATCAGAAGCTGGTTTTCTCAGTCTCAGTCCTGTGACATTCCAGTATACCAGTTTAGGAAAACACAAAGTCTGAGCTTATTTACTTTACAAATAGAAAAATGGTTTGGCGACATAGTTTCATATATACATCCTCATAGTGGCTTACAAGTTGATTTGAAAACTTTGTTAAAATCACATAGATTCTATACAAGTACAAATGTATGTAATTATCTGTACCTCTGCACATATGCTGTAATTATAGCATAAAGATATGTTACACATATATAGTATTTTAAATATCAGTATAATGCATGAAACCATTAAATTATAGAAAATACCATTATATTTACTCAATATACCACCAGTACTTAATAATTATTTATCTCCAGTGAAAACTCAACTTGAAAGCCTACTATCAAATTATGACATGAAAGCTTTGACTTGAAACTTCTGTCCCAAGTATTATACAAAGAATAAAAGGATTAGGAAACTAGCATATTTTATAATATTTTATATTCACAGACACATGAAAAAAACAAGCTTCCTCTCATAGAATGTTCCAAATGTGTCATATTTACATATATACTCTCTCTGCTCATATTTAGAGGTGTATGTTGTATTTGGGAACAGCCCACTGATTTGTTAATTCATTCTGTAAATACTCGGTAAGCATCAAATACCCATAACACAATAGACTTCGTTCTAGGGTTGGCACTATAGCAGTGGTAAGACGAGACAGTGCATACACACACAACTTACAACACCACCGTAATTTTAGGTATCGGTAATCATCACAGAAAAGACACTAAGGTGGAAGAGACTGTCTGAGGAGCATGGGTTTCCCTTGGCCAGCTGGACAGGAGGGTCACTTGTGAGTATGCAGAAAGGGAGGCAGCCAGGTGGAGACCTGAAGGAAGGATGTTCCAGGCAGAGGAGCCAGGGTACAACCCTGAGGAGGGCCTGACCCTCCCTGACTAGTCTGAGAACCCCGGGTGCTTGCAGTAAGGTGGGCACGGAGATGGAGCGGACGAGGTCGAAGCAGCTGGTGGGGCCAGAGCTGCTGGGAAGCAGCCTACGTTCTTGCCAAGGCTGAGGGGAGGGTCAGCATCTGATGAACATTTCTATTAATGTTATTAGCTATTGTGGGAGAATGAACTGCAGGAAGCAGAAGTGGAAGCGGGTGGACGTGGAAGGCTGCTTTCTTACCAAGAAGAGGTCAATCGGTGGCTAGGGCTGGGCCAGGCAGCAGTGGAGGCGAGCAAGGAGGGCGAACTTGGACTCTGTGCTCGCTCTTTTGGATGTATGAGTGGTTCAGAACAAAAGGAGTCAGTAAACCTTAGATTTTTAGTTAGGATAAGTAGATGAATAGTAATGTCATTTACTGAAAAGGGGGAGGAACTCATGGGTGGTGGAAATAATGCGCTTTCTTTTGGATGTTTGAAGATCTTCATAAATAGCCATGTGGAACGTAAAGCAGGAAGTGCAGGTCTGAGTCAGGACTATGGGGGACGGGCTGGGGTCAGAAACAGGCGGGTAGGTAGGTAGGTAGCTAGCTAGGTAGGTAGACAGACAGCCAGGATATATTGGCATGCACATGGAATTAAAATCTATGGTACTAAATGGAACATGGATGTAAAGAGAGAGATAAATAAAAAGAGTAAGCGGAATGGAGCCTAGGATATTTCCATATTTAGAGGTCCAGAAGAAAATGAAGACTATAAAGTAGTCAACAGGAAGACCTTTTAAGGTACGGGGAGAAATAGGTAAGCGGCACAGTACAGGCATCGCAAGAACAAAGGCTTTCAAGAGGTAAAAAGATTAGAGTGGAATACTACTTGGAATTTTAGTGAGAAACAGACACAGAGGCGCTGAGGGTGTCTGGCTCCGCGGAGAGCACTGCTGAGGGAGGAGCAGACGTGGTGAAGCCCTGGGGACGGTGAGAAGAGGCGTGAGAGCTGCGCGCGGAGGGACAGCTCCTGTGGCTCTCCGGGCAAGCTTCCTTGTGACTGGCAGGCAGTATCTGGAGAGGCCCAGAGGATTAGGGGAGGTTGTCTATTTTTTAAGATGTGTGATGTCAGACCTTGCTTCTATGCAGATGGGAATGACTAATACAGAGGGTAAAACACTACATTTATAGGTCTGATATTATTGGTTGGAAAGGTGAATAAAGATAGATCACCTCCAATAAATAATCTTCCAATCAAAGCAGGTTCTAATGACAAATGAACAGTCAATCCATCAATTAATTGGAAAAATCCATAAAAGAATATCACCTAATCGATTAAACAATTTGGGATCAGAAGTAAATGCAATAATGTCCTATTAACTCACAAAGAAAAACTATAAAGTAAGTGATGTTTTGGCTGCTCTCAAAGTAACAACTGACATTAGCGATAAAATTTACTTGTTTATATGGACAGTGACATAATTCAGTATTCTTAAAAAGAAAACTTGTGGTTAATACATTTTTTTTCACACATTCCTTTTTTACCGATTCAGCCAAACCATTTCCCACGCTCGGGGCCCAGTCCCTTGCGTGTGAGTGCGGAAGGGAAAGCGGCCCCGCCCACAGCCATCCCATGCTGAGGAGCAGAGTTTGCGATTCAGTGCAAGCGCAACGCGGCACTTCCTCTGTACATATTGAGCATTAAAAGTGTTTATCTTATGTAACTTCAATCATTTGGAGAGAGGAAGAGAAGAGGTACAGTTTAGACAGAGAGCATGTCTTGCTCTGGCTATGCCACTAAATGAGTGCGTGACCTGGCCAGACTGAGAGATGCAAACCTCTTCCTTTACTTTGTCCCACTCCTTGGAGATAATCCTGGTGTTTGTGCATCTCTAAAACAGGCTGCCTAAAAACACATCGGCTGCTTTGGTGCAAACAAGGCAGTAGCAACATGGACTTCTGACAGCTGGACTTTCCGGGGGACTGCAAATGGGTGTGCAAGGCATTTATGAAGGCAACAGTTGCTCTCTGCAAGTAGTGAAGGGGGAACCTGCACTTTGGGCTAAGAGCGCAGCATCCTTACAGGTCCTAAGATGGTAAGAGCAGAGCCCAAGGTGCTACCCTGCCAGCCAGAGCAGAGCTGAGGGAATAGCACGTGAACTCTGGGAGACTGAAGGCAGTGAAGGAAGCCAGGAAGGGCCTCGCGGGCCTTTCATCCCGGGCTCTCAAGGTACATGATTACATACCCTTTGGGTGGCTGCTGTATTGTATCAGTGGTATTCTTAATGATTCCCAGGTCTGCATTTCCCAGTATCAGTATTATTCTCATTAATTTACATGCGATTGGTCTCCCATGCCGTATGATGGCCATATTGCTACAGATTCCCAATAATCGTTCTCTAAGAGTAAATCTCTAGCAGTTCCCCGCTGTCGTCACGTGCTCCCAATGTGGTCACCACATCACAGGGAATTATTAGGTATCTGTTCCAACAGTGCCACAACTTATCTTTTTTAGTTTTGAAGCAAACAAAAATATCCCTTTGGTGTTACTGCAATGTTTTTGAGTATATTTCATCCCAGACCAGGTAGTACAACAACTTGTACTTATCTGGAGATTATTGTTAGAAAATTGCATGAGGGTTTTGACTTTTCTGCTTTACCTCATTTATTCTGCAGGTTAATCCTATAAGCCATAAAGTTCGCTATTTCCCTCTCATCTTCACATTTTCCAGAGATTTATAATGAAAGGAGCATAGTGGTCAAGAAGCTAAAAATGGGAGCATTCAGAGTATTTTTGTGAGGTGGATGGAATAAATTCCCTTGATGATATTTCAGAATACTTGAACCTTTTAGAGTGATATACTTGTCCCCTTTCATTCCACCCCCTTAGCCCAGAAGAGAGACGCTTTCTTTTCTTGCCATGCACTTAAGTTCTCTACAGAAATGACGTTAGGAACGGGATTCATCTGTGCTGAAACCGGCCTGTATTTTCCCAGCTTTTCTGTGGCTAATGCTCATCCTGGTAAGAATCCTGGTATTGATGAGTGACTGGAAGGCCGGCCTGTCCTACCAGCTGAGCCACTCAGCCACACTCGATCTTTTCAGCAAAACACTTGCTAAAGTGACATCGATTTTTCCTTTTGCCCAGCTGGTGAAAAAAGCAGCAAGTTAAGAAAGCAATAGCAAGTTCCAGATGGTCTTTTAAATACTCTGCGAATGAAACTTCATAAGGCTGCCAAAGAGTATTTAGGGAGAGGTTTACGGCCGCTGAAACCTGGGTCGGCATGACACCCTATGTTGGACACATCCAGAAGTGGTGGTGGGGGCCGACCCCCTGCTGCACACTGCTCTGTGTCACAGCCTCAACGTTCCAAAGCACGTCTGGGTTTGGACTGAATGGTGTCCACCCTCATTTGTGGGTCAGTCTCACCCCAGCACCTCAGAAACTGGTTGTATTTTGAGATAATAAGGTCGCCAGGGGGACCATCACCCCACCTGATGGGTGTCCTTACAAAGAGACCATCAGGACACACAGAGTGGACACCATGTGAAGAGGAAATGGAAGGCAATGGCCGCCTGCAGGCCACAGGGAAATGCCTCAGGAAACCTGCCCAGACCTGGGCCTTGGGCCTCCGGATTGGCGGGCATATAAATCCCTGTTACTGAAACCAGCCAGTCTGTGGCATTTCTGTTATGGAAGCCCTCGCAAACTGATACGCCTGCAGAGTGGACACTGTCACCTGACACTCCAATATCTTATTTAATAAATGTGATTAAACACAACTCAAAGCACCTGGGGACAGACTATCACCTAAATGCTCTGAGGATGGGATGACCCCCCAGACACTAGTACGGACTTGTTTCAGGCTGCCTTGATTAAAAAGGGGTCCTAAGTATTACATGGATAAACCTAAATCACTTATCAACAAATGATGTCTTGAAACGAAGGCCTTAGATTTATTTCTCCAGCAGCAGTGAATATATCAAATCTGTGTTCTCTCCCTTCCTTTGGTCTAATAACTTAGATGAAGCTGGGTTTTCATTTACTGAATATAAACTCAGAAAATTTCTTATTATATAACATCCTGAGTATAAAAATCAAACAATACTTCAGGCTGAAACCTAGAAAGAAGCAAATGTTTTATGTTTCAGTTCTTTTTTTGTTTGCTGTATGACTATTTACAGGATCTTTCCTCCAAAAGACAGCCTTATAGTCCAAGTGGTGGCTGGACGGGAAGTGGCCTGAGGCCAAGTCTGGAGTCAGTCTGTGGATTCAAGTACTAGCTCCCCACGTAATGGTTTTGTGCCTGCAGACAGCATGCTTAACTTCACTGTGCCTCACTTTCCTCACCCATGAAATGTAGGGGACCTAATACCTTGAGTAGTCAAGGGCTAGTCCATCTTCAGGCCTGAGGATGGTGTCTGACACCTATTCAAGTTCTCTACTGTTACACAGTTAAGATCTCAAAGTATTTTACATAGATTCAGTCTCCGAGCTGAATGATGTTAATTCCCCTGGCTCTACTCACAGCAAATCTTTCTGTACTTCATATGTAACTCAAAATGCTACTCAGAATGAAACATAATTAAGTTGTAACATGTCACAGAGATGACTCATCTCCCCATATCCACATCTCTTAGCGAAAGAGTTGCCCTCACCCTCCTATCGCCCATCCTCTATCCTCCCTCACTGCCTCTAGACACCTGCACGCCATCACAGGCGATTCTGTGTGTCACTGCGGAGGAGGCTGAATCGCCCACGAAGGAGGAAGAACCACGGAGGCGGCTGCACCCTCCCAAAATACTGTTTCACTTCAGTTCATCTTAACTGGAGGCTTACTCGGATTTCTGATTACCAGCTTCATCTGGCTGGTACAAGTTAGTTCCTGAGCATCATTTCTGTTTAACACCACAGCAGACACTCCTTTCTAAAGGATGAGTATTACCATAAAAAATGGTTGTATCTATTTACTGAGTGATCAGAAAGGAAATTTATGGTTTAGGAGGAGGGGAAAGGTATCAAGATTAGCTAGTAGGCATAGAAGAAGTTAGTCAATTCAGGAAAAGATTTTCATATTCAGAGAGAAGAGGGGACAATGAGTTAGTAAGTGGCGAACAGGGAGAGGGAGAAAGAAAGAAAGCGAAACCAGTTTTCCTGCCTCAAAAGAGATGACAAGAGTGAGGGCGCCAGTAGCGCCTGTGGCTGTGAGCAGCTGCTGCGTGGGAAGCCTGCTGCCCTGCCTACGCCCTTCGTGCCAGAGCTGAGATGGAGCCACACCCCCGAGGATGTGCACAAGGGCCCAGTGGGCAGGTCAGACACTCAGTGGGAGGCCGAGGCCTGGCCCTCTGGTCTTGGGGGCCGTCTGGGGGCTGCTGGTGCGCCGCGGATGAGGAGCAAGTCTGTGACGGGCGAGAATATAACTTATGTACAAAAAGGTCAGATCTATGGAGAGATCTGAGGAGTGCCGATCCCTTGCTTCCCTACCAATGGTGGTTAAGTAACAAAACATAAAGTTGCGTATTCAAAGTGCAGAAGAAAGACCTTAGAAAATAAAGAGATAATGTTTGGTGGTGAAACTTGTAAAACAGAATATTAAAAATTTGGGGTCTTTAGTTTATACCTCACTGCCTTCCATATTTAGAAAATTAGGTGGATAAGAACTTGAAATATACAATAATAGCCTAAAATGTGTGTTGGTGAGAGGAAAATCTGGTGCCCAAGGCTTCCAGTCTCCAGAGCTGCGTGCCTGTACCTTCGGGCATGTAAGGAACCAGCTGAACGATGACAAGCACAGAATCAAAGATCTACAGGCAAACTATGAATGAGCCCAAGCAGACGTGCAAGCGTTAACAGAGTGAGTATGTTAGAAGAACAGGAACCAGGAATGATGTGCTTTTACTGATACTAATTCAACATCCTCAGCAAAGTCAATTACTATCTGTCTCCCATTTTTCCAGATATTGCTTATTACTCTCAATTGTCCTAACTTGATTATAAAACAATAATTGTCCTGAAAGTCTGAGGCATTAGAGAAGCATTAGGTATTAATCACAGGAAAATGTGTGATTCTGGTTTAGCTACATGCAAGACTGAATGCTTGTGCCCTTCCACCCCCCTTCACACACTGCAACTAATAGCCAAGGTGATGGTGTTTGGAGATGGGCCTTTGAGAGGTGATTACATGAGGGTGACGCCTCATGAATGGAATCAGTGTCCCCATAAAGGAGACCCCAAAGGGTTTACTTGCTCCTCCCAGCACGGGAGGTACAGGGGAAGATGGCATCTCTGGGCCCAGCAGCAGACCCTGATTAGAACCTGAGGTGTGGGTGCCTGGAGCTGGCAGAGCCGTGAGACGGAAGTCTCTGATGTTTACAGCTAACCGGTCTGTGGTGGTTTATCATAGCAACCCAAATGGACAAAGCCCTCATCCCTTGAAGGGGAAGCCATGAACATGGCCGAGATTGTAAAGATGATAACTCTTTTCTAGAAGCAAAACAAAATGATATAAGCTAAAAAACAAACCTGACACTTTTTTCATCAGAGCAGAAGTAAATGTATAAGAATATTAAATACTTAGTATATTTTGAGTCTTATACAATTAATTTCACATTGGCAATACAAATGAGGATTAACACAATGCCAAAAACAAACACTGAACTGAAATCTGGAGTGTGTGCAGTAAGTGGATTAAACAGGTCCATTCTAGAACAGAGTAGATTTGACACTTAGCACCAAAACTTTACAGGACCCATGGGGCAGGAAGGTTAAACCCTTTGCTTGAAGTCACACAGCTATTTAACGCTACAGTGAAGATCAGAGTCTGAGTCTTTCTGCTCCGAAGTCTCTCGTCTGCCCTTTACTGTAGGTGAGACTTCAGTTTCCATTTTATAAAAAAAAGCAGACTCATCACGAAGCAGTGAAGCAGCGAGTGGACTGGGCCCTATGTTCCTCAGGCTGCTTCAGAGAGAACACACGTCACACTCCATTCGCTCACTTTAACAGGTCACGTCCGACCTGCAGGGCCTTCAACATCTCTCTGCGACAGTAAGTCGTTATGTGACAGGTGGTGTGCCCCGGAGGCAGCCATGCATAGGGGCCCCAACCGCTGCAGATCAGACGCCGTCCGGAGAAAGCACTTAGCCCTCAGAGACAGAGGGCTTTTGTTTCCAAATATCATTCTCAAGCTCTGTAATGTAAAAGGCTCTCAGTAATGCTTCTTGAACCTGCCCCTAGGAAAGCACAGAAGGAGAGACGCACGTACATCCTGGGCACCCCAAATGCTTGACAAATTGATTTCAGTGGTATGTCCCTACAAAATAAGTTCATATTGAGAAACAATAAGTAGTCAATTTCTAAATCTGAGAAGAACAAGAACATTTTTATGATTTTGAAAGCCTCATCTACCCTTTGCTAAGTTAAAGGGCAAAAAAATACAAAAGAAATTTAAAAAGATCAGACTCTGAAAGGCAAAGGAGATAAGAATCTTATCAGGAATAAAGTAAATGATTCTGATGAGAAATGATATGTAATTTCGTAGAAGCTAAATACAAAGGAAGCATAGACCAGCGATTTCAATTGTAGAATGAGATGTTTCTCTTTAACCTCTATGTTTTCCTTTTAAGAACGCTGCCATACAATGTCGACACAGAAAGCCATCCTTCTGGTGTTCTTGCAACCCATAATCTAATAATCATATTCATAAAGAACTCTACTATTTGCAAAATATTTTCAACTTCTCAATGTGGGAGCCGTATTCTGACTTACTAACGTGTAATCAACACTAGGGGAGCACATGGTTTGGGGGAAACCAGAGGGGTGCAATGCCAATTAAACAGTTTGCCCAAGAACTACCCACAGTGGACCCTCAGGGGTCTCTCTCTCTCTCTCTCTCTCACACACACACAGGGAGAAAAGAAAAAAGGAAAGGAACTGTGGCTTTTATTGGTACAAGCATTTTAAATGCTTCAGATCAAAGTTAAATTAACGAGTGGAGTTGAAACATTTCACATTTTTCACACCAAGAAAAATCCCTTCTGCGGAGAAGGCACATTTTCTCTCACATCCGTTTGTCCCTTACCTGCCTGGATTTCTCCCACCCTTCCTCCTCCCTCCCAACCAAATCCTGACTGGCAGGAGATGGCTCGTCCTCCTTGGTGCACCAGAACGGGAGCCCTCCCCTCCCCTGCCCTCCCCTGCAGCGCTCCGGCCACACACCTTCCCTCCCCATTCTCCTACAGTTTACTCTTCAAACCCCAGAGCTCTCAAATTTTTTCCCCCATGAGCTGTATATCAACATGTGTGGGTCTGCCTCCTACACATCGTTTTCTCATATACATGCATACGTACATCCTTCATTTCCCAAATATATATTAAACATTTAAGAGGATAGACATTGTGGATTCAAAACTGAAAGGAGCTTACAATCTGGGGTGGGAGGAAAACACATAAGGCATTCTATTTCAGCAGAATAAGAGGTGCAAAATAGGCCTCTGTGAGAGATGGGGCAAAGGGTGCTTTCTCACACAGGAGTGCTTGAGCTGTGCCTTGAAGGTTAAATAAAGATTTGCTAGACAGATGAGGAAGAGAAAGGACATTCAGGTCTGTGGGGAACGGGTCCCTGGAGGGCCTTTCCACGGAGTTATCAGAAGAGTCCTACTTCAAATTCCTTATTATCTGGAGCATGCATCTTATTCTTTATATTCTTGAAATACTTGTAATCTATAGTGTTTCTTATTCATCTTACTTAAACTGTACTTTCAAAGTTCATAGCAAAGCCACTGGTCTTTCTCAGTGTAAATTCTGCTTGGATTTTTTGCAGCAAGAACCCTAAACACAGGAGGACAGGGGAGCCCCAGCAGGTTCCCTGCCCCATGGGCCATCTCGGAAACGAGTGAGAAAGCACAGCAGAGAGAGCGAGCCCAGGAGACGTGCTGCCTGCTTTTCTTAGCTCTTTCATCTTTTTTTTTGTATCTTTCAGTTAGCTCTTCTCTCTTCTGCCCCTTAAAAATGGTTTCTCCCCCAAATTCGACTTTGATGTAAAAGCCTTCCTGAGGCTCTCCCTAACTCTTGGGATTGCTATGGACATCCTCTGCTTGTGGGTAACTCCTCTAGGGGTGTCTCCAACCTCAGTTACTGTCCTGAGTTTCAAATCTGTATTTCCAATATATTTCTGTCCATTTTTCACCTAAGAAATCTTACCAGTACTTTGGAGTTACAGCACTTTGGAGGTTTTTTGATGGTCTTATGATGTGTCAGCTTGGCTAGGCTAAGTCCCCAGCTACTCAAACACAGATCTCAGCGTTGCTGTGAAGGCATTTGGTAGGTGTGATCAGGGCCCACCATCAGCTGGCTGAAAGTACGGGCCACTAGGTCAGATATCCTGGATGGGCCCGCTTCAGTCAGATGGAAGGCTGTGAGAGGAGAAGTGAGCCTTCCCCGAGGAGGAAATCCCACCCGAGGACCCCAGCTCCACCCAGACAGCCTGCCCTTCCTCATGGCCTGCCCTGTGGATTTCAGATGTGTCCCGACAATCACATAAGCCAGTTTCCCTGTAATACATCTCTTAATAGGTATTTTGTAAAGATTCTGCTTCTCTGGTTGAACCCCAATTGGCAGAGGTTTATAGACCCAAACTGGCTTTCTCTACTAATTTCCCATTTCTGTAGAAGGTATTGTCATTTTTCCGTTATCAAACATGGTTATCATCTGTAATTTGTGCCACCTTTTCTCCTCTACCTATTCTTTCCTGGTTTCAGTTGGTCTCTCCTTACGGAGATTCTTATTCACTTGGGTTTGGACCACCACACAGATTAATTTTCATAAAGCTGTTGGTCTCCTGCTCTGCTTTTACTGGCTTCCCCACAGCCCAGCACGTCATCACAATGCGCCCATATTTACCTCCCTGGGTCCCCCAGTAGCGACCTTCTGCTCCAACCAAGATGGTTACATCTCGGCTCTTTGTGAGGTGCTGTTTTCTGTCTCCAAGCTTTTCCTTATACTACCTCCCACCTTGAGATGAGATGTCCTTTCTGTCCCCACCCCAATCCTTCAAGACCACCTCAAAGCATCTCAGCTTATGAGCTGGTCTGCCCAGCCTGAGCCGCAGTGATAGGACAGTGCTCGAGAAACTCCGCTATTATATCCCTGTAAGGAAATAAAACTGAGTATGAACTGCTCTACGGAAACAGATTAACGTGGTAGATTTTAAATTAAATCTTTCGCTTATACGTAACTTTTCATCTGAGTATATATGCCTTTACATCTCTCAGCACTCTGCCGTCAGAGTGCTTGGTGAGAGAGCGGGCTCTTGAGTGAGTGGCTGACCCAATTTCAGTAACTAAAGCTTAGAGCATTAACTGTGTTCCCATTCATTGAAGCCCAAACTGGCTCCTATAGTTGGTCAATCAGGTAAAAACTTTTCCAGACCACACTGCTTCTGTGTTGTTCATTGATGCCAAGTTTAAAGTGTGAGGGAGGAAAGAAATGAACTTTTACACGTGGGCAGAATAATGCCTTGCTGCCTACTAATAACGAGCATAGAGAAGAGGCAAGAGGACATTTCACTCAGTTGGTTAAACATGAGGATGGCAGAAAATCAAACAGATGTTAAGGGTCCTACTAAGACAAATGACCTAAGCTAAATTGGGAATTAGGGGAGGGAAAGCTCCAAACCCCGAATGCATGACAGCCATCCAAAGTACATTTAAGTCTCTTTCCATGGGTGAGCCCAGCTCCTGAAGTTACATGTTAAGTTTAAATGAAACTAAAAATTAGGAATTCATTCCATACAGGAATCACTCACAATTAAAAATAAAAACACAAAGCATAAGCAAGATGTGGAAGACTCTTCTTTGTTAATGTGTAAAACCCACCACATGACAAAGTGGCCTCCATCAGATTTTGATTTAGAGTTTTTGGTTTTTGTTTTTAAGAAAGCAGCAAGAAAGGAAGTTGCCGGTGATGCTGATTTTACTGTGCAGATTATTAGTCTTCGGAGAACATCACCGATTTTAAATATTTATAAGTAAGACGGCTCTTGGCCAGGGGCCTCTCAGGATGTCTTTGGCACAGACTCCAGTGGTGGTGACGAGACCACACTTTCAGTGTCAGCCTGAGAGCTCACGGCACCGGCCTGAGACGGGATGGGGAGCATGATGAGGGAAAAATGACCACATTACACTTCTCTCCATATATTACCTAGAAGCACAAAATAAGTCTATTTTTGAAATTTCTTAAAAATCCTAACAAGTTTGTTTTCTTCTGGTCTAAAGATAATTAGAGCATACTTCACATTTGAGAATTTTGATTGGTTTCTCTGAAATACTGCTGGGGTAGACCCTCGTAAATAGGTAGTTTTAGGAAAAAAGTACAAACTGTCCTAACACAGTTGAGATGAGTCATCACAAGGTACTTAAAAAATAGTCACATTTCTTTGGTCCTTGCCTAAACATAACAAGAGGAAAGGCAAACTTTTTGGAGCCTAAATAGAAAATATGATTTACAATTTCAAAATGCAGAGAAAACATGTTTCTGAATTTCCAGAATAGATGTCCATATGCATTTAATTGCATGTAAATGGACTCTATGGTATGCAATACAGTTGACACAATTTTCAATAAAAGTGAAATTGCTTCATAAGAAAAATAACTTTGTGGTAACATTAACATGTATATTGTGGTACTTAGGAGTTGAAGCACTGGTTAATTTCAGATCCAGCAAGTCTAGGTTTAAACGTAATCATATTTAGACATAATACTTTTATAAATACACCTATAGTAGCAACACCCTTCTATAAGTACTTCATCCACCATATAACAATTTTTACATGGTTTTCTTTTTCACTCAATTATTAGTAATCTCAAGTATGACACTACCTCTGCTTGAAAACTGTTAACATAATCACTGAAAGCTTCAAATACAGAAATTCGGCTTTTAGTTTTAGTTTTATGAAAAGTTATAAATTAACAAACTGCTATTAGGACTTAGTAAATTCATACATGGAACATAGACTTACCTTGTCTATCTTGGAAAACTTAAGAGTCAGCATTAGGTTGTTCTCAGAGGACAACTGCAAGCCAAAGAGGCTTTGACCTGCTTAAATACCCTGTGCTGTCTGGGGTGGAACACCGGAGCTCTCTGCCAAGTCCTCCATCCCCCCTCTCTCTCTCTCCCTGTCTCTCTCTGCCTCTCTTTTCTTCTTTCCCCCTCTGTCTTTCTCACACATACACACAGTTTGATTAAACTGCTTTTGTCAAGAGTGTTCTTTCTATAGCTTATTATAAGACCATGAAATGAAAAATCATTCAGCAAATTTGCTATGTACCTAATCTCATAAATCTGAAAACTGCTAACTAGCCACAATTTGAAAACTGCTATATAGCCACAAAATTTTAAACAAATTCTATAATGAAGACATATTTAAATCAAATGAAATGAAAGTATGTTGCTAACTTTATAAAATACTGTGCAGCTTCTCCATATCAGGGAAGGAAAGCTCTGGGCTAACACATGATTTCCAGAGCAAACCCATTTAAAAGGCTTTTACATGAGCAGGAGGAAGGTCCCACATTGATTTCTTCAATTGCACATGGTTGGTACTTGGGATATATGTGTGACACACTTAAGCAAATTCTCACTTTACAAGAGCACTCCCGGGTTTCCGCTGTGTCCGTGCACCAGTTCACACCCCACCCTCCTGCCAGGAGATCAGCGCTGAGGCAAGGGAGATGGCAAAGCACAGAAAAAGAAAAGGGTCAACTTCTACTGGGCACTTTTTACATACCACGCCCCAAGCTCAGTGCTTTACACACATTGCCACCAAGGCTTGTGTAATTTGCTGCTCTCCCTGTTGCTCTATTTTACAAGTATAAGAACAGGGGCTTGAGTTAAGTAGCTGTTTGTAAGTGGCAAATCTGTCGCCACCAGCAAAACAAAACCCCCAAACAAAGCAAGTTCCAACCAAGGCCCACGTCCTCTCAGACCTACGTTAGGGGAAATTGGCAGCGACAGAACCATTTTACGAGGACAGCGTTTCCCATGGCCCCTCCTCACTTCCACGAGGGCGCTGAGGGATCGGCCCAGCTGCCCTGCTCTTTCCTCTCCTCCCTTCAGGGCTGTGTCAACAGCCTGAATAGGTAAAAGGCAATAGGCACAATCCTGGTTTATGCCTCTTGTTCTGGCATATTATTAAGTGTCCCCATTTTTACTCTCAAAGATATGCCCGTCTGGGGGATAAATGACTCAGTTAGCATGTATATATAAATGGAGAAGAGCAACACAAGTTAAACCAAACTGTCTCAAAACAGTCACAAGTGACACTCTGGAATTCTAACTAGACTGTTACTAAAATAGAAATGGTGAGGAATGCAAGTCCACATAACTCTGACGTTGTGCCTGGTGGTACCTGGTAAACAATGTCTCTCTCTTTTAGAACCTGAAGTACTTACGTGGGTCTGCTGCGTCAGGGGACACTGGTGCACCACGGAGGCACCTTTATCAGCACAACTGAAGCAAGTTACCATGGGACCGGAGTAACTGAAGGGGGACGAGATCATAATATAATTTTCAGATATAAAATGCACATGGTCAGTCTTTCATTACCAGCACATAGCCTCTCCAGCTGCTACTTCCCCTAGGATGTCCTTAGAGGAGCGGTGGGGGCGGGAGCCCACCTGTGACATCTGAAATCCCGCCATGAGAACTTTTTCCCTTGGAAAACTTATGCTAGTGCCCTCAAAGGAATGATGCAAGTCCATCTAGACTTTTAACAACTTAATGCATCGGTTTAGAAAATCTCTTTAATAAGATATGTTACACGTGATAGACAAAAAGAGTATATAGTCGCTTCTGTGGAGGATCCGAGGAAGAGAATCTTTATCCTCAGCCTGCTGAGCTCAGGCAGAAGAAATCCGTGTGAACTACTGAAGGAGCTCAGGCAGCGGAGGGCGGGGCCAGACGGAACCTCTAGTTTGGTATCTCTGCTGTCCAACATACATGTGCGGACATATGGCCAGGGTTCTGGCTTATGTTTCAGGGGAATTAAGGAATGTTTCAGAGGATATTCGAAGGGATGAACATGGAATTTAGAGAATGCTTTTCTACATTTACTGGAATATTTGGGGGAAATTTTATAGTAAAATAACATGAGCATGTAATAAAAGGAAGGCTAAACACTCACGGATTTTTACAATAAGACTTGAGACTTCAAATACTCCCCCTCTCCTGGCCGCTGATGCAGGCTAGGCCCCTGGGGCTTCTGCGGGTGTGCACCGCCTTCCTGTGCCACGAGAGGTGCTCCAGCGGAAGAGTGAGAAGCACGCATCAGTTCTTTATCCCAGCAGCACATTTCCAAACTCCAGAAAGCAAATGACAGAATTTCAAATATGGGAGCTTAGGGATTTGGAGTTAAGAGTAATTCTTAGCTCAAGCATTCCACAGATAGGAAATGAATTATGTTCTGAAGATAGTGTTAAGGTCTTGAGTCAGCATAAAGTGGACATATTTTAGAGATCAATATGTCAACTCACAGGATATGGAGTGTCAACCCATCTCTGGGGTGTCCCAGGATACTTTAATATTGGGCTGGGATCACCTTCCAGATTATGTGGGAGAATTATGTCAGGGATGGTGACCGGTCCCCTTTATGTGGGCTGACTGTCTAAGCCAAAGAAATATCTAGTGTATACCAGTGATCTCTGAGCACCAACCAGGCGTCATTACGTACATGACAAGAATGTCAAAGATGTGCTTTAACAGCAAATACAAGATTATGCTCCTTGTGGTTCATTATTTTGAGGGGGAGAGGAAAAATGGATATAAATAATGGCATAGAACTAGAGTGATAAGAAAACTATAAACAGAGAGCCCAAAGTTTCGTTTGACCATGGCTGTCAACTCCTGGGAGACCACAGATGGTAGACAAATAGACTCATTAAAATGCCAGAGAGGTGGAAATATCTTGTGTCTTCTGATGTGGCCATCTCTAGCCTGAGAACAGATCTATCAGTGTGAAAAACTGCCACACACTTTATCAGTGTGAAAAATGAATTGTTTTTATAATGGTGCTTCATGTCATCTTCATGCACATAAAAGAATCACAGAATTAGGTTCTACATGTAAAGGAAAAAATTAACAAGGGACAATAATTTTAAAAAGTAAAAAGTCTTCCCAGCCCAAATAAATTACAATGCCATTGTTTAGTTTTTTAAATCTAGGTATTTTGAGTGTAAATACATATATTCTCTTGTTTGGAGATGTCAAGGCTTAATGGCGGTATCTGTATCAAGTAAATCCTCTATAATAAACTCATGTTTAAAAAGGACCGAAAGGATTCATTTATATTGCTGAACTATGTAATCTTTAGAAACAGTGTAAAATCCAGCTCAGATTGACTATAAAATGATCTCATGCTTCTTCACCCTGTTTGCATTCTGTCAAAAGTTATAAAGGGACATACAACTACTGTTTAAAAAAGTAAAATAAAACTTCAGCTTAGCATACAAAGTGAGAGCATTCTTTTTTTCATATTTTCTATCCTAGGAATTGATGACACTTTGACACACACACATTTTTTCCCTCCTATTTGGCTGTACAGGTTTATGAGTTTTTCTTAGATGTGTAATATTTGCACACTTGTCCTTTGATTTGTAACATTTGCTCCTTTCCTGCCAGTGTAAATATGCCACTGAGAACAAGAAGGATGAATTTTCAAAGAAAAGGAGAGCTGACATTGATGGCCGGGGAAGCCCTCAGGTGGTCTGGACTTACTTCTGGGCCCTGACTTTGCAACAGGCCTCCAAAAGGTCTAAAGAACTAAGGAGGTTGCCAAGAACGCTGGGATGCATGCTCTATGGGGGTACACATACAAGGGATACAAAACTGAACACACTGAAATCTTTATTCCGATCAGCAAAAGAATACTAGGAAAAATTACAAGTAATTTCCCTACAGTTAAAACTATCAATACTGACTCTATCTCTTTTAACAGCTGACACTGAGCCTGGGTTATAGTGCATCTAAGGAACAACATGTAAGTAATACTAGATTACATAGTAATACATGTTCCTTTTCTGTTAAAATTTAAGGAATGATACATGGTCATTATTTTAACTACAGCAAGCACTCATTGGAGTTGGATTCAAAATTACTTTACTGTCAGAAATAAATTTAACAAAAAAGAGTTCTACCTTAAGAGCTGGCAGCAGAGTTTTTCTTAGTGAAACACTGTCCCCCTTGGGAGGCAGAATAACGCAGTGGCTAAGAGGTCAGGCTCTGCAGCCAAAAAGCCCCGGTCAAATTCTGGCTTTGCCAGTCACCGCTTACTCTTCACACTGAGTTTCCTCACCGGTAAACAGGAAAAATGATAATAGAACCCACCTCAGAGGCCTGTTTTAAAGACTGAATAAATTACTACTGATAAAGCAAACTGAAGATTGATACATGTGTACGTTTGTTATTTGCAGATATTGACAGAACCCAGGAGGAGTAGTTGAGGAGCAGAGGTGAGAGAGAAGAGAGGAAGAAATGGCCAAATACCGTGTGCCTAGAAATGCGATCCCATCCCCGTCGGCTCCTTCCCTGCAATTCTGGACTCCCATTCAAACCCTCACCACTGTCTATTCAACCAATACACGCTGGGCAGGCACATGGTCTTAAATTTTGTTTTGTTTTAAAAAGCAAAGAAGTGGCTGAGCCTCACACAGGATCTACGAGGCATGAGATAAAGGAAGCTGGACTCTGAGAGTCAAAAGAAGCCAGGAAAATTCAAAACTGAGAGAAAGAGGCTCCCAGATGACATGTCCAGGGCACAGTCTTACAATAATATAAGAAAGCACCAGATTTTGACTCTACTTAAAAAAAATTTGAACTCAGATAACTTAATTATAATGAAAGCCATTTTAAGTCATGTGAGAGTGTGTGCTAGCTGCTCACTTCCATTCTGTAATATGATGCCAAGGGGCTGTCCACCAGGCCTGTACTGCCCAGTCCCTGTCTCTAGCAGGTAGGTGTGGCCACGTGATGGGTGACGTGTGGCACTTCTGGAGCAAGGCGTTTAAGAAGCAGATGCACTTTCTCCGTTCCCCTTTCATCCTCTGCCCTATGGATTCAGATGACAAAGAGGCATAAAATATAAAGAGGCTGGGAACCTAAGCCACGTCATGGACTGTCGACTATGAGCACGTGCTCAAATTGTTAAGTGAATAACAAACAGAATTTTACTGAATTTGAGACTTTACACATTTTAGAGCCAATTCCTAGAGCAGGCAGAATTTTAACTAACATATCAAGCTACTTGAGGATGACAGCAGAGTTATGCCAGCTAAAGAACATAACTGTGAGCATACTGAATCTACCAGTTATGGGCTATTTGGGCAAATTATTTACTCTTCCAGAGTTTGAGTTTCTTCATCTAAAGAAATGGTGATAATAACGGGACCTGTTTTCAAGTGGTGGGATTGCGCCAAGCTGTCTCCGACTAAGTAGCCAATAAACTCAGTTTGTTAAATCTCTATAATTAGGTTTATCCTGTGGCTAAACCAATCAGGGGAGTAAACGGAACAGATGGATCCAGTTTTCTTGTAAGCACAGAGAGGCATTCCTCAAGACGTGAGTGACCTGCTCACAGCACGTTCCCATCTTCTCCCCATCAGCACGACTAGGGGCCCTCGTAGACGACTGCCTGGTCCTTTCCTTACTCCCACACCACCTTCTCCCACAGGAGCATTAGTCTCCTCTGCGGGTGCAGAAGCTCACACAGCAGGGACCACAGGGACTTTCTCCCCAGGCTGCACACAACTGTCTTTTGACTCTCTTCATCCTCCACCTCTCTTTTCCAGCTCCTTCCCAGCTATCCCAAGGAAGCCTTTTCTTCTTTTGACAACCTCCTTGGTGCTCAGAAAGCAGCGACATGGCGCAGAGAAAAAACAGTACTCTTCTGAGAATGACTTATACTTTGACAGAAGACTATGTAACTTGAGATAGGATCCCTTCTTTACACACTCCCTTGCCCACAGAAAACCTAGGAGGATTCACTAAACCCACGGATGCCGAACAAACTCATTTTTGTGAAAGGAAGAAAATTCTACTGTTGAGGAAGCTAGACTTCCTCATTTTAAGACAACACATCTGAGAAAGCATTGGCCGAAATAGCCCATCAGGTGATCGGTGTGGCAGTATAGTGACTGTCCTAGAGCCAGACACTGCCCAGGCCACCCTCGATGACGTGCCCCGCCTGAAGCACTGAACGTCCACAGCTGGACTGCTAGGTTCAGATTTAAGGTCCGCTCTTACTGGTATGAACTTGGCACGTTACTCAAGCCCTCCCCGTTCCCCTTTCCTGCTAAGACTGGTGACAAAGTGAGGCTCATTACTGAAGAAACAGTGGTGATGAGCTTTAGCTTAGTCTTGGTGTGTAAATTATATGGATATGCATTTTATAGTTTTCTCCCTATAAGAGAAAATGAAATCCAAATTAAATATTTTTCTAATTGTATAAACTTCCATAAAAGTGACAAAATGCTAACCATTGACACTGGATATTGTGGGTACTGATGGATAATTATACCCTTAACTAACAATTAACAGCACTTTAAACATACCCAGACCAGGCAGTAGAGTGTGCTTAAGTCCATTCTGTCTGCTGTAGTAGAAATCCCTTAAACTGGCGTCTTCTACATGACAAACCCTCACTTCTCACATTCTGGAGCCTGGGAAGCCCAAGATGGCGAGAATGGCCGACTCGGTGTCTGCGGTGAGGTCCCTGGGTCTTGCTCGGCTGTCTTCTGTGTGCTCCCGCGGTGGAGGGCCCGAGGGGGCTCTGTGGGGTGCCCTCTTATAAAGGCGTGAACCCCATTCATGAGCCCTCAACCTTCACACCTCATCACCTCCGGAAAGCCGACCTCCTAATACCATCACGACGGGCATTAGGCTCAGCACACGAACTTGGGGGAGGACGGCGCAAACACGCAGCCCACAGCAAGGACCAGCGCTCTTGGCGCAAAAACTCCAGTTCCCTCTGCCACCTACTAGCTGGGTGACTTTGGACAAGAGAAAAAAAAGAGGCTTTGCGTTTCCCTAGAAAATGCATACGATCACTCTACTAGGCCAGTGGCTCTCAGAGCAGGATTGCTGAGAGGGTTAAAGGTGACCGTGTGCATCCAGGGCTTTCCACGGGACCACCCACCTAGTACGGGCTGAACGGGGATTTGCTGTCCTCACTCGGTAGATGTCCATGGGGCACATGAACTCTGGCATCATATAAACACTACTGCCAATCCTGAGTGGCTTTAAAAACAATAGTCACTTAAGTTCCATGGGCACAATTGCTAGTTTCAGGCAGTGCTGACCTACAGTTTAATGGTGGAGAAAAAAAGGTAAAGCTTTAAAACTAAAATACGGCTTCTTTTTACTTTGGGGAAGTGAGTTGGACATAACTAAGAATGAACAAGACAAAGGTCAGCATGGTATCTAAAAAAAACAGGTTCTTACAAAACTTAAAATTTCAGGGGATATGTATGTAAAATTCAAAATGTTTATGCTCCTCACAATCGCATTTAATTCTCACAATTATTCTCTGGAAAGAAAGGAAAATTGTTAAGAATACATTAAGTTTTATGGAGGCTTTGAGGAAGAAAGAGCACATATTTATATTTATCAGGAATCTTTCCTCAATTACTGCCCTCCTCTCTTTCCTAATATGATCGGGATCTTATTTGAAAAGTTTTCAATAATTTTGCATTCATGGGATGGTAAGGATAAAAGGCTTGGAAAACAATAAAGTTCTATAATAAGACAGGGATGGTCGTATGTCTTTTACCAAGCAGGAAATGAGCTTGTAAACAATTCGAGAGCAAGGGAAATGCTTTCTGTTCTGGTGAGCCATGAAGAATACTCAGGGCAGGGTTCCAGAGGGTGTGGGTTGTCCTCAAATGCTTAGCTACAGGGCATGCCGTGAGTGACAACTAGAAAAATGTAAAAATGTAAACGCAGAACAGAAGAATAGACAACTGGCATTACTCTGAATAACGTCACTAAGCCATTTACAGAGTAAAAAGATGTGCCCTGAATTGTGAGAGTGTGCGATCTGGGCCAGAGAATCTAGGGCGTGCTGAATAAGAATTGAACAGCGTGGCAGAGTACTGAGGAGACATGCCTCTGCCTCCTGCACCATAGTAGAAGGGAGCCAGGGAGTCTCAGTTATCATGTAGCCACTTGGATTGACGCACTTCCACCAAGGGACTCATAATTCCGGCCATATACTCCTTAGAAATTAAAATCAATTACACTTAGACCAAATTCAAGCAAGCATCCCTGGGAAAAAGTATGCTTTATCATACTTGTCAGTGGATTTAAGGCAATATTAGTTCTTCCCATTTCTGCACAAAAAATTTGGATTCCATTTTTGTAATTACATGATTTATGAGTGTGGATGGCTTTTCCCCACAAAAATATAATGCTTTTGAGTCTTTACTGTGAAAGAGACAATAAAGAATGATCCACGAGAATACAGAATTTCTAGTAAGCATGATAGAAAGCTTAACGGAACTGAAAGTAGTATTTGTCTGTGAAGGTACTATTTTCCTACTCTGATCTTGTCATTCACCTCAGCACTTTCAGTAAGAGTCTAATATACATGTTGACTGGTATTTTTTTGTCAATGATTTGCCAAAGATCAAAGAATCTCCATGAAATTTTATGTACTCTTCCTTAAAATGACCTCTTGTTTCTTTTTCTTTTTCCTTTTTAAAAACAACTGAATAATGTTTGGCTGATTTTCCTGAGATGAAAGTTGTAAATAGGAATTGGCATTTTTAGCAGCAGGTTGAATCACATAGAGTCGATAAACTGTCTCTTGTATTTACTTTCCTGTGGATTTCTAATCAATAGGCTTTCCTTTTAAGAACTCTCCCTCATTAGAGGCTTTGTATCTGGTTAAGTTTCCATGATGCAGGGAGACAGATCAAAGATTCTTTCTTACACTTTCAAATTCAGAGTGATAAAAATATCAAATTAAGATGTTAATATATTTACTCATATTTCCCAATATACTTCAACTTCATTAGATAACAGCAAAGTGTTTTAAGGCAATTGTATGCTTCTTTACAAATATAAATTTATTTAGTCGTTACATATAATTTGTAATCTTTTTCACTTGAACTTTCCTAAGTATAATATGATTATTTACTTACTTTTTGATTAACTGTCAGAAATTTTATAGTTTCAAATTAAGAGCTAAAGAAATGTGGTGTTTTCATTTACAAAAACATCCGAGGGTATGCGATTATTTCTCCCGTAGTCTTAGAACATAAAGTCTATCAAGCCTCACTAAATCTATGACTATCATTGTGCGTACCACATTCTTTATTTATAAGAAAAGAATCCTGACAACGTAAATGATTTTGTAGTAAGTATCACGATGTACTGGCTTGATGGGAAGTTTTATTTCCCACACAAGAACTCACTAGCTGACTTGGAACACAGTTCTGGTAGAGCCATTATGCACAGGAGCCCTCTGTATCCCCAACAAAAGAAAAACTTCCAAAAAATCTGGACATTTTTGCATTTCTTACCTAAGTACTTTCACAAAATTAATAGGCAGACCTTAATTAAATGAAGTGATCTGTGTAAAGAGGTGTTGGAAACTATAGTATCTTTATCAATCATTATCAGTGCAACCTTATCTTTCAGTAATTTCTAATAACATATTACTTTATTTGACTGTTACTGTATGGTAAGGAAATTGCCATCCCAACCGTTCATTTACTGTCTCAAACCTTAAAATGATAATTATCTAGTGCTGTCTAGGGAAGTGTGAAAACCTAAAGACAAAAAGGTGAAATTATGAGGCAAGTATATCCCTACCAATGTCTAGGTCCTTTTGAAGTGAAATTATAAGCAAAGAAGAGGAAAAGGAGGGAGAAAAATAATAGAAAAGTCACTTCTGCTTGTTCAAATTAAAAAAAAGCACAGTTTTTCTAAAAGTAACAAAACCGAACAAAGAAGAAAAATTGCCTTTAAAATTTACTAAGAATAGCACATCACACTGTTATATGAAACACTGCTGTATGATCAATAAAACCACCATCTGAGCATGATAGTCTATGTAAACATCGCACTCCCATCTGTACACGTCTATCGAGGCTCTTCTGCATTGAAGGCAGACCAAAAAAACACCTGCTACCCTTGAGAAACTCTGAAGTTCAAGTATCTCTACAGACATTTATGGAGCAGAGAAATATTTAAACAGCACCACACGAGAACCAAAATAAGTATTACAGGAGTTTACAGAGTCACTTTTAACCATGATAGGAAGTCAGAATTTGAACAGGGCTTGAATGAAGAGAAGGATTTTGACAGGTGAGAAAACAGATTAAGAACTTTTCAGGTGGAGGACTGAGCACCTGTTAAGGTGCAAAGAAAGCTTTAAGGCACGCTTTATGAACCCAAGGAAGGGAAGTGTGGCCGGAGCGTTGCCAGAAATGAAGTCACACATGTGAGAGATGGGAAATAAAAGAGGATCGTCTAACCATGCCAGATAAAGGTAGACATCTTTTATCAATATTTTTCTATTATACACATCTCACCGGTTTCAAAACTGGATAATACCTGTGACCTAGACCATAAGATAAATTTTATCCAAATCAAATTCACATCTATGGACTCCCTGTGACCTTAGCAAGAAGAGTTTTGGGGAACTGGATGGCCGTAACTCAGATTGGAGTGTGAGGAGGACTGAGTGGCTTGTGAGGAAAGAGATGGAATGCAGAACACTTTCAAAAAGATTCATTCATTCATTCAAGAAAGGCTCCGTGTGCCTGGCATAGGCACTGTGCTCACCTGCCGGGGATATGACCACCAGTCAGTTAACAGACAGAGGCCCTGAGCTCCCTGCTGGGAAAGCCAGGGTGAGGGTGGGACTTCTATAATCCCTTCTGTAAACTGGGAAGCCAGGGATTAAGTTTTAGGGCAAGGTTGAAGATCTGAAGGTGTTTATCCTTCAGGGGATAAGCCTTCATTCTGGAGAATCATGATGTGAAATGAGAGACGATATCGCTGGGCACACGGCAGAAATGTGAACGCCACAGGAGGGAAAAACAAGGAAAGTGATGGTGGCAGTGTAAATGAACCCCTGACTCTGAGAAGCAGAAAAGCCGTTTAGGTAACTACAGATATGGTCATCATTCTCCTATGTGTCCGTCTGTGCTGTGTGCTGCAGCCAGAAAGCTGCCCCAAATATTTCACCATACCCACTCTGAAACTGATCCCAAGCTTAAAGATTACCTTGGTACAGTTAACAATAATTATCACCATATATAATAATTTGATTACTTAGTCTTATGCTGTGAAGGCACTTAATAAATGTTAGTGTCCTTTCCTCCTCCATGTCCTAAAATACAAGTTCAATACAAAAATTAATTCAACTCTAATGAATATTTTTTTCTACCAAACCAACCTGAAAGTATATTTACATATTAGCCAGACTCAAAATTTATGGTTCAGAGCAAGAAAAAGAACAAAAATAGAGCAGCTGGAGTATGTTTGAAAATGCTCATCCTTATTAGGGCATCTCTTCAGAAGACGAGTTACTATAGCTGAACTGAATCCCTATTAACAGTGGTGAGTTCCTAAGCCTGACAGCAATCGTAAATGCAGAGCCCGTGCTTAACTCATCTGATGGTTTTGAAGACTTGGGAATCGTTTCTGGCACCACGGTTTTGTGTTCAGGAAACAAAGAACTTGAGACATTACATTCCTGAGAATATTTTTCTGGTGCTATTAAATGAATCAAAGAAATGAGGCACAGACAGGGAATTAGATTTCAGCAAGATTTTGATCCCGAGGAGCAGTCAGTTTCTAAGACTTTTGGGGGTGCCCATCCTTCGGAAGAATTATTTTTTCTCTACTGTTTTTTTTTTCTCTGCTGTTAATAATAAGCAGAGCCAAGAAAACTTTTCTCAGAATGTTCAAAGAGGCCGCCTCGGCTTCCTTCCCTGTAGCTACAACCTACTTTTGTAAAGGAAAAGGCAGAGTGTCTTCACAAAGCGGCGTGTGAGGAAAGGGATGGATTGCAGAACACTTTCAAAAAGATCCATTCATTCAAGAAAGTCTCCATCACTGTGCTCACCTGCGGGGATGAGACCACCAGTCAGTTGACAGACAGAGGCCCTGAGCTCCCTGTTGGTAAAGGAAATTTTGGTAAATGGATTGGTTGGAAGGAGAAAGAATAAGTCCCATTCTGATGAGAGATAACTTGTTTTCCCAAAAGGTGAATAAAGTCTGAGGCGCAAGGTGGTGCTCACTTGATTTATTTTATGACTTGCTTTACCTGTGTGATTTCTGGGAAGAAAACTGGAACAAAATGAACAGACGGGGGTTTCGTATCTTGGGTATTTTCTTGGTATGACTATTATCCAAAGACAACACATTTAAAACAATAATGCCCTTGCACTCACAGGAAAATCAGCTTACTCAGGCGCTAGCACTTAGGTGTAAGTCGGCTATAGGTACAGTTTTATCAGTGTATATTATTCATTTCTTGATAGCGGAACAAAAGCAATTTTGTTAGTTTATATCTATGATTTCATCTTGAGAAGTCGGTGATATGCCCTGGAAATTCATGAGCTCTTATGAAACTGTTTTGAAATCAAACATCCATACATCTACCTAACACTTCTTAGCATATTTATATTTTTGTCTAATAGAATCTTGTAGGATAATGAACTCTATAATAGAGTTTCTAACTCTACTATGGACCTTCAGAAATGTTTCATTCTCATGATTATAATAAAGAATTATTTGAGATAAATTGCCAAAGCAAAAAAAAAATGTCTTTTAGACTCATATTCTAATAGGAGAAGGCACTGCTCATTGCCTTTGGAAGAGAGAACATGAACAGGTGGATGGACAAGCTTCAGTTTTCTCCAGTGAGACAAATATTCACACTGGAAGGAGTCAAACTAAGTGTGAATGACAGCCCAAGACAGGGGAGCTTCCAAAATGAGTGCTCGTGTGTAGACCCCCGAGGGCTGGCACCGCGAGCTCAGAGATGCCAGCGACAATCGTGGCGAGGGCCCTGGAGGTGCACACAGCAGCAGCCGACAGTCTCGACAAAAGACAGAGAAGGGCTCCTGTGAACCAGGTGTGTGCCACGCGGACAGTGCCCCCTGGCAGATGCCTGCAAGGTCGCCCTTCAGAGATGGCGCACCGTCCGAACAGCGTGACTCTGTGTGCTCAGCGGCGTGCTTTTATCCCCATTCCTGCAGTTCCCCCACCTTATCCTCACGCTCACCTTCTGTTCTGGCTTCTTTTGCATTGAGAAGGTCAAAGGCTTCTGACTCCAGCTCCTCCAGTCTTCAATATTTCCACTGCGATATTCCTCTGGATTTTAACAATTTCCTCTGTTCTCCCAAACTCAGGGGAGATCTATTGTTCCCTCTCTCCAAGAATAACCTTGCGTTCTTGAATTAGGCTCTGCTCCATTAAATAAAATTCTTTATATTTGTATTTTGATTTCTCCATCTGGAGGTGCTTTTTACACGCTTCATCTTGGAAATGCGCTCAGATCCCCTTTATTCTGACACACACCCACACATACCGTGCACAGATATGCCCCCATACAGCACACCCCTCCACACACCCCTCACGCACCCGCAGCCCGCCCCCCCAACACACACACGCCACACACTTATCTACTCCCAGTACCCCCTCCATTACGGAGTCTGGGCCATGACAAGCGCTTACTTAATGTTGGCAGAGCGAATGGCAGGGCTGTCTCACCAGGCCTCGCTCCCTCCCAAGGCTAAGCTTTCTGAAGAGAAGTTCCTAGTACTTGCTTCTGTTCATTCATCTTTCCAGCCTCACCCCAACCATCTGAATAGGCTTAGGGGTGGCGGGTGCAGCCTAGCTCTCTCCCACTGTCGACCATGGGCACCGTCCCCTTGGGCCCCTCCCCACAGTCCCTCCTGTCCTAGCTCCTCCGTCTCCAGCAAGAACCAGCCAGTCCCGGGGTGCTAGTTACCTGGGGCTGGATGGGATGGTGCTGCCGAGAGAAACCAGGACGAACAAGGAGAGCGGCGGGCCTGCAGCCCATGCTGGACCTGCCCCTGATGGAGGCTCACGCTGTGCTCACCCCTTCCTCACTCGTCCATCCGAACCTAAGGCCAGGAAGAGCGCTTCGGTCCCCAAATCCAGCTGTTTTCCCACTGCGCCTAGGCCCTTCAGTCTTGCTGTCAGATTAACCAGCCTCTGTGAGCCCCCTCCCCTCTCAGGACTGTTTCTCCTCCTCTTTGCTCCTTACCTTATTTCCGGGCCCTCTGCCTTCTCTAATTCTCCCTTCTTCCCTTACCCGTTATTTCTGAGTGTTGGCCTTGACCTTGCTGTGGTTTCACCTGCAGCTCACTGCTTTGCCTGCGTAAGCTCATTCTTGCCCATTTCCATGGCGTCTTCTCTGCTTCATGACATAATTCTTCATTTCATCTTTTAGCCAACCTGACCTTCTTGCTTCTCCATTTTTCTTCCAGGGAGGCTTCCAGGAGGACATGTTGTCCTTTCAATTCTCTTGATTAAAAGCTCTCCATCAAATAGTGAGCAGGGCCCCTGGAAGGGCTTTAAGACTTGGCCCCAACCTTTTCTTCTCAATGTTTTGTCCACTATAGCCCTTTCCTCCACCTTTGCTTTAGCCAAACTGTGCTCGTGGCCTGGGATAATGTATCGAAAGGTATATTTGTGTTTTTCTCCCAGTACTTTGACTCCTTTTTTAAAGGTAGCAATTATCTTTTAATAATTTCCACAGAACTATTGGATGCCTTCCCTCTTCAGGAATTTCCTGAGGAAATAGGGCTCCTCAGTCTTTTGTAAATGCCTAAAGTCCGAAACAGGTGACGCCAAGTGTGCCAGATCAGGAGGAGAGAAGGCGGCTCTGCAGGACCTAGAGCTGGGGGTGAAGCCCGGAGGAAACCAGGCTCTGCTCTGCGCACCCAGCTGAAACACGGAGAGAGGAACTCCTGGGGCTCAGTGGACCTGGAAGGCATTTTCCATGTAGGTCCGGACTCTTCTACTCAGAGGCAGTATGCATGACTTTCAAGTCATTGGGAATTTTTTGTTTTTCCATCTGTGTGAGATATTTTTCCTTAACAAATATATACCTACTTCTTTGCTCCTGCAGTAGCCCCAATTTTTGTGATTGTAGCAAGTTGATGGTGAAGTCAGAGGGCTTTTGATCTACAGGAATTCAGAGGCAAAAATATACTGACAAATGTTGAAATAACGGGGGGCAAGTAAAGACTTAAAGTGTCTTGAGTAGGGCCTTGAAGGGAAAGGATACACAGGGAAAAGAGATTTGGATAGTAGAAAAATACTGGCTGAGGTACAGAATTATGTATTATGAAAGAAACACAGAAGTGGTTTTTTAGCACATTCTCAGCACATGGTAATTAACTGACTTTTGTTTGAAAGTTATAAAACAGTCTGCAACACATCTCCCATTATTTAATCAGTTTTAATCATTTTAAAAAGATACTAATGTGTTTAACAATAAACATATTTAATATATTAAAGTATCCTCAGCTGTTAATAACTAATAATTTTATTAAATGGTTAGGCCACAGTTACACATAACATACATAAATACCATCTTGTGATACTTATCATAATTATTCTTGTAGGTAACTGCAAGGGTGTATTTAGGGATGATTATTCATAGATTTGTAGACCCTTTCAATGCCTTCATTTACAGGTAAGGAAGGGATCACCACTGGAAATCCAGATATGTGGGAATACTAAGCTTGTTTAAAGTGGGACATCAAAAAGGTGCTTTCTTAGAGGACATTAAAATTAAGGAACAGGAATATTTCTTTTTTTTTTTTTTTTTTTGAGAGCAAGGCAGAGGCTTTTATTTAGAAATACAGTGAGAGGACAGAGAGAGCTCCTGGCTCAGGCCAGGAGGGGACAAGAGAGCCCCCAGGAACAGGAATATTTCTTGGGTAAGGAAGAATCTGGAAATACAGATTTGATGGTCATATGCAGAAACTGAAGCATTTAAACTCACTGGTAGAGGGAAATTTCACACAGTCTGAGTGGAAGGACAACCCCCTTGTATGACAAAGGTTGGGTCTCCAAACCTACACAAACTGGAATCTCTTTCACGTTCTAAAGCCCAGCCCTAAGTTTACCCAGAGCTTCATTCACTTGCAAAGTATTCCTGGAAAAGAAACTTTTACTTAGCGCTTCCCTTTCCTTCACTACCTCACTTTTCAGTCTAATTCAGCTCCTGTTTACTGAATAGGTTCTTAGCTAGCTGCTCAAAGGCATTTACCAGCAGTACCTAGGGTTATTGTTTAGAAACTTTCCTGTTTATGTCACTCTCCTAGTTAAAACATATACCTTAAAAAGTTATTTTTACTTTTATAATGAGTAAACAGGATGGTAAAGGTGAATTAAAAATATTATTTATAATTTAAAATTTCTGTAAGAATAATTAAGTAACATTGAAGAGCCTAGGAAATTATGCATAAGAATAATTACATACATATAATTGAGGACATGCTCTTCATAGTAAATATATGTATGTGTGTATGTGAATGTGTGTGTGTATATAATTTACTATTCTCTTCAATTTGCTGAAGTAAGTTTCACTTGATTTCAAAGACTCAAATATATTCCTTTGAGCAAACTTGTGGCTATAAAAACAAAAATAGAAAAATGATGCCCCGAATCTATCATTCCAAAAAGAGCTGCTTAAACTTTATTCCTACGTGCTTCACAGTTTCGTGATTATCCACCATCTGCATGGTAGGGGAGAACCTATAACCCCGGGTAAGAGCGGGCAAAGAGGTTCACTGTGTGGAAAGCTCCTAATTTAAGTCCTTTTTTACATTAAACATATGTAAACATTTGCATTGAACACAATACACTCTATTTCACAGAATATCCAGCTTGTTTTAATACTTAAGTAATGCTGTTTTCTTCCTCCAAATCTTTGATCAATTGATACTATTAGAAAATATGTCTTAATTATCTGTGCTCTCAGAGGGCATCCTGTAAGGTCTCACTGGCCTGAGATTAATAGTCTTTTAATGAAGATATTTAAATCATTTATACTAGTGTTTCTTCAAATTTGATAAATACCAGATATTCCCCTTCCCCCCCACCTGCCTCCGGGATGATGGGCCTGGAGAAGGGCAAGCATAGGAAAATTAAAAAATGAGAAAACTACTTTAAGGGTCTGTAACTATAAAAACTGGTACAACTGAAAGGAAGAGCTGGAAATCCAGATATATGGAAATCTTAGACTTGTTTAAAGTGGGGCATCTAGAAGGGGCTTTCTTACAGGAAATTAAAATTCAGGAATATTTCTTGGGTGAGGAGGCATCAGAAATGCAGATTTGATGGTCACAGGCAGAAACTGAAAATTAAAAAGAAGATTTCTGAGAATGAGAAATTCTGAATTTTGGTGAATCCTCACAGAAGTAAATACGGTCATTGGTAGAGGGAAGAAAGAAATCACTTATAGTGCATAGAAGGGGGGAAACAAGGTCACCTGCTAAAATGAAGAGGGGTGCTGACTGAGGCTTGTCACCATTTGTCATTTGCTGTAGGAAGATCAAGAAGAATGACCATGCTATCCAATGAAAGGTAAAACTATGATGTAGAAGAAAGAGAAACAGAAGATTTTATGCCACAAAGGTCGCAGGAGGACATCCAGCCCAACCTCCCTGTCACACAAGCAAGCGGAGCTCTGGAGCGAGGAAGTCCGAGCTCACTCGGTGTCGCTCTGGGACAGACCTGCTTGGTCATCTGTTGTCCTTCTTGCTCCCGCACAACCTAACGTCCTGAACTAGGGTATTCCATGGGAGTTATTGACAAGGTGACTTGGGAGGAGGGTAGACATGATGGAAATTCAACAATGACTTTAACTAGAACAAAATTTAAATTAATAAAGCAAAGGGGGTGAGTGTGTTGATGACAATCATTGGAACCTATTACCCACCAAGCTGGGCTACATGGATAGTTCCTATGTAAAATCGTGGTGTCTTATTCTCAGAAAATGTAATTCTACTCAAGTGAGTGACAGCGAGTGAACTAATTATAGGGTGTTAAATAAAAAGAGAGTGATTGTAAAGTTAGAAGAAGATAAGCCATCTCCTCAACCTGCAGCCTCTCATGGAGGAAACACTGGTTCCTTAAAATGATATCAAAGAACAGTGTCATGTCATCTGAGCGATGTAGTATTTTGAAATCTGGGAATGAAAGCCTAACCCACACCCCACATCATTATATCAACACCAAAGTCCAAGAGGCACCACCATCGCATGTAAATAAAAAACAATACAAATGAAAAATGCCTCGTACTTGTAAGGAAGCCCTCTTCCCCTAAGAAAGACAAATGACTCTCCTTCATGGAAACAGCCCACCTTTCTGGGATGGCATCGAGGCAGATCTATGACAGGGACCCTCGCTAATCTCAGTTCATTCTGCCTCTATGCTTTTCAGAAAGACAAAGCTTTGCTTAGAGGAACAGCTAGCTGTACATACTAGTTCAATTTTTGAATGCTCAAAATTTCCGACCTCTAATATGCCCAGTATAGTGCATAATTTACGGTAAGCTGCTTTCCAGAATGGCACCTCAACTATGCAAGGGATATTACGGGAGTTTTTTGGCATAAGTACATTTTGTGATAATGAGACTTTGGCTGTTAAGGAACAAAAAATGGAATCAGAGGTTAAAAGAGGAGAAACAAATGCTGAAAACTGAAACCACTTCAATATCTCACTTACCTCTGGGTTTTCCTAGTACTGAGCATAGTGATGAATTAGATAACCTGTCTGCTCAAATGTAATTTTAGGCAATTAAAAAAAATGTCTTATAATACAGAAATAACCATCTCCCTTCTGTTTGCTTTTTTCCATACACCTTGAGGACATAGAGCTTTTAAGATGTATAAGCAGTAGAAAATATTGGAAACTCAAATTTGTATTAAAAAATTGTTCTTTGCACAAACTCACTGACCCATTTTTCAAAAGTAAATATAACTGCTGGGTTTTTACTTGCATTGAAAATATAAAAATTACCGTTCCATTATTATATTCACACAATACCTTGAAGACTGCATTTCAAGTTGCACAACTGACCTTCTTTTCCATAAAAATATCGACAGAACCTACATTATGAGTAATCGTATTATAGCACATTTTGAAAAGGAGACTCCTGTTGCTTTTCTTGCATATAAACCAATTTGGACCATTAATACTTCTTTGCATTTCCTTGCATAATTGTAAACACAGCTTTCCTTTTTTTTCTTAACTTAAAGGAAAATATCTGACCACTTTACAGATTGACAAATGATAACCTTGTGAGACAGCTGTACAGGAAACATAAATAAATAAATGCACACATGTAACAGATTTCCAGAGACAGAAAAAGAAACTTCCTTTGCAAAGAAGGTTCAATACACTCCACAATCCCATCACGAGCCATAGCACAAGGTGCACACTTTGGTCTTGCCAGCAAGAAAGAACTCGAGGCACTTAAGAGGCAATCACTTTACTCACCTGTTTGGCTTAGCTGAGAGGTGCTTCTGCTCCTCCGAGACACTATGGCGACCACTTTGGCACTCAGGCTGGATCTCCGTTTCTTTCCACCCGCTCCGACCATCCCCACAGCCGTGTCCGACTGGCTGCCGTCATTATGCTCCAGTGTGTACATCTCTCCACTCACACTGGTGCTCTTTCTGATGGCTCTTCCTGAAGTCCCCATCCGTCTGCCTTGCATTTTAGGGGTAAATGAACTATATTTACAAAGTAAAAACATATACGCATCCATAAATTACAGGTCAGCATAACGGAAACTCTAAATCTAATTTACTTGAAATAATCGAGACAAGTTTTAAGGGCGAAAGCCAGTTGAGAAGCAGTCCTATGACTGTGACTACTTTAACATCACATCACCACCCCTAAATATTGAGTAGATGCAGCTTGAAACAATACCATTTCAACACAGAGGGATCTATGAACTTTTAGTAAAAAGAAATGCAACCAAAGCTATCCACCAGGAGATAAGGGCTACTGATCAATTTTGTAAATAATCATGTTACTTTCAGAGAAAATTAAAACATTTAAATCAGAAAGATGAGATCACACACGCTCCTGGGGAAAATTTTTCTTAAAAATGGATACTCTGAATTTGCCACAGGTTTTAAACAATGAAAAGGGTATCTGTTCTAATTTCCCTTTGGGTTTCCAAGTAACTGACATCTCTTCTACTTGAGGCTGAATGAGTCTAGGAAAGACTGCTAACCAGGCAAAAAACCCTGCACTTCCCCCCTCCATCCTTGTCCCCTCCTGCTCCATATCCTCCATACAGACTTCATCTCATTTTCCTCTTTCAGTGTTTCAAACTCACATGTTCTAGGTTGAGACATTCCTTTTTTTATTTTTTTCCTATCAAAACTTACTTGTCTGTGTTCCCAGACTGTACTAGTCTATCTGAATAGATTATTGTATTTCTCTCAAATAAATAAATCCTTAAGAATTTAGGCACCATGGAGGTTCAGTGGAAAAAGTGTCAGTGTATGTCTGCGATTTGGAGGAAGGTAGGGCAGGCAAGTGGGGAGCCGGCGATATTAGGATTCTCTGAGTATTTCAAATTTCATTGCATATATAGCTGTATTATCCACTGAGAACTGGCCCATTTTGGCCCAATAAAGACCTGGCTTAGTATATCTGAAGTAACTCTCTTTTATATTTCCTCAAAATATTTGCATGAATTGGCTTACATGACCCTTACCACCACCTCGAGTTTATATTTCTTGTCTTGAACTACAAAATACATTATCTAATACAGCAAATTTTAATAGTGATGCATTTAATAAGCAAGTCAGAACAAATTATAATATGATTAGAAATGATAAAAAAGAAAGTCTTGGCATCACATTTTTGGGGTCACATACATAGAGTATTTCAGTAGAAAGGGAGGTTGGTATGGGTGAGTTCAGAAAGGTGGGAGGGCGAGACTGCAGCGGGCTTAGAAGCTACGGAAGAGAAAAGACTGCTTGATCTTTAGGATCCCTTCACGGACTGTGAATTGAAAACTGAGACCCCTATTTGATGGGAATAATTTGGAACTTTTAATCCCTCTGATGCATTATCTGAATTGGCCCACATTAAAATCCAACTTATAATTCCACTGATAATCATATTCTTTCAATTTATTCCAATCAACTTTTCATCAACTCAAAAGTTTTTAAAGCCATCTGCAAATCTGATAATTTTGCTATGCATTTTATGCAGCCTACTTTTCAAAACATTGATAATGATGTTATTATGTATGACCAGTCCAAAACTGGGATTCCTGTGGGGTTTATATTGCCAGCTCCTGCGGACTTTCTTTCCTGATACATATTACAGTTTCGTCCGTGTCCTCACTGTTAACCTAAATGCATTACATAAATCTGCCAGCTCTCCTTAAACCTACTCCTATTCTTGTGCTTTCTAGTATTTTATTTGTAAACTTCTGCTGAAGATTATGTAGAAATGCCAGGATTCAGTCAATTTCACAGCCGTAATGTCCACCTTTGGTCAAACACCGGTGACTGAGAATTGCATCAGACCTTTGGCACTCTCCCCACAGCGGTTATTAAAGATTCTCTCCTGATGATTTAATTTTTACCTTATAAGAAAGTACAGGTAAACTAACATGCACTTTTTTCTTCCCATTATTTCCATGAAAATGGAATTCTATTACAACTCCCAATTTGTATTTTAAAAAATATTCCACAAAATATGTTATTGTGATATTTTGGACAATGTTCTATAGGTTGGAGAGAAATTTAGAAGTATAGGGAAGTGTCTTCTGTAATATTTCTATCATGGACATTTATTCAAGATGAGCTAGGAAGAATAAAACACTTTTTCATGCATACTTAATCACAGCAATGAAATGTTCTACAATGCTGACAAATAAAAATTCTCTGGAAAAAATTCTGGAAATCTGTTTAGTAAGTGGGATTTTGGGTGGTTGAGTTAAAAAGTGATGTTAAAATGATTTTGTGAATAATGATATAATTTTTCCTCAAAAAACCAAAAGTTTGTTTAGAAGCTTAAAAGCATTCTTACATGATCTGAGGACCATGCATAGCTTCCTAAAGTATCTAGAACACCATAATGTCCAATGAGAACACGTGAAGATGTTTTCAATTCTTTTACCTACCTATTTGAAGGGAGAGGATTACGGAGGTCTAGCCAGTCAGGTCAGTTCAACCAATGTGAAGGTCACTGTTTTAACCCAAATATGCTATTGCCTTTGACATGTTCTGCTTCCACTGCCTAGAAAGCCATTCCTGTCATTGAGGTGTGCCAAATCCTTCAAGATGCGCTTTGAGGCTTTCTGCTTTACAAAGTTTCTCAGAGTCTTGCTACTGTCATGACTATTGTCTCCCAGGCCTTTGTTTTCCAGTTTATTCTGGTTATATTAGGATTCTGATATTTGACATTAGCATGCACAGTATGTCTCACAGCACCCTCCCATTGCCAACGGAATTAAAGATTTATGAGAAGGAAGTCAAAAAAGTGATTGCTCAGTACACAAGGAAAAACCCCACCTTTCTTCTTCGATACAACCTGTACCTCTGGGTACTGATGCTTGTTGAAAAGTCTCAAGGAGTTGTCTGTCCTCTCTTCCAATGCCCTCCTGAACTAATTCGAATCAGGCTTGGTCCCTACTGCTTCACCAAAACTGACTTTTATCGGAGTCACCCATGACTCACAGAGCAAAATCCTATCACTTCTCAGTCCTTATCTCTTTGGCTTCTCCATACATCATGTGTTGGACCAAGCATTTAATTCTCTTGGTCTTGACACAGTTTATTCTCATGATTTCCTACCCAGTGCCTTACCGGCAGGAGCTTAATCCTCTTTCAACACTAAATACTGGGTCTTCAGTGCCCAGCCCTTGGCCCTGTGTTCTTCCATATGAGACTAATTCTCTGGATGTCTCATCTGGTCCCAAGACTTACGTACTATCTATAGGCTGCATATTCCAGCTGCTTTTGTCTACCTGTAATCAGTCCCTAACTTCTGATTTATATATCTAGTTGTCAGTATCCTTGTTTGAATATGTCTGACAGGCTGTCAATAGCGTGTCCAACCCAACCGAAAAAGTGTTCCCTCACTAATTTTCTGAATCACATTAAAGACACCCCATTCACCCAATTGCTCAAGGTAATGAAAAAAAGTCTTTTTTTTTCTTTTCCGTTAAGAAAAGATATTTAAACTTGGGGAAAAAGAAAAGGTCACCTTACCTTGTAGTGCTGTGCTTGAGCACACTAACAAGGGTCACCTGACTCTCCAGGGGAATGTAAACATTTTGACTTACTATTTACTTTTTAAGTAATTATGGTCCATGCATTTCACGACTCTGTAGAGTTAGGTGTCAGTCTGAATAAAACTGATAAGGAGCAAATGATTACTCTTAGAGAGGATAACCCTGAAGGTGATGGTTTTATTGATCTAGAGAACATTATGCAGTTTTGAACCTAATTTAATAATCTTATTCCGCATCCCCGTTTTTCCAAGGCCTACATAGGTGTAAATGAGTACATGAGTTCCTTGCGCCATCTTCGGAACCAGTTTGTCACCCTTCGGTTGTATCACTAGTGAGTTAAAACTTCGACATTTGTTATTTTCCTTATAATTATGTTTGAGAATGATGTCCTGACAGTGTTGGGAGTCCCATCAAAATGCCCCGATGGACTCCCTGTGGAGCCACCTGAACTGTGTAGTTGGAACGGGGCACCTCAGGGACTCTAAGCCCGAGGAAGCCTCTTTTTTGGCTCCTAGATTTAATATCAAGTAGCTACCGAACATTAATTTCAGTTTCTGTACTCTATTTTGTTTCTTCTGACTCTGGTTTTCTACATTTGTTTGTTTCTAGTAAACTTGGCTTCTATACAGCCTGCTTGTGACTAACAATACATTACTCACTAGCAGGTTTCAGTCAATTTCACTGGGAAACCGTGCAGGTGAAACTGGATAGCAGACTTCGGGGACATATTAGAGGTTGGGCAGCAGATGAAAATCTGTTTTGTTAGTCTTTTTGCATATGTGTTTGTTTGCATGCTACTAAAAGTTCACATCACTCAAGAACATGTCGTGTGTATACTCAAAGAAGAAACACCCTTGAGAGTCTATACTTCAGCTCCTGTGTTAGTTTTGGCCCTAAGACCTGAGAGGCAAACCTGAAGGTACTTGTTCCCTTTGCATGTTGAAAAACAGCCTTTTCAATTGGTGATAAAAATTTCTTACTTTCTGTGCATCCTAGGAATACAGTCTGGGAAGACAGATATTAGATCCCAAAGTATCTGACATTTAACAGAGCTCCAGTCCTGACTGAGCTATGCAGATAAATAAGTACTTGCATAATTCTAACAGAGAAAACTAAAAAATCCCCAGAGAAAAAAAGTAACTTCTAATACTTTGAATATGCTTGCCTTTTAAGAAAAATCCATTCTCAGGAAACTGCTAACTCAGAAATATTTTAATATAAGAATCTAAAACCATAATCATAGTGAATCTTTGAAGATGTCCAACTAGTTTGATAAACTTGGCTTGAGAAAAGTTTTATGAGACCCACAATGACACGCACACTGGGGTAGCTGTAACGAGAAAGACAATACTGAGGTTTATGAGAACCTGGAGAAACTGGAACCCTCCTATATCCCTGATGGGAATATCAAATGATGCTGCTAGTTTGGAAAACAGCTTGGCAGCTTAGTTTAACTTACACATAGTTAAATTAAACTTAGAGTTACCATATGACTCAGCAGCAATTTCATTCTTAGGTACATACTCAAGAGAATTTAAAACATATAGCCATACAACACTTACATATGAATAGTCATGTCAACATTATTCCTAACAGTTAAAAAGAGGCAACAACCCAAACGCCTATCAACTGATGAATGGAGAAACAAAAATGTGATATATCCATACAATGGGATATTATCAACCATGAAAAGGGATGAAGGAGTGACTCATGTTACAAACATGGATGAAGGTGAAAACATCATACTACATGAAAGAAGCCAGATACAAAAGGCTACATATTGTATGATTCCATTTTAATGAAATGTCTAGTAGTCAAATCCATAGAGACAAAATGTCCATTAGTGGTTGCCGGGGCCAGATGAGAGGGAATGGGGTGACTACAAAAGGGAAGGGTCTTTTTTTGGGGGGGGTGCTAATAAAAATGTTCTGGAATTAGACAGTTTTGATGGTTGTACAACTAATGGTGACTAGACTAAAAAACAGAATTGTATAATTTAACGGTATGAATTTTATAATACATGAATTATATCTCAATTAAGAAAAAGCCTCAGCTTTTTGTCTTCTTCCAGATTTTATCAGGGTGGTATACAAGTACAAGAATTAATTTACTTTTTAAGATCTAGGTTGGTTTTCTCATGGAGAGACTAATTAATCTAGAATTCCTAAATTTCATATACTGTTTTTATTTAACGGATAAGCTAACATTTCTTCCAATAATGCTTCATTTCTGCAACTTTAAGAAAATGTCTGAGGGATATTGTGGGTGTAGGGTGTTTCATTATGTGTGCTGCATAACTGGCTAGGCTAAATTGCCTGGATATGACAGCCTATTATTCTCAATTATCTACTTCCAAGTTTTCTCTATGAAATAAAAGTTTATGTTAAGAGCTGTGATTAATATGAATGGTTCACTCTAAAATAGAAATAAAAGTGACATATATTCAAAAATATATGACTACATAGTCAAAGTAATAGATGTGTTTTAGTTATCAAAGGAAAAGAAATAATTCCTCACAGTAAAATACCTGGAATATAAATGAAGATAGTAAAAGGCAGGACTTGGGTGGATATATTAAGTTGTAGAAGGCTTGAGAAAAGTGAATTATTTACCTTGGTTTACTGTAGTTGTAAATAGTAAGTCTAAGGAGCAAAAAATAAATAAAACTTTTGACTGTCTCCATTAGGTAGAAAATATTCATAATATAATAAAAATCGCTGACTCATTTACTGAAAAATATTATGTTAATGCAAGATTAGAATTTGGTTTTCTGTTAGAACAACTAATGGGTCTCAGAATATTTAGTTGAGAACAAATTTCATTTAATCCTAAGTGGCAAGCTCAGCATTAAAGGATAAGAGTCGTACTTCATATGTGGAACCGATACCCACAAAGCTTGCATAGGAAACTGGTCTAGTTTTGTTCTATGGTACAGGATCTTGGAACTCTAAGTAATGAAGAAGGTACATCTTCAGCAGAATCTTGGGGACCTCATACTGATTGTTACTGCAGATGAAGCCTGGTGGCGATACCGTTTAGGCCCACACTGTAAATTACACCTATAGCCTGGTGTGGTGCCACTCACCATGAAACAGCCAGGAGTGGATGGATATCTGCATGCACTTAATCAAATTAAAGGTGTCATCAGTATTAAGATGCATCATTATTTTGTGAATTTTTAAGAAAGAAAAGTGCTGCTTATTTAGCTACGCCATCAATTGTAAAATACACACTGATATATATGGTAAAGTATGAAAAATGTGCATCAAGCAATCAATTAAATTATGATAGACAACTTAGAAATTCAAACAATAATTTAAAAAAAAGATTGATAAATGAACTTGAAACATCATGAGCTCACCTTCCGTAAAAGAGACTAAAAAGATTTGGTGTATATATATGTATATAACTGTGAGTATATAGACATAAAGAAAGAATGAGTCACATAATCAAATCTGTATCATAAGTGTGAGATTTTGGTTTGTTATTCTAATATAAGGTGGTTGGCAAAAATTTCTGATATAGGATGAAAAAACATGGGCCCAAAACATCTTCTTATTTTCAAAAACAAAGGATGCTTTCAGGAAAGGCATATGACAGGCTATGTAAAGATGGTTCTCACTTTTAAGTTAATGACAAACTTAAAAATTGTAATGGATTTTCATACATTCAACATACCAAAAGAACCTAGAGATCTGTCATGACCCCATGGTAGGCATAAAAAGGGACAAATTATATAAGGCATATTTAAAAATGGCTGTAATACACATAAACTTACAACATTGTTTACAAAAATGCTAAATGTCAACCCAAATTATTTGAGTCCTACACTTAAGTTTAGGTCGACACATATGTCAAATACACATAGGAACTTGCTGATCAACATTAAGGGGCCATTTCCAGGCTTCTATCTCAAAATTTTCAGTAGTTAAAACACAGGGCCTGATTAATAACTGTGATGGCATCAAATACCCCCTCGCTATGTCTAACGGACCCCGATTCTGCTAACAGGCAGCAGTGAGGGCTGAGGGATGCGCTCACGTTCGATCACTACTTACATGCAATCCCTTGAAACAGGCCCAGCCTTCAGGAATAATTGCTTCTGTGTGATTCTTACTGAATTTCACTCATACACACATAGACTTGTGCATGGATTTATATGTGAGGCTATAAGTAGTCTTCAGAATCAAGGACTACACATTTTGTTAGTTTATTCCCAGGTATTAGATTTATTCCTAGGTATTTCATGTTTCTGATTGTGTTGTTTTGATGGCATTTTATAACTTCCATTTTAAATATTTGTTGTTTTGGTACATAAAAATACAACTGGTTTTTGTTATATTGACCTTGTATCCTGACTTTGCTGAATTCATTCATTAATTCTAATAGTTGCTTCGTAGATTCTTCTGGGTTTTTTATGTGTATGCACAATCATATAAACTGTGAATAGGACAGCTTAAATTCTTCATCTGCAAACTTTATAGCTTTTATATATTTATTTTTTCTTGCTATATTGTCATACTGCCAGGTCACACACTGGCTAGGCCCATGTGAATAATGCTAAATAGAAGTTAAGAGTACTTCTCAATGAACTCAGAGGGAAATTGTTCAGTATTTCACTATTAAATATGATGCTTATTGTAGCATTATTGTAGATAACCTTTAATGTCTTAAGAAAGCTCTTGGTTTGCTAAGACAATTTATCATACATGTGTGCTGAGTTTTATCAAATGCTTTTTTTCTGTCTCTATTGAGATGATCATGACTTTTTTCACTCTGTAATGAATTACACAGAACATTAAACTGACCTTGCATTTAAGGAACAAAGTGTCTTCATCATAATGTATTTTCATTTTCTTTCAAAATCAATCTATTATCTACCTATCTACCTACCTACCTATTTATCTACCATCTACCTACCTACCTGTCTGCCTGCCTACCTACCTAGCTATCTGTCTAGGTTCAATTGCTACAATTTTGTTTGGGGCCTTTTAACTAGTTTAATGAGAGATTTTGACCTATAATTTTCCTATCTTGTAATGCCCTTATCAAATTTATCAAGGATAGGATGGCCTCACAAAAATAATTTGGAAGTAGTTTTTTCTTTTTATTCTCTGGAAAAATTGGTAAAAGACTGAGAGCATTTGTTCTTTAAATATTTGGAATAACTTACCAGTGAATCCACTTGTACCAGGAGTTTTCCTTGTGGGGAAGTTTAAAAACAGTTATATAATCATTTCTTAAAATAGATTTGTTTTTTTTCTTTCTTCTATCATTTTTAGTAAGTTGTGTTTTTTAAGGAATTTATACATTTCATCTAAGTCAAGGTTAAGCAAACTTATTTTGTAAAGGGCCAGATAGTAAATATTTTAGGCTTTCTGGGCCAGACTGTCTCTGTTCCAAGTACTCAAGTTTGCTAATGTGGTGGATAAACATCATAGATAATATATAAACAAACGGGCATAGACATGTTCCAAAGAAACTTATATTCACAAAAAAAGGCAGCAGGCCAGATTTGGCTTGTCGGTCACATTTTGGTGATCCTGGTCTGAGGAGCAAACCTTTGATGACACATAATTGTTCAAAATATCATTTAAATATTTGTGTATCCTATATTATCTCCAGTTTTTCATTTCAAGTTATTGTTTATATGTATTTAGTCAGTCTATCTTGATTCACTTACTGATAGAGCTGGAATTAACTCTAGAACTTGCCATTTGTTTTGAGTCATCACGTTTCTTCTTTGAACTCTCCATTTAGCCTAACTAGATTAAGTTTTTTCCCCACCATTATTAGCCCCTGGATTGTGTTATTTTTTTTTCCCTCAAATTTAGTGCTTTCAACTGGGCACATTTTCCTTCAACATGGACTGAAGATCTACTGGTGAATTCTCTTAGCTGTTTTATTCACTCACTCATTCATTCATTGTCTGAAGGTCATCTTCAGAGAGAAATATTTACTAAGCATAAAATTGTATGCTGGGAGTTTTTATTTTCCCTCTAGCATTCTTTCTTTTTGATCATTCCTCGGTTTTTTGGCTTTCATAATATCTGCTAAAATTACAGCCAAAATCTTAAATCGTTTCTTCCCTGAAGGTTTTTTCCTCTGGAGAATCTTGTAAGAAATGTTTTTTTCTTCTTTAGTTTTTAGTACTTTGGTCTTGATATTGCTAGATATTTTTTTCCTCTCTTTGGACATTAGAGGTACTTGGATTTACAAATTGATGTTTTTCATCAGTTTTGGAAAATTTTCAGCCAGTATCTCAGTATTTAAATATTGTTTCTGTCATTGGCTCTCCTTCTGGGGCCCCAGTCATGTATACATGAGACCCTTTTTATCATGTCCCATGTGTCTCTTTTATTCTCCAATTAATTTTTTTCTCTCCATGCATTGATTTATATACTTTCCACTGATGAGCTCACTAATTCTCTGTTCTGCTGTTTCTAATATGCCATTAAACCCACGTTTGGTATTTTTTTAGTTTTAGAATTGTCATTTAAATTTTCAACATGGATTCCAGGTCTTTGATGAAAAGATCTATCCTTTGTTTTCCAGAATGTTTTAACCATGGATGTTTTAAAGTCTCTATTTGATAATCCTATTGCTAGTTTTCAGTCAGCTGGTCCTGTTTTATTAATTGAATTTTCTAAGCATGCTTCATAGATCTTAATCTGATGACAAGACACTGATGTTTGGTGCATTCTTTCCTTCTGACAGAAGCCCATTTCTCCTTAGGTTGGCGGACTGACTCCCTCTTGTTCCTGTTCAGAGCTGGGCGTAGAGCTTTGCCACTACTTGGTGGAACACTTACCCCTGGAGTTTGACCTCCTGTAAGCTGGACAGGAACCGGAGGGGACTACCAGGCCCCTCTAACTGTGAAACCTGAGGGTGATCTCTGCCCCGCCACCACGGGGCCGCTGCTGGGCTCTCTGCTCCGCTCTTATTCCTCCAGCGGCTGCTTTCTGCTGGGCGTCTTGGAGTCTTTCCCTGAGCACGGGCAGCCCAGTTGTCAAAATTAATTCGGGGCACCTGTAACCACCTCTGGAGCCCTCCTGCATGTGTCTCCGTCTTCTTGGCCGGTTCCTGAGCTGCGCCATGGTCTCCTCAGCCCGGGAAGGCTGCTGCTCTGTTTGGGCTCTGCCACCCCATGCCCTGAGCTGAAAAGTGCCTTCAGGGGGAACTGAGGAACTGGGCACTCACTTCGTGTTCTCCCTCATTTTCAAGATTGGAGCCCCTTACATTTCTGCCCTCTTTGTTGCTTCCAAGTGCCTTCAGAGGTTTTCTCTTTGTTTGCTCTTGTGTAGCGTTTGCAGCTTTACAGGTGGGAAGGTGAGTCTGACACAAGCTACACTGTCAGGCCTGGGACCGGAAGGACTGGTCATCTCATTGTGTATTCCTGAATCGCGGCAGAATGACCCCACTCAGTGACGCTACCAAAGCCTCCACAAGGTTAGCAATGAAGAGCTGTGTGTTAGAGACGTGCTTAGCAGTTTGTATCTTTGCGAACCACACTGAATAGCTTTGCCATATTGATCCTTTATACGGTCCCTCAAATCCTGCTGGGTCGGGGCATGGCAGACTTGTGAGGTCTCTCTGAGGTCATGTCATCTGCTACACTGAGGTATAAACACTGTCTCAGGGTGTTCTAGTGCTAAAACTCCCTAGTTTTCACAGATTCTAGATGGGAATTTCTGATTGGGTTTTTATGAGGCTGTGCTATTTATTCTGGGGGACCCTATAGTCTTTTCAATAAGTGAATAAGTCAGCATGTAGTTAGTATTTCTCCTCAGCTTTATCCAGATTTCACTGAATTCAGAAGCTGTTTTCTAAAGTTTATAATTTAAGGATGTGGTTGGCTCCAAGTTGCAAGTTTTAGTCTCTTTATTACAAAATTTGGGTAGTTTTCACTGGGCAATCAGGAATAAAAACACCTCTTCTTTGTAATCTCTAGTCTGTAATCATGATTTCTATTTGGAAAGGAAAATCAATAAATCTTAATGACTCATGTCAAAATGCATTCTCAATGGGAGAGATCTGTCCCCAAAGGGTGAAAACTTCTTGGTGGAGGTTAAGAGGGATAAAAATTTCTCAGATTGTACAAGAGTCTGTGGCTAAGAGGCCACAGTAGATCAACAGATGCAGTGTATCTGTGATATTAAACGTTATGCAGTGTGGGTAATTAGGAAAAGAACATCTAAAAGGTTCCTCCGGGGATTGACAATTAAAAGATTGAGAAGCAAGCATTAGAAAGAGGACTGGGTGAGAGGTGACAATTAAGGTGGCATTGAGTTTTCTGATTTGGGAAGTAGGTGGATAATGGAGTTGGAACAATATAATTTTTCGGTTCAAGTACTAAGTCAATTTTTAAAAATAATTGTTCTAAGACATATTTTAGGGATTTTAATGACTACAAATAGCCAGTTAAATATATGTGTACACACCCGTACACAACACACACACAGTTCAACAAAAGCTGGTGGAAAATAGTCAGTGAACACAAAAACATTAGAAAATAGTTTCTCAAATCATGTATGAACCATAAAATTGTATAAATGAGTCACTAATTATAAAATCATAAAATTGAAGATGGACACACACAAGTGATTTCTTACTATATCTGTTTTTAGTTTTACAAAGGAACAAAGAACACAACTAATTATTTCTGATGATTCAAACAACCTAGAAAATATTTCCACTAATTATAGGAAATTAGCATGTATGGCCTCCTGATAATCTTTGAGGTAGGTATTGTCTTGATCCACTTTTCCAGATATTTGGTATGCATTCAATTATCACACACCTGGTTATCATGTCTATGCACTAAGATGACCTAGAGCAATCAAGGTAATAATATTTTTAAATGAGCAAAGAGGGATGCAAGGATGGCACAATATTCGAAAATCCATCAACATCACACACTACATCAATAAAAAGGAAAAAAATCACATGATCATCTCCATAGATGCTGAAAAAGGATTTGACAAAATTCAACACCCATTCATGATAAAAACTCTCAACAAAAGGAGTATAGAGGGCAAGTACCTCAACATAACAAAGGCCATATACGACAAACCCACAGCCAACATCATACTTAATGGCAAAAAGCTGAAAGCTTTTCCTTTAAGATTGGGAACAAGATGGGGATGTCCACTCTCCCCACTTTTATTCAACATAGTACTGGAGGTCCTAGCCATGGCAAAGAGACAAAACAAAGAAATAAAAGGTATCTGGATCAGTAAGGAAGAAATTAAACTGTCACTATTTGCCAATGACATGATATTGTATATGAAAAACCCTAAAAAATCCACCCCAAAACTACTAGATCTAATATCTGAATTCAGCAAAGTTGCAGGATACAAAACTAATACACAGAAATCTGTTGCATTCCAATATATTAACAATGAACTAGCAGAAAGAGAAATCAGGAAAACAATTTCATTCACAATTGCATCAAAAAGAATAAAATACTTAGGACTAAACCTAATCAAGAAGGTGAAAGACCTATACCCTGAAAACTACAAGACACTCATGAGAGAAATTAAAGAGGACACCAATAAATGGAAATACATCCCATGTTCATGGATAGGAAAATTTAATATTGTCAAAATGTCCATCCAGCCTAAAGCAATCTACAGATTCAATGCAATCCCTATCAAAATACTAACAGCATTCTTCAACAAACTAGAGCAAATAGTTCTAAAATTCATATGGAACCACAAAGGACCCTGAATAGCCAAAGCAATCCTGAGAAGGAGAAATAAAGCTGGGAGGATTATGCACCCCAACTTCAAGCTCTACTACAAAGCCACAGTAATCAAGACAATTTGGTACTGGCACAACAGAACAATAGACCAATGGAACAGACTAGAGAGCCCAGATATAAACCCAAGCATATATGGTCAATTAATATATGATAAAGGAGCCATGGATATACAATGGGGAAATGACAGCTTCTTCAACAGCTGGTGTTGGCAAGACTGGACAGCTACATGCAAGAGAATGAAACTGGATCATTGTCTAACCCCATACACAAAAGTAAACTCGAAATGGATCAAATACCTGAATGTAAGTCATGAAACCATAAAACTCTTAGAAGACAACATAGGCAAAAATCTCCTGCATGTAAACATCAGCAACTTCTTCCTGAATGCATCTCCTTGAGCAAGGGAAACAAAAGCAAAAATGAACACATGAGACTACATCAAACTAAAAACTTTCTGTACGGCAAAGGACACCATCAACCGAACAAAAAGGCATCCTACAGTATGGGAGAATATATTTGTAAGTGACATATCCGACAAGGGGTTAACATCCAAATATATAAAGAACTCACAAGCCTCAACACCCAAAAAGCAAATAACCTGATTAAAAAATGGGTGGAGGATATGAAGAGACAGTTCTCCAAATAGGAAATTCAGATGGCCAACAGACACATGAAAAGATGCTCCACATCACTAATCATCAGCGAAATGCAAATTAAAACCACAATGAGATATCACCTCACACCAGTAAGGATGGCCAGCATCGAAAAGACTAAGAACAACAAATGTTGGCAAGGATGTGGAGAAAGGGGATCCCTCCTACACTGCTGGTAGGAATGTAAGCTAGTTCAACCATTGTGGAAAGCAGCATAGAGGTTCTTCAAAAAACTAAAAATAGAAATACCATTTGACCAGGGACTCCCACTCCTTGGAATTTACCCTAAGAATACAACTTCTCAGATTCAAGAAGACATATGCACCCCTTTTTTTATCGCAGCACTCTTTACAATAGCCAAGATACGGAAGCAACGTAAGTGTCCATCAGTAGATGAATGGATAAAGAAGATGTGGTACATATACACAATGGAATATTATTCAGCCATAAGAAGAAAACAAATCCTACCATTTGCAACAACATGGATGGAGGGTATTATGCTCAGTGAAATAAGCCAGGTGGAGAAAGAAAAGTATCAAAAGATTTCACTCATCTGTGGAATTTAACCACAAAGCAAAAACTGAATGAACAAAAGAGCAGCAGACTTACAGAACCCAAGAAGGGACTAGTGGTTACCAAAGGGGAGGGGTGGGGGGGGGCAGGTGGGGATGGAGGGAGTAGGGGATTGAGGGGTATTATGATTGGTGCACTTAGTGTTGGGGGAATCACGGAGAAGACAGTGTAGCACAGAGAAGACAAGTAGTGACTCTGTGGCATCTTGCTACACTGATGGACAGTGACTGTGGAGGGGTGTGTGGGGGGACTCGATAATATGGGTGAATGCAGTGACCACAATGTTGCTTATGTGAAATCTTCACAAGATTGTATATCAATGATACCTTAATAAAAATAAAATAAAATAAAATAAAATGAGCAAAGAAACAAAGCTCTAAATGACAATTCTCCAAATAAATAAAAATGGGGATGTGAATAAGCCATTAAAATTTCTACCATATTGTCTTAAATTTAACAGATACCAAGAGTAGTATGAAGTCTGTTTACTGCTTAAGTTGAAGCAATGAACTTGAAAATAAATCCGATTGCTCTGGACATTTGCATCTGACTGTGTAAAGCTATAGTCCTAAAAAGTATACCAACTATTTCTTTTACTTCACTCAAGTACATAATGATAAACAAAATACACAGCAGGAAAACAGGCCAACTAAACCCAGTCTACAACTTTTCTTTTTCTTTGAAATTAGTCTTGTTCCTTAATGTACTGCACCAAAGACTTCCTATGTATCATCCTGTCCACTAAATCATGGTAGTATCTGAATTCAATAAAATAGTTAATAGCCAAATAATTAGAAGCAGATCTCATACTTTTTAATTTTTTTTTGGCAAATCGTATCGCCAGAATTCACTGTACCCCATATTTGGTGCAGTATGTCTTTAAGGCAGTTACACCCCCCTTTTTTAATAATGTATTTCATAAGCCTTTAATTTATAAAACAAATCCTAGTAGCATTGCTCTACCTGACAGGTTAAGCCCTGGAGCCTTGCAAACTACGTGTTATTTAGTTGTTTTCCCATTTCGAAGGTGTTCATGCAACAGTTCCTGGAGACAGGGAATTTCAGTGGAACACCAACTGTCCATGGGCACAACTCTGAAAACCTCCACCCTGATAAAACCGAACACCTCATGCTGGCTCACCCTGAGATCCATGCAGCTCAACATCCATTGCAGTTAAGTGGAAAAAAATAAATCAAGCTCTACAGATGTGCGTGCTTGCTAAAGCCCTCAGTACTGGTTACTAATAGGATCAATAATATAATTTCCAGAGTTATATATGGGGCAAATAAAATAACAATCCAGTTAAAACCAACTGGGAAAGAGGAAAAAAATAGAATAATGATAAAAATGGAAAATACAAAATAATATAGTACAAATATTTCCTAATATATAAGAAACCAAAATAAATGCAAATTGATTACCTAGCCATTTAAATGATAGAGCTTGTCAGTCTAAAAGAGATTCTAAATCCAGCTCTATACTGTTTACATGAGATGTAACTAACACATATAGTCACAGAAAGGCTGAAAATAAAAGTATGCGAATGGTTAAATACTAATAAAAAAAGGCTTATGTCCTAATATGAGACAAAACACAGCTTAAAGCAAAAAATACTACTATTAGAGATTAAGAGAGTCCCACATAATGATAAAGGGTTAAGTTACTTGGCTTTCCATTCTAGCTCTACGGCTTACTGGCCATCTGAATTCAAAAGGTGGCTTCTACTTTCATCTTTATTTGTAAAATGAGATTATAACAATTATACTACAGGGATGACACAGCAATCGTGATATTACATGTAAATCATCTATCAGAATACCTGGTACACAAAAAAATACTTAATAAATCATAATATTTTAACACATTAAAACATAACAATGTATGTGTTCCATTGTTATGGCAAAATCATGAAAGTGACACATGAAATAGGTGAGGTTTAGGAAGCATGGGTTCAAAGTGAAAGGATATTGTATATTTCAAATAATAGGATAACTGCCACAGGAATATGAATATTTGCCCAAAGTAATGGTATGTAATGCTGATAATCCTAGTGATCACTAAAACAATTAGCTGCCAACTGACATAATACTGTTAGGTTATAATCAACAGTCGGTTCTCCAATATGCAAATATAAACATGTAAACTCAGTATGATATATGGAAACTTAAGAATTTGTTAGAAATTTTCCATTATATTTTTTCTGGCATAAAAATAGTGTTAACAATTTGAGGTTCTCCCAAGACAGTCATCCTGCTATATTTGATAGCTAATACAGCATTGAGCGTCCCGAATACAGCTGGTTTTGGGGGCAACACAATATGCCAAAGACACAAGATCACAGGAGTCACCCTTGAGGAAGTCCTCACATGCTGTGAAAATCATACAGCTCTGCAAGAAAGTCCTCTTATGGAAGCAGGATATTCCTTGGCATGAATCCAAAAGGCGGTACTGCTAGACCTCAGTCAGAATCCCTGAGTAAATACACTGTGCCTCGCCTCTGTGCCAGTAGGAAAGATCACCGCTACAAACACTTCCTATGTAGTGAAGAGAATTTGAACTTTTGGGACAAATTTCTCTCGGTTTGAAACTATTCCCAGGAAATAAATTGGTTAAATTTGAAAGTTACTTTAATAATATCAATTCATTTTAGGATTCATCACCTATATTATTTCCTTGCAATTAAAAGATGGATAAGCTTTATACATCTTCAATAATCTGTTACACTGAGGATGTACTGTTAGCAGTACATGGATTAATTTCTAGCATACTGTGGGGAAACTAATAACTAAGCAGAGATAATTACATTCTTATTTTATTTAAAACAGAATAGTAAATTGAATGTGTTTTAGGATAATTTTAGGATAATTAAACCAAACTGGAAAATTACAGACACTATACACAATCAAAATACAACTTAGACTATATAAAAAAGAGACTAATATGTATTATAAGCAGTTATTAATGTAGCTTGTTTCTGAACTTTCAAATATTTTATCTCAAATAAATTTTTCACATCCTCTTCCAAAGACACACTAAAACTTATTTTTCTAATTAAAGAAAATTTTCTAATCATTTCAATACCTATTGAACATGCTCTTTAAAATATTTTAAATGTTAAAGATAATCTAACTCAATTCTAACAGAAGAACTAAAGCTACAAGGAAGTAGACTTCTGCAAATAATGCAATGTTACAATGTACTTTTATAACTCCATGAACAGTGTATAGTTCTTTTTCCCCCTACAGGGAAAAGTCATCTCTAAGATCTAAATACAAATGATCATTTCCACAAATAACCAATCTTTGTAAGATATCCCAGGTTTCTATTAAATTTTGAAAACTTACTACTACCTACCATTTTCATTGTCTGTTGTGTAGTAAGCATTCATCTAATATTCTACTGACCTGAGTCACTAGCTAACTGATATTAGGTAAACATAACTAGTAAATCTATAGTGAACTGGCAGAGTAGAACGGGGAGAACAGAGCAGGCCGGAGACGTTTCAATCCAGACAGATGCTGATTCACTTCAAACTGTTGTCTTAAATGGCTCGCAAGGAAGAATTTCACCAGAACAGCTTCTCACCTCTGTCCCAAGAGTTCTGCTACTGGCTGCTATTAAGAATGTTCTGTTACTTCTATTCATAGGTCAAGCAGTATTTCTTATGTTATGAATATGACATGGTTAATAACTTAGACATATGGTATATTTGGTCATATGGTATACTAACAAGTATGGTGTAGTGATTTTACCATAGAGTCTAGGGCACAAGACACATTGTTTCCATCTCTACAGCTTTAATCTAGTCACAGGAACTAACAGTGGCAACGGCTCATGAATTCTGGACCACTGGGACTAAAGAGATGCTATGAAAGAAGCCACTAGAAGGTCACTAAAATGTTTTTTTCTCAGATATTCAATATCCAGTACCTTACACTGTGTTCTCATTCATTCTCTTCACTGTCTTCACATTTCAATGTTATTTCCCTCTCTTTCTTTTATGCTTTGGTAGCTCTCAATAGCCTTCACTTATTCATGTACAATAGGCAAGCGTGCAAAACTGAGTGTGGGTGTTCTAAGAAAAATGCCTCTTGATTGCTCATGATTATATTCAATGCCAGTAGGCATAATAATTAATAAGTGTATAGAATGAAAGTTTCATTTGCTTTTTGAGCTACTAATACAGCAAATGATTTTGCAGTTAAGCATTTTTCAGATATTATAATAAAAAAATCCAAACATTATTTTTAAACGACCTTGTATTCTACTGTTGAATTAAACAACTATTGCAAAATAAGGGGCATTTGGAATTTTCTGTAACAGTTTTCAAACATAACTACAGTATCAAGATTGATTTTCCAGACAATATCAACCTGTACATTTACTCTGTATCATAATTTAAATTATCAAATAATTTAACCTACAATGTTTTAAAATCCCCAAATAAATATAAACATTATTTCCTTCAGTATATATGCTTCCTAATTATTATGCCTACTGGCATCAAATGCCAAATTTTAGTAAATTTATAGTTGTAAGATTATTGTTTGTGTATGGAAGGTAACTTCTTTAAAAAGCTTTCATATCTTTCAAATTATGAATGTAGAAAATATGCTTTTGAAAGTAGTCTTTCAGTGGGGAATGATAAAAAGACCAAAAACCATTTGCATCAAATATGCTCTTCAATTTCAGGCATTAAAATCCACCTCACATTGAGAGCCGACCTGTAGACCCACCAACTTGTAGATTTAACAGAACATGTATTACAAGGATGAATGCTGTTGGTTTTGACAAAGCTTCTAAATTGTATAACATTTGACACCAGTTTTAGGACTATACTTGCCTTTGCAAAGTTAAAAGCTTTAAAGCTTGATTTGCTATAAAACACCTGAAATTTGTCTGCCTGGAAAGAAATCGATATACGATAAAGATGAAAAAGGAACCTGAGCTATCCTGTAAAAACTTAGCTCCTTTTTGAGATGAACATCTTTAGATGTAAAAATAAACATAGAGAATTCAGAAGCTCAGCATATTCAGAAAATACAACATATATGAGCATTTTTTATTATCGATTAGGCCACTTCTCCTAATACAGTGTGCCTATTTAGTAGTTGAATGGGAAAATATTCTTTGAGTATTTAAGCCAATACTAAATTAAAACTGTAAGGCACATTGAGAACAAATCTGGAAAACCAGAAAACTCAAATCTTTATTGATGTTTACTATTTTTTAAATATTAAGTGTTGATTTTGTGTTAAGAATCATCGTAGCAATTACTTAAATTTTAAATAGTTTTAATCCATGACAACAGTTTTTCAGAATACCTTTATAGTTCATTATATCTCCTGAAGGTTATTTATCCTAATATCAAACATTATAGTCTATTTTTTCCTATTATAGCTCCCCTGTATAGATAAACTTTGAAAACATGAGACTTGTTTTGAACTATTTTGAAAGAACTATTTAGAATCTGGAGGAGAGGATGCCCTTATTCAGTACACACAGACCATATGGTTTAGCTGGCGGCCCCGCTGAGGAGACAAGATATTTGTCGCATAATCATATATCAAACACAAAAGATTCAGGATGTGCCCGTGAATCCCTAATACTCTTTGAAAATGATCTCTTAGAGATCAAATACAAATATATTTGTATCTTTCACCCTATCTCACATCTTATAAGTGCTTGATTTCATTTGTTCTCAAACAGGCATTTTAAAGCTAACTTTACAGCCTTTCATTGTTTAGGCAGAAGGATACTGGTTATCTAAAAAGGATTTTCCCAAACTGCACTCAAGAATTCAGCAAAATGTTAATGGATGTCCCTATAAAAAAAGCATTTCAGAATGAAATGTTTGGTGCATATTGGAATAAACAGACATAAACAAGTTGTTCTGAGAGAATTTCTCAAAAACTTAACAACAATAAAGCATACTGTGAGTCATTAATAGAGAAATGTAGCAGTGTTTAGAAACACTTGTCTACACTCTCCAGAAGGCTGTGTGACACCCTGCTCATTTCAGGTGCCTTATATCTTGACATTTCCTGGGTTCATCATATAGTTGGACAGAGGAGATTAACACTGCTTGCTATTTTAAGTGCCTACATACTACAGTTTTATATGGTGAATAATATCATGTCATGTGGCTTTTTCCTATAGCCCTGAATGACAATACTGGATATCTGTTTAACTTTAAGGGTACGAACAAATGCTATGATGTCTTCTAAATCTTTTGTTGACTTCAAGACAATGTATAATAAAACAGTTCTCTCTCATAGGAACATTTGAGCAAAGATACATATATGGAACCAGAATATAAAAATAGGTTTCAAACTCTTGATTATAATCTCGAGTAGGTGGTCTAGATATTTTATTTTAATGCAGTCTTGGAATAGAATGAAGTCCGTACACATGATAGGAACTCAAAAGTTTGCTACTAATCATGACATATAAATACATCCTATCGTTATGATCAATCGGACCTGTTCACCTTTCACCATGAGCTTAAAAAACTAGAATTTAAAAACCTATGCAGACTTTAGTTACTAAAATAAAAGAAGAAATGAGAAAAGGCCCTATATTGAAAACGATCATTCCCCAGTGTTGGAACAGGGAATACTTAAAGCTGAAGTGCCTGCACCCTTGTTCTAATCAGTGAGACACAGCATTTTTACCTTGATGTTATGTTCTTTTTTTCTTTTTTTCCCCAAATCCTCCTCTCAGTTTTTTACCACATGGTTGATGATGGAGATAACTCTGTGTGTGTGTGTGTGTGTGTGTGTGTGTGTGTGTGTGTGTTGGCCCTTGAACAAAATGGGTTTGAACTGTATGGGTCCATTCATACATAGAATTTTTTCAATAAATATATTGGAAATTTTTTTGAGATTTGTGACCATTTGAAAAAACACTGATTTCTTTAGCTTTGTTTATTTTAAGAATAAGCAGTATAATATATATACAAAATGTGTTAATTGACTTTATGTTATTGGTAGGGCTTCTCGTTGACAATAGACTATTAGTACTTATGTTTTTGGGGAGTCAAAAATTATACATGAATGAACTTTTGACTGCACGGAGGTCAGCGCCCCAAGCTCTATGCTGGGGTCAGCTGTATATGAAAAAATTACTGGACTCTGAATGTCAGAAGGAAAACCTGCCCTCCCTGTATCTCATTTTTTCCCCTATTTTCCTCTCTATCTCATTTTTCCTCCTAAGTGTTCTTAGAAACCAGTATGTACATTTGAGGAATCACTGACCTTAAGTATGGGACTAAAAGAAAATAAATAGTTCTTCAAGTTAGCCTAAGGGGAAACTGGTGAGCCATCGCATTAGTGCCTGCATTTACGTACCTCACTTATATAAAAATAACTCAGCTCATATGTGTTCTCCACTACAGAGAAGGGAAAAGAAAGCTGAGAGCAGAATTGCCCAGAGAAAACGGATCTTTCATTAGGAAACGCATGTGTGCCCTTTTTAGGTCTACCCCTCTCCCCATCTCCTTCAATGAACAAGAAAAGTCATATGTAAGAAAGAAGGAAGTGGGGAATCCCCTGTCTTTGTGGTGATACAGTTCCAATCGGTGTCCATTGGTTGAACTCACATTTTCCCTCAAGGTACCATTCGCTCCAGTCCACCACCATGAAGTTTCTCCTGATACTCTTTGCATGAAATCATAGTCTTTTGTTGAAGCTGCCTAAAATTTCTATTCTCTGCTTTCTTCCTCAACAATCACATAGCAAAATTTTTCCCAAAGATAAAGTTTTGAAGAATCCCATTTCCTGAAATTTCAAGAGAATGACAGTGGACCCACAAATTATTCTTGAAATGGGTTGATAGCATGAGTTCCATTAACTCGTAATACTTTATAGTGTATAGGATTCAAGGTACTTGGCTCTCTCGTGAATGTAAATAAAAATTACTTCAAGATTTATGGTTTTAAAATTATTTAGTAAGTTGTTTACAGTGATTACAAGTGAAAAAGTCCTTCTGTAAGCCCTATTTACTGACATCCTTGCTAAACTGAATACATTTGGAGACATAATGTCTTATTAATATTCAATGAAAAGGAATCTAGTAGAACAATTTTCACATCTTGACCCTAAGCACCTCAATATGGCAATGTTTTTTAGGTCATTTACTTATTTCTTAACATTAGAGAACTTAATATCCCATTGGGACCAGATGCTGAGAATATCAGAAATAGAGATAAAACATGTTCCATTAATATCTGTATCAGTTGAAATTGCTCATTAGGTCATCAGAGTAGGACTTTGTTAAATAACAGTAAGATAATTACTCTCAACTTGCTTCAACAGATGAACCAGGTGCACATAAATACAAGAAACCTGAGGGAGACTCTAAGGTACATTTTATTGTACATCATCAAAATGTGAGATATTATAAGACTTTCAGAGGATTAGAAAGGTAATTGTTCCTACTTTGTACATTTATATCTCTTGGGCCTCTCATCAATCCCTCAAATTCCTTCAATTAAACTCCTATTTCTGGAAACTAGTCACAAACTGCTATTTTATATTTTGTCCATATTGAATCTGCTTTCCTTATGATGACACCTGGGTCCCTGAGGTCTTTTCCCTTTGCTTTTCAGAATACTTGCCTTGTAAGAACACAAGAGGCTCTCAGAGATTTAAATAAACTTCATGCGGTTTCTCACAACTCATCCAAGGTACATAAGGGACGCGTACTTTGCCGCTATGCGCACTAATTCCTACCCTGAAAGCAGACCACCTTCTATGGAATTAGAGATCAGCACACTACAGCCCACGGGGAAACGCAGCCCACTTGCAGCATTTTGGACCTAGAGGTTTATTGGAATACAGCCATGCTCATTTGCGTGGCTTTCTCGCTACAACGACATTCTACAGCAGCTGTAACAGAGACTGTCCTCCACAGCCTGAAATACGTACTCTCTGACCCTTTACAGGAAAAGCTTTCTGACACTGGACCTAAGGATGCTCTGTGGATTTCATCATATTGGAAGGAAGTCTTGCAAATGTGAGTCTGAGGAATTTCTAAAACTATGACTATGGTTATAAAGTATAGCAGTAGGTGCCAAACAGTCAACAGGTGATGAAGAAATGCTCAACCCACTCCAGTGCCAGTTACTTTAATGAAATGGTTCTGTTACTTGCCCTGACGTGTATGATAGCCAGACTACTGAGGAAGCTAGGCGCACAGGACCCAGTCCACGGATACAGACCCAGTTGATATAAACATCATTGCCGACTCACCTGATTCTGCCCCTGGGGTGCTCAGACTGCTCAGACATAAAGCTGGTGCTGCTGAGGCGTGAGGCACTGCTGGTTCGGGAAATGGCGGACACATCACTGACATCACTATCTGATGATTTGGCAGAGACGTTATCACAGCTTCTGTACTGATCTTTATGTATGTTATACTAAAGATTAAAAACAAGAAAGCATGAGCTCCATCATCAGATGGTGGGAAAGAGACATACACGGTGAGGTCAATGACTTCAGCGCGCACCACAGCAAGGTGTGCCTTTGCAAAAGCAGGTGTGGATCTACAAGAACCTAAAACACTGATGCAATATGATTCCAGTGTAAAAGGCCTAGTCCCTCTGAATGCTAAGAAATGGTTTTTGAAGGCTGAATTATAAATTAAACAAAAAACTTAAATGCCTGGGTGGAAAAGACCCTCAAAACTCTATCATTTTTTTTTCTAGTACATAGGTTTCTCTTTTATGGTTTTCATTTTCATTATTGACTATTCACCCTCTACTCTATCCCTGGGTACAGACTGTGCCCATCTGTCTGTGCTTGATTCTTTCTAAACCTATTCAATTTACCCATATACTTTCCCTATTGTAGGAATCCCATTATTTCAGATTTCTCCAAAAAATATCTCTCTTCACAAAAAAAGGGCTGATATTTAAGCTGTGGGGCTGGGCCAAAGATGAGTAAAGGAATGGAGGCTAAGACTGGACTTTGGCTTCCCTTCTTTTATGGTTTAACACACATTTTTGGATTTAAACAATCAACTTAGTGCTGAAAGTAAATAGTGGGATTTTTGTAAAATTTCAATGTATGCTCTATGTTATATTTAAACATGTCTTTAAACTTGTCTTTTGTATTAATTACCTGAGATATTAGAAATCATCAGATAAAAGACTGAAACATGCCAAACTGTTAATCTACTCTTCTTTGTACTTCACTCTTACTGCAACAGATCACACACTGAAGAGCTTTAAATAGTCTATATTGTTATTTTTATGTGTGTTTCAATTATAATAAATAGTAGTTCTATAATTATATATTTAAAAGCAACTAATATATAAGTGATTCTCTTATCTGAGATACTGGAAGGTAAGAAAATTTCTTACATAAAATAAAGGAACACATAACTAAGAGGAACACATGACTATACACTGGATATTCAAATGTCTTATGAAGCAATTTAATTTTGTATTTATGCATTAAGGTGTGAAACATCAAATGTTTGTTAAACTTGCAGAAAAACTCATCCATCTTCTGATGCTCCCTATCAGATGAGTTTTAATGAATCTAAAATGAACTCTATTTCTAAAAATTTGTATAAGCCATTTTCGTGCTGAAGTATACTAAATGAACTGATGCTAAAACCTGGATCTGTACATGCAAAAAGAAATAAAAGACAATAATATATTTTAAAAATCCTAGAGAAGGAAATCATGTTTATTTAATATCTCTTAGGTGAGAGCAGTTCAGCTCTAAGGTACTTAAAATGCTGGTTGTAATTCTTCACCTCTCATGTGGATATATTGGACAAAGAATTTCACATCACGCACGAAAACAATTCCAAATTTATAGAATATTTATAAAATTATCTTTCCAAAGAATTTTTTCATAATTGTGTGATTTGTGATTTGTTTTTGAAAGCCATATGCTAAATTATAATTCAAAAGGGTATTTATGTTATTATTTCCAGAATTGAGCTATTTATAAAATTCATGTATGATATAAAATTAATGATTTAAAATGAATCATTCAAAGTAATGTGACAATATTTTACCAGCAGACTGTCATATCTGATAGCATGAAGCTTACTGACATAGTTCATTTCAATCAGAACTGCTTTTCATTTAGAGTAGATGCAATAAAAACTTAATATGCTCATGTAGGAGTACCTGAATTTAACATGTTAATGGGATACAACTTTAACTTCTGATACTTGTTTTTGAAACTGTTTTGCTAAGTAGATATATCATGTAATTATTAGAATGTTTCCAAACATATTGAAATGGTAGCTTATCCATGAGAGAATATGAAAGAATTAGTTTCTCATACAATAACAATTTATCCACTTGTAAAAGATTGTCTGGCACTGTGTTGGTGCCCAGAGCAAGTGCTTCCCTTACTTGGCACAAAGCAGTGTGGACTGTAGCATAAGGCTATGTGGGTGTGTATGGAACTACTTCTCCAACTAGAGACATCTTCTTTTTCTATAAGCCATCTGTCCCTCGACCTTTTTGTATATGGGCTTTTGCTATTCCAGAGAAGAGATAAAAGGAGATTTGGAAAGAATGAATGCCATATAAAATTTTTCTACATTAGGGTAAAAATGACTCATCCTGACACCACATCAGATTTTTCTTCACATTGACGATTTGAAGGAAATCAAATATGTTCATATTCACCTTTTATTACTTTATTTACCTACTTTCAAAATCTGCTAAAGGTTTAAATCATCACTTTGCCTTTTCATCTGGCATAATCTGTTAAACTTCTTATTTAACAATTAAGTATTTTAATGGACATGCATCAATTGTATTTTGAGAAACATAGCATCCTCAGGAGGAATTCCTACTGATCAGACAGCAGAGAAATCAGTCATTGATGTGAGAGGAGGCTCTCGGTACAGGGCTGCTATTTTTATAAGTAAAAAGAAACACTCAGCAGCTACCTACAAAACCCGTCACGTCAGTCTCAGAAGCTGCTCCTGGGTTACAGAAACATAAGCACTCTTTAAAATGTGGATACCTAAATGCCAATTCCCCTTCCAATTATGAATGTCATTCCATCATTAAAGCATGCAACTCTGTATAACATCAATGAAAAATTAGCGTGGGCTCACAGTTTAGGGATACTGAAGCAGTTTTGTGAGTTTTTCAAAAGCAAAGTTAATGCTAATCCCTTACTTAGAAGGGAGATGGTGTCATTCAGTATTTTAAAGGAGGCCCCAGCTTTGGAACTTCGTAGGAACTGTACTACATTCGTCCTGTAATTCTTTGCCCTGAAGAAAATCTAGCTCTTCTGGTATTTGCTTATAAATATTTTGAGAATGGTTAACCGATTTCTAATTTGGCAGAATTTCAACTAAGGAGTATTGCTTCATCCATAATGTGAAATGGACAAAACATTTAAAAAGAGTAAATAAAGGAATAAAGTACAAAACGTAGCATATATTAAATTTATGGCAATACTGGTTCTCAGTTACATGAATAAAAATAGATCTTTGTAAATTATAAAAAGGTTGGGGGTAGGATACAAAATAAGGAAGAATTTCTAAAGTCTATGAGAGATGTCTGAATTAACTGGAACGGCTACTAAAACCTATTTAACATTTTTATTGTCAGTATTAGGTCATAATATGAATATTAGAACTATTGAGAGTATCTATTTGACATAAAAAAATAAAAAAGAAGCAGTTATTTTATCTTATATATTTTTTCTTATCCTATTCTTACAACTTTTTAAAGATACCATGTCTTTGATCTCACATTTATTAATTCATAATTTTATTTGTGAAATAGAATAGAAATTTATGCAGTAAGAGCAACAGTAACACGTTTAAATATGGTTTTTTTTATGTTCAAATGTGATGAGAGAGAAAGGAGGGAGGAAAGATGGAATATGGTGATTTAATTGCATGCATATTAGCAGCCACAGATCTCTGAATCAAGCAGGAGTAATGTGTAGGTTTCAGCGATGTAGTAAGAGAACAAAGTGGTGCCTAACTTGCAAGTCAGGAGTTCTAGGGCTTTCTAGGGCTAATCACTCCACAGAAAGGCTTTATTAATTTTGACAAATTACCTCCTTTCTTTAGAATGAGCCTCAGTTTTCATAAATTTGGTAAGTAAGGATGCTGGAATAGAAGATTGCTTTGAGGTATTTCCAAGTTCTAAATTTTTATGAGTCAGAGAATTTGGTATCGCCCAACAAGGAACTATTTTTGATTTATTATGACTATAAATATTCACGGTGGTTTAGATTTCTAGGGCACTTCATTTTGTAGAATTTTTTGATTAACTGATAAATGATTAGAATCCTAGTTCAGAATGATCCAGAAAGGCTTTTGGTATCTAACCCTGATTCTTTCTTTATTCACCTCTTTCTTGCTTCCTATACGGCCCTCCATCTCCCTGCTATTCTATTTGACCACATCCTTTGACATAATGCTAAGATATCAATAAAGTATTTCCAGCTTTTCTGAAGCATTTCCACTTCAGAGAACCTTTTCAAAATGCGTCCAACTGTGGCGGAAGAAAACTTCAACCGTGCTGCCTTCTAATTCTTAAGGCATTTGTAATGCAAGAAAACAAAAAGATGGCGGGATCCATACAGACGACAGACACGGAGGCTGACTGCGTCCTAATAGCGTGGAGACTATGCAGAGAGGAGAGGTGGAGCTGGCACCAGGAACGCTGTGGGACACCAGGATATTTTACTGAATTTTTTTTTTTTTGCTTTATTGATTCTACTTTTTAAAATGTTGTTTCTGGCCCCTAGGGAACTGGGCCTCATGAATCAGGGACCCTGGCACTGTCTCAGCTGGAGATCTTCCTGCAGCCGACCTTAAGATGCAAAGTGATGAGATGGCATCCAACACGCAGGGCACAGGGGTCGTCTGGTGACAGATAAGATTTTGGAACCAACTCATTTTTTTTTTTGGTTTTAGTCTCTGAACGTCCGACTATATAATCAATAACTCCAATATTTAAAAACAAGTGTTTTTTTTTCTAGGTTCATATTTCAAGCTAACAATACTGATTTAGTTTTGAACTTTAATTTTGAATTTTTAAAAGGTCATTACTTCCAAAAGGGCTTCCCTACATCAAATTATAACACAGGTTCTCTACAATGACTCCTGCCACTTTTGTAGTTTTCTAAAAAAGAGATTTTTAAATAAACAAAGTAATATAACTAAAATTGCTTCATGAAGTATAAAATTCTATGCATATTTTAATTGAAATATATGCTAATTAGCCGTTTATAAACCCCTTAGTGTATGCTTATACAATAATATTGAAATATATGTTAAATGTTTATTGCCACTTGAAATTGTGTTTTAGTTTCTAAGA